>JASAOG010000142.1:965000-1565000 GCA_030265305.1 Biomphalaria pfeifferi | reverse complement strand
ATGGAATTTCTCTCTTAATTGTTGTTATTATGTATGTTTACATCAGGCATGTCAAACTTATTAAGGTATATGGGCCGCATAAAAACTTACTCTGACCTGAGGGGCCGCAGCCAAAAATCAGTTGCAAAACAGCCTACTAGTTTTATGTAAATTAGAAACAAAACAATAGAATACAATAATTAATGGCATACCTGTCCCTTAGTTAGCTAAATGTGTAGTACTATTTTCAAAACTAAAAATTAAAATTTATATGATCACACGTTATTTTCTTTGTTCTGATGCTTGACATCTTTTATAGGATACAAGCTTATTAATGTCATGTTGAAGTTTGTTTTCCATTGACACTTTTATCACTGATGACTAATATTGATGAGATAATCTCGAACGGTGAGGTGCTTTTGTAGCTTTCATTATTGAAAAGAACTTTTTCATTTTGGCACTGCCAATTATATATACTTCGATTTCCACAAAGAATCTGCTTTTCTATCAGCTTTAGTTGCACATTACCAGCAGCTATTTCAGAATCAAATGAGAATGGAGATACAAACAACAAAAATTCTTGCTCGTACGGAACGAAGTCACGAAAACAGTCATTGAAAGCCTCTACTAACGATTCCAGGTGTAAGACATATTGACCAAATGTTGTAGCCGCATTTAATCTTTTTAGTTCCTGACAAGTTGAGAAGTGAACAAGATTTTCTCTTCATATTTGGTTTATCCACAGTTGTAATTTTGCTTGTAAGCACTTCAAATGATTACACGCAGTTGTGACAATTTTGTCTTTCCTTTGAAGTTTCAAATTCAAGTCTAGCAGGTGACTAATGAGATCAACTGCCAATGCCGAATCCTGAACCCTTTAGTCAGTTTGGAAATGTTCAACATGTTCACCTTTCATGTTCAGAAACAATACAATTTCCTCACGCAGTGCAAAAAATCTTTTTAATACTTTATGACATGAGAACCAGCGGACTTCTGTGTATTAGGGAACACAATCAAATTTGTGTCCAATGTCATCCAGAAACATTGAAAATTGACGATGATTTTAATGAATAAAATTGAGAATGACTGAAACCGGTCTAATGACATGTTGGAACTTTTAATTTCTTTGTGCAGAATGTTTCTTGGTGAATGATGCAGTGAAAAAGAGGAAATTTAAACTTAGCATCAGACTCTCTTATTTTTGCAAGTAACTTTGCATCAAAACCATTTCAATTCATGGTTGGTGCACCATCCGTTGATAGACTAGTTAGCTTTACCAAAGGTAAGTTGTACTGCAATATCCCCTGTTATTACTCAAAACATCCTCACTTGTTATGGTGTAATTCATAGAACAGAGCTCAAATAGCTCCTCATGTATCTCAAAATTCATGTCACAGGTACTTATGAATATAGTCAACTGTGCTACACCCGTTACATCGGCTGACTGATGGAGAGCCAATGAAAATAATTCAAAATCATTAATTGTTCACGCAATCTGACTGCCATGTCATTTATTCTACCTGCCACAGTGTTCCTAGTTAACGCTATTTCTGTGAAAATTTCTAGGCAAATTACTTCGGCTTTAACGACACACTCCTTCATAAAATCACATTCACTAAATGATTTACTATGGCTTGCAATTCGATTTGACAAAATGTAGCTTAAACTGCTTTCACTGCAGACACACTCGTTGTTCAGTGTAACAAATACTATTTTTCGATTCAAGTAGCTTGTCATCTCTTATTTTCCAGCGTAACAGTTAAACATTATTTTGATAATTTTTAGGTGGCTAAGCGGGCCGCATGTGGTCCCCGAACGGCGAGTTTGACATGGCTGGTTTACATCATTAGACTGCTATCCTCTTCTTACAGGTCAATCTAAATTAATAGGGGCATGCAGCGCCATGAATTCTAAATCCTTTTATTCTAGAGCTAGATTTTCAAAAGTTTTGAGATCACATTGATGCTACAATAGATATACAGAAGAAAGGATAGTGCCCATTCTATACTTTTCAGAAATCCTGTTATAGAATGTCATGAATTTGCTTATTTGGTTGTCGCACCTTAGTGTTTGTTTACATTTGTTAGCATGTGTACTGACCGTATTTCGTGTTGTGATCTCTACTATGTGTGTAGTTGTTTGTCATTCAGTGAAATAAATTGTTGTACTTATCTTATCTTATATAATACAGACGTTACTTCAAAAAAGAAGATGATTACGTCCTACGCGTCATGCATTTAGTCATGCATATTAACCAATGACTTAAATTCTGCCAAGTCACTGGTTTTTCTGGCTAGCTCAGGCAACCCATTCCATGCTCTAATAGCACTAGGGAAGAAGGAGTATTTGTACAAATTTGTCCTAGCATAGGGGACAAGGAATGTGCCTTTATTTTTGTGTCTTTCAGAGTATTTTATTAAGTTTTGTTTTTGTATTTGAAGATTATGGTTCAGTGTTTTATGTATAATTGCTACTTTACTTTTGAGTCTTCTGTCCTGAAGGCTTTCTAAATTTAGTGATTTTACTAATGGTGTTACTCTAGTCAAATGTGAATATTCGTTTGTTATGAATCTCATTGCTCTATTTTGTGTTTGTTCCAGTTTCTTAATGTTTTCTTGAGTTGAGGGGTCCCAAACGGTGGATGCATATTCTATTATTGGCCTAACCAAGGTTAAATAACATTTTAGTTTTAAGTTCTTATTTGATTTATAGAAATTTCTTTTAATAAACCCTAATGCTTTGTTGGATTTTTTTGTAGTTTCATCAATATGTGGATTCCATGACAGTTTTTCATTTATTATAACACCTAGGTAACACCTACTTAATAATAACAATACCATGTTACATTCAAAGCTTGTGCCTTGCGAATACCTCGTTATTGGGCTGCACATTGATGTTGTTTAGTGACTGAATCGTTTCTTCATATGCTTCCTTGTCACTAATCATTTGGTATACCGAAGAAGAAATGTAATTTATTAGTAGTTTCTTGTTATCTACATTTCCTATCGTAACTACTGACAGAAAGTTTTTAAATGTTTCGTACCAATGCAGCCACTTTTCTTGTGCATCCCATAACATTCATTGCTTGTCATTTGTATACACTGATTTTAATGAAACAGACTAGTTAACCTCATTCAACTAATTCCATTGTGCTGTTTGAAGGCTGGGAGAGTTGACATGTCAGGGAACTTAGAAAGCTAGCAATTGAAGGGATCAATTTTTATTACATTAGACACCAAACCAAACCAATTAGTCTCAAAAAACCACAGTCAATCCAGATTTTCCCTTCTAAAAAAGCATCCTATCAATCATTTAATCTATACTAATGGAACACCAGCTTCGAGATTTTATGATCAGAGTGCCGTCGCGCATCTTTTTTCGCGCACCGTATCATTTGAAAAATCGATGAGGATGCCAAAGAAGAAATTTACTCCGAGAGCCACTTGGATTGACCTTCATTGGAGTAAAACTTCCCCACACTAATTTTATTAGATCTGTAAAAACTTTATCCATTTTCTGACTATCTGATAAAATAGATACAATTTTCCTGAATAAAGGATCGTCACAAAAGATTTTTATTTAAGGCCACTTCGTTAAAATAGGTGTTTCCAGTACTTCTTCATTTGGGTATTTTACACAAAATCTGGAACTTTTTTATGTAGGCCCTACATGTCATTATTATCATCTGTCCCGCGCAACCAAACCATCCACTTTTCCTAAACACCAATGTTCTTAAAAAGATATCAAGAGAGAGAGAGAGAGAGGCTGGTCCATTATTTGCGTAGTCCAGCCAGCTTTTTTTTTGACAACCTTTTTTCGTTCTCTATCATTAAGGATATTTTTTAAAAATTAGTCTAACAAAATACAATTCCAAACCAACTCATGCAGTTATCGTCTTTTCACAGTAGTGAGGAGTCATCCTTTTTGCTAGTTAGAGTGTTAATTGGCAAAAGTAAAAAATTCATTTGTTTAATTTTTTAAAGTAAATATTCATAACTATATCTTTTATATAATAATATATTTTTAAAATAATAATCTTTTATATAAACATGCTTTAATAGATCTAATAACTGATTAACTCGGACCTACCAATATGGGTATATAAATACTTAAATCTGGGTATTTAAAATTTCGAATGCGAATTTTTTAAAAACCGAACTTATATATAGATCTAGATCTCTTGTATAATATCTAGAATAATCTAGATCTACAACACCTAGACTAAGGTCTAGATTTATTTAACGATTTAAAAAAAAAAATCAATAGATCTAATATAGTCATGAGATCCACTCTATTTTCTCTAGATCTAGACCATACATGAGATCAATATGAATATTTATAAATCTAGTCTAGATCTATCGATCATCTAGTTATGATCTAGTCTATAGCTATTCATAATATACAGTATACCGTACTACTATACAGACACTATAGTTAATATAGAACTAGTTAATACTTATTAATAGTAGATCTATAATAAATAATAATACTTTTTTTAATAGTAGATCTATCCATTCTATCTAAATCTAGACTTCACATCACATTCACACGATTATTGATACAGACAGTGAATGAAACGAATGCAGTGGTTATACTGACGATACTACTTATAGATCTACCAGTTAATAATCATCATCATCATAGATAATAATCTACATCTATAATCATAGTGCCCTTTTTTTAGTCAATATAGTCAAGTCAAGATAGTGGAACGTAAACTCGAAGGTTTAATACAATACGGTATAAGTAGAGTCTATGAGTTAGTGTAAGATCTAATTACTTTGTATGTGACAGTATGTCAATGTCTCAATTAAAATAATTAATATCATCAGCCATATCATTTTAAATATTTAAAAAGTAGACATAGATTTTTATTATATTATAAATAGATAGATTAGATCTACATATAATTTTACAAACTTTAGAAATGATTGATTTTATTTTTAATTGATCAGCCTTCTAGACTAGATCTAACATCTCTAGCTAGACTCTTACGTGTAGATTGTAGATCTTGGAATTGGATCGAAATTCACCTTCCTAAATTGCCTCTAAAGTCTGTAGCTGATTTGAGAGGCCCAACGAGGCAAGAGTCTATTAGTACTCTTGATCTATCTAGTAGGCCTACTAAGCTAGTGCATTAGCCATAGTGTATTTAAATCTTGACAACTAGTCTTCTAGATCTAAGCTTCTAGAATAATTAGATCTAGATCCAGTTTAGATTTAGAATATAAAAGTATTTTACTACCTAAAATACTAAATCTTCTGATCTAAATTCTAGATATATAGATCCAGTTTAGATTTGGAATATAAAAATATTCACTAGCTAAAATTCTAAATCTACTGATCTATACTTAATATGTTAGATATTATATGACATCTACAAAAATTATTATTAAGATATAATTATAGATTCTAGACTAGTTATATATGTACATAAAATATATAAATAAAAGATAAAATTTATGCAGGCCTAGGTCCCATAAATTTATAATTGATCCAGATCTATCAGTAAAAGTTACCTTCGATTGGCAGTTTAACCCAATCTAATCTATACAAGACAATTTATAATCCATGCCTTGCCTACAACCCCTATACATTAAATAATAGTTTCCATGCCATGCCCAGACCCATGAGTTCATGAAATAATAAATGATGTGGTGTCAAGTTTGATCTATCCCATGAAATTCAGTACTTTAATATAAAACTCACATATCTAGTTAATTATTTGCTATGACACTCTGATAAACTTGGACTTGTGTGATACATATATGTTTCTTATCAGATTTAATTAATGAAGTTTTGGTGCATTTTAACCAGTAATAAGGCTACAAAAGTATCATTAGGTGTATTCTAACCATTGGTATTTTTCCTGGCAACATTTCTATTCTAGTCTGTGATAAATTATAAATAAAAAAAATGTTTGTAATGTTTCTGTTATTAACAAGTAGAATCATGGCAACCAGTTCTGATGATGTGCCAGAATGGCTCAAGGATCATACTTATACTATTTCTACTCTCTGGGCAGACATTAATAATATTGACATCCATTCAATATTTAATGTAAGTACTACTATACAATTTGTATTTTAGTTATCTAATAGACGTTTTATGAATTGTGTGATTTTCATGATCAAGCTACATCCAAATATCTGGGATGGAATTTAACATTTTTCTCTAGTTTTTTTTTTTTATAACACTCTCATGAATGCCTAATATACCTTGGCTGTTGTGCAGGCCATTCCTTTACAATAAACTGTTAGATGAAATTAGGCAAAAGTATATCTGATAATTTGTATGTTTGATACAACAATGTATTCAATTTAATAATGTTATTTTTAATTTTAATGTTTTCAAAAGAAATTAGCCAATATGTCTAATTATATAATTGCAGCTATGTTTGGAAATGCAAGAAAAAGGCATGCATTCCTGAAAAGTCAATGATTGGTTGCACCTCTTAAAGGTAAGGTACTGCAATTTTTCCCTATGCACTTTTCTCATAAGCTGAAGTACTTGTATTTTTGAAAAACTAGTTTTCCATGAAAATGTAAATCATACGTTATAGTTGCTTTTAGATGAGTGCAATGTGCATCAAATTAACTGAATATCTGCCTTCACCTATAGTAATAATTCATAACTATTAAGGTCAGGGCCATGTCTACACATTAACACAGTAGCTCCTTTTAGGTACAGACTATTTTTAGAATGGCAAAATTATATAATTATACTTAATAACATATATACGTTTAGCATGGTCAACACATATTTTTTTATTTTTTTTTAAATCCTTTTATTTATTTTTATAACTAGATAACTTTCTGTTATGAGAAAAGATGAGATTTTTGGACTCCAGCATAGCACCACCAGAAATGAAAATCCCATCATGTTGCAAAATAAAAGTCTTGGACCAATTTTATTTTAAGTTAAAAAAAAATATTATACTGTAAGCTCTATACATATTTATGTATATCCTGTCATTCAGCCAACAAGTTTGGATTTAGTATTTCTTTAAATCTGTTTGATATTGTACTTGAAAACTATTAATCTGAGCCCCATTAAAACAAGAGGGAGCACAGTGGATGAGTGGTAAAGCACTTGGCTTCTGAACTGAGGGTTCCTGGGTTTGATTAAGACTGGGATTTTCAATTTCAGAATCCTTAAGGCTACTCTGAGTCCACCAAGCTCTAATGGATACATGGCAATAGTAAGGAATAAGTAAAGGCGGTTTGGGGATCCATGGCTGAATGGTTGAGTCATGGATTTGAATCTCTGTGAAGACTCAGATTTAAACTTTTGAGATTTTTGGGTGCCCCTGAGTCCACCCATTTCTAATGGGTACCTGACTTTCATTTTGGAAAGTAAAGATGGTTGGTTGTTGTGCTGGCCACATGATGCACTGGCCAAAGAATCAAATGGCCTTAACATCATCTGCCCTATAGATTGTGATGTCTGAAATGGGATTTGTTTTCAAAAGGTGGTTGGTTGTTGTGCTGGGTACATGACACCCTCGCTAACCATGAGGCACAGAAACTGATAAACTTTATATCATCTGCCCCATAGATTGCAAGATATGTAAGGGGAATTTTACTTTTTTTAATTAAAATAATTTAACAAAAGTAAACAAATAAAATATGGTGCATTCTCCTTAAAACTAAAACCTGGTGCGAAGGTTGGAAATGTAGGCAAAAAAAAGCAACATCAATTAAATATTCTTAATTCCCTTTGCAAAACTTACTGAGAAGAACATGTATGTTGTTCCCTCATAAGTTTCTTGACAGAGAAAATCTTGTTTATATTAGATTTGAATTAAGCAAATTAAGAAAAAAATTATAATCATTATTTCTAATGGTTGTATCTTAACCTTGTGAATTATTTTTCAGTTATAAGTATATTGAAATGAATGGATAATCATGAAATTGTTAAATAATTGCTGCTATCATTCCATTGATTACAGAACCATAATTTTTTTTTTTTTTAAATTAATTTCAAAATGATTTTTTTCAAGCATAGAGTTCACATAGATCTAGAGTGAAAATATTTTTTTTTATTTGACTAATGCTTCAATTTTATTGTATCATATTAGTTTTTAATTTTTATTACCCAGAATATTTCAAAAAATGAGTACACTATTTTCATGTAATGATGTAACTTGGTATTCACACAATGCTCAAAATATGATATAATCTTTAGGCCATACAGATTTGTATAAATTAACTTGTTAAATACATTGTAAATGTATATTGTTTGGATAAGAATAAAGTTTTTCTGTAGACTACTATTGTTCAAGATTTGTTGATGCTCCTGCTTTATCAGTTATATATACAGGTCATTGGTTTTAACACATCTGATAATATATGACAGTACAAGTAAGTGAATGAAAATTAGTCATTATTTCAGCTGCTTTAGGCCTACATCAATGTGTGGTACCAGTGCTTTGATAGTGTCATATAACAATTTAAAGCAACATTTTGAAATGAATAGTCTGTAGAATTGACAGTAAATATATTTAAGTGATGGGCTGTGATCTGCATGAACTGAGAGCTGATCATTAATTGAATTTGTGTTTTTGATCTTTACTTCAAGTAAATGTTAATGAACAATTAATTTTTAAAGAAAAAATAATTTAAAAATAAATACAAAATTTAAAAAAAATTTTGAAAAGGAACCATAAACATCTACTTCAGTTTAATAATTTTTTTCATCAGAACAGAATTTCCAACTTTCTTAAAATAAAATATAATTTATTTAGAGTAGAGTCAGAACACAAAATCATAGTTTTGAAATTAAGTAAATTAAGCTAAGCTGTGATCTCTTATAAACATTTGTATATAGACTACACACAATTTAATTATTATTTTTCATCAAATTGCAGGAACTAGTACATGTACCTATTCCTATTTGACAATAAAAAAACCTTAGTCAATGAAATAATAATACTAGTAAATGAGATAACAGTAAACTAAATATCATCAATGCTATTGAAGCCACACTTGTTTCTTTTTATCTTGTTTGGTGGACTGCAATTAAAGTTGCTATTACTTTTACTGATCGTCTTAGCTGAAGTGCTAGTGTCGTCTCTTTGAAACATAAGCTTATTTTCTTGGTAACTGGAAGTCCAGATATTTGGAGTTTCATTTTAAACACCTATACTTTCCGAAATGGCCTTCCGATAAGCAAAACCTATTTGCCTAACATGTCATATGCACATAAAGAGGTACCCCACAGAAATGCTTTAAAGACAAGCTTAGGCGCCAACTTGCTTTAACTGACATAGTATTAGAGAGCACCTGGTTGCATACAGCTTCAGAACGAGACAGCTGGAGGTCACGTACAAAGGTGTGGTATACACCAATGAAAATTAATTGCCAAGGGTAGACAGAAAAAAAAAAAAAAAAATTCTACCACAGGTGGACAATGGTGCCAGTCCTCAGTGTGACATAATATGTAGGTCACAGCTTGGGCTTAATAGCCACTGGAAACGTAGCATTCCTCATAAGTCTTCGGAATCAAAGAAAATTTGATCATTTTTGTAGCATAGTTTCTAGCTTCTGTAAATGCATGAAATGCCGTCACAAATGACACAAGTCCTCTGTGAGTTTGATGAATTATAAACATCTTATTTCTTTGCCTTATATTAAATGGTCCTTCTCTCTGTTCCAATAGGTACTTGCGTTTATCTAAATATCATTGATATCTCGTAACATGTCATCAAAATAAAAGCTAGAATCTCTGCAACTCGTGTACAAGTCTGAAGTCATCAATAACACTTGCCATTTAAAAAAAAACAATTTAGATTAGTGACTGATTATTCGATTCATTTAGGCCTATAAATTTTTTTATGTGAATATATAATGATCCTTTACACTTTGTGACTTTACTAGTAGATCTATACTTTGGAGTAGACTTGTTTGTTGAGCCAAAGTCGGAAGTACAGATTGAGTTTTACTGTGATTTAGTAATCATCTAGTCAAATGTAGTGATCTACTAGATCTACTAGAAGTAGAGTCTAGTAGTAGAGAGAGTATCTCACTATGTCATATTGTGATCAGTCGGTGGCTGAAGTTTTATAAATCTATTCCATGACAAAACCCTGGCTAGATTTAGATCTACTGGTCTAGACATCTAGATCTAACTAGAATTAAACTAGAAAACTGAATTAGAGAAGTAGCTTTCTGGATCTAGACCTAGAAACTATATATTACTAATATTAGATCTAGTTGCGTCAAACTCTTAATTTTTGGTTGTTGTTTTTAATAAATGCACATAAAATACATTGTATTTTGGCAATAAAAATACCCAGTTGGTAGTCAAGTAATTCTAATGATTGATTAAAGAATGACGCCTTCAGTTTTTGTTTATTTATTTACATCTGAATCATATGACTTATTATTAATACTTATTTTTTATCATTCGTCCAAGAAAATCTAGCTCTAGATCTATTTCATTTCAGATTAGGCTATAGTTTGTTTGTTTTTTTGTCATTTTATTTAGGCTACAATATTACCAAGATTAACTTTTTCTTTGTTTCCCACGAGACGTGTAAGCCTATAGCCTAGTCCTTTCGATAATAATAAAAAAAAACAATTAGAAATGTGTAGCTTGGAGTGTCAAAACTGTATTAGGCCTCCTATTTTTATTTCATGCAATTTAGTATATCGTAACAAATACGCATTTAGCGGAACGGTAGACAGGTCTTCATCCAGATCTGGTGTAAATAAACCAAACACTGAAAGATTGTATTTTTGGAATTTAGATTCTATTTTTTTGAAAAAAAGTGGCATTTTATACGGTTATAGAAAAAAATAACTTTTGTGACGATCTCTTATTCAGGGAAATTTGATCTATTTTATCAGATAGTCAGAAAATGGATAAAGTTTTTACAGATCTAATAAAATATAGAGTAAGGAAGTTTTACTCTCAATGCAGGTCAATCCAAGTGACTCTCGGAGTAAATTTCTTCTTTGGCATCATCATCGATTTTTCAAAATGGTATGGTGCGCAAAAAAAGATGCGCGTCGGCACTTCAACTCTCTTTGTCTTTGTAAAAAACTAGAAGCTGGTGTTCCATTAGTATAGTTCCATGATTTAATCATTAATATGTTAGTGAACTATTAACCAATGCCTACCATATGGTCACCAGTCAAACAGTCTATCTCCACAACAGAGCAGGCAGCACCAAAAGTAAAGTAGAAAAACGGACAGTTGATTTTCCTGGTCCAGTCCATCCCTAAAATGTCAGGTCTGAGAGAATAAAGAGACTCATCAGATAATTTCAAAATAATTCTATTATTCAGTAATTTGCTTCAGTAATTTTAATTTAGGTGAGAGTGTTAACAGCATGTTTAAAAATAGAAACCTACTTGTAGTAACCAAATGCTGACAAACATTCTCTTTTTCCAATGGCTTCAGTTATCTAAATAAGAAATGTATATAGATGATAACAAACAAAATTTATATTCTTATTAGCAAATTAATTTGTTAACGATTAAGCTTTTTAAGACTTTCAATATACTTGTATAAATGTTTAACTGTAAGAATGCAGCTGTTCATATTAATTAGCCAACCCAGCAGTGAAAAATTCTTCAAACAATTTTACAATAATAAACTGAATACTGATGTATGAGCTGTAAAAGTAACCAGACATTATTAGAACTCAATAAAGGTAACCAAAAAGAAAAATGTAAAATATTTTTAAAGATTGAATAAGTAATGAGAAATTTTATGAGAATTTTTAAAGAGATGCCCTATCTATACAACCTACCACAGATTTCCATGGTTTGTTTGAAGTTCTGTAGTTCTTCAGTTTCCCACAGAGCTGCTCACAGGCATCCTATTAAATAGACATATAGCTTTTTGTTAATGCATTAAAACAAACAAAAAAAAAACACACTCTTTAATACAGTAAATAAAGACTGGACTTTTATTCAAATCGTGGAATTGATACGGTAAGTACAAAACTGGGGATAGTATTTAAGTAAAGTAAACATAGGTCAGATCAAGCAACATTATAAAGTGAAAATTAAATTTGAAAACCACTAGACCTTAAAAATATTTAGAACAAAAAACAATTTTTTTTTTTTCATTTTAAATCTCAAATGTTTATGGCAAATAGACACTATACATAGTCCTCATCTGAATTAGATTTATATATATATATAGAGATGTTAACAAGTATTCCTAAATAATTAAAAATCAACTTGTAAGTAAATTAAAAACACTTCACAAAAATGCTTTATGCATATATTATATTTTATAAGAGAAGTTTGCAATAGGTGTATTTCCAATATCATATATTTATGAGTCTGTAGAGTTAGGGTATTAAAGTATTTTTAAAAAATCAACTCATATGATTTAAAGTACTTTAAAAAAAATGTGTATCATCAAATACTGTAGGTGTTATGATGTTTAGCCTTCATAGTATCTCTATTACCATCATGTCACCAAAACAAAGAAAAAAAAAAGGGATAGTTGATGTTATAGTGTGACTCTTACAACAACTGCCATTCCTATTAAGTCTGATGTCATGCTGGCTGCCGTAGGTGCCACATTTGGTACAACATCAGTTCTGGTCTCAGCTATTCTAATATAATCTACAGGGACATCTAAAACTTGGCTGGCCACCTGGTGTAAGATAAGAAACTATTTAAGCCAAATAAAACATAATTAAAAAATAAGACCAGATAGATACTTTTTTATTTATTTTTGAAGACATATTGAAGAATACACTGTCAAATGTAAAATTCTTAGGGAAACTATCACCTGCCTGGATCATTTTAGTGAAGAGTCCTTGACCCATTTCCACTCCTCCAATGATTAACACAACGGATCCATCCTTGAAAATATTCACTAAGGCACTACCCTAACATTGAAAAAATTAACATGAAGTATTTTAAAAAAATATTAAAGTTATAGAAATTAAAATCTCATTAATTTAGGATTCTTGCCTTATAAACCATAAATCATAAGAAATCCCATTTCAATGATAACTTGCTACACGCTTTCTATTACACATTGTTTAAAAAAAAATGTCTACATTAAAATGAACTACAATAATGGATGTACATTGATGTAGTTTACCTTGTTATAAGCTTGAAATGGGTAACCAATCCCATATGTGAGTGGTGCCATTGCTAAACCACGTTTCTTCCATCTGTTGCACCTGAAGATGGTAATAGTAGCCGAATTTAATATCAGATAAATATATGAAATACTACTCTTCATTCATGTCAAAACATTTTCTTCTCTTCCATTACATGTCTATGTTTCAAAGTAAAACAATGATATTACTTGTTGAACTCTTCCACTTCTTGTTTCCTGACACTGTACTGACTCAGTTTTTGACATTCAGTCCAACAATCTTGTAGAGAACTCTGTTCTATTACTTGACCAAATGCAGTTGTGTCTCCTTGGCAAAAGAAATTCTGTGCATGTACCTGTTAGTCGACATCACATAAAAAATTTAAATGTTTAGTTTAGTTTTTCTTTTAAAGAAGACATATTCTTAAGACAGGGGAAATGGTGTACAAGTGATAAAGTGTATGGCTTTCAAACCAAGGGATCTCTAATTTAAATCCAGATGAAGACTGCATTTTGAGCTTCAGGAATGGGTACCTAACATACCTTGGGGAAGTAAAGATGGTACTGGTGTAAGAACTTATATTCGACCTCACATTCACAATTTTTTTAACTGCGGCCCTCAATAGAAAAAGCTTGCCCAACCGTGGCATAAAGTCATTTTGTTTTTCAGTTTTTATAAATTTTAAGAACTATATGTGTTGTATGTTTTGTCTAAGTGTAACTCACTGTTTCAGGATCCAGGCCAGAGATCATAGCCACATGATCCAGGATTGTCTCCATAACAGCCATAGCCTGTGGATTCCCAAATCCTCTGAGTGGTGAAGTTGGCGCAATATTAGTCCTACACAAAATTGCTGTCACTTGGATGTTAGGGATTTTACAGCTACTTCCAAGAGACAGCAGGCTACGCTCTGCACACTAGTAGACAATGTATATACAATACAGCATACAAGATCAATATTTTAAATAATTATTTTAAACTATATTATTCTTTAAAAAATACTCTTCTTTTTTTCATAAAACAACTGTTTTCATGGTCTTTCCATTCAGACTTTGTTTTGGTTTCAAATTTTTGATTCAATTTTTTAAAATATAGAATAGTTAATATAAAGTGAGTGGTACATGCAAGCCAACAAGTTTGTAAGGGTTCTTTAAAAATATTCCCCCATGGATATAAACATTGTGTAATGTAGTTGTGGTAACAAATGTACTGAGGAAAGAGTTCACGCAGCTAACCATTGTCTTTTCTGAAAAGTATAGAAGCTAATACTTTAAATACATGCACACTGGCTAAATGTTGTTGTTTTTTAAACCAACTGTGTATGCTCTATACTTTTAAACACATACACGATTTAATTAGTCAACTCAGATTTAATTAGTCAACTCAGATTTAATTAGTCAACTCAGATTTAATTAGTCAACCCAGATTTAATTAGTCAACTCAGATTTAATTAGTCAACTCACGGCTAAGGAGGTTCCAAGAGTAGCACCACAGTTAAAATAAATTGTCAACTTCAAGGCTGTCACTTTACTTTCTTTGGTGAAACCAACCTGTTTTGTAGAAATATGAAGGAATTCAATCATTCCCATAACAATATGTATTTGTAAGTCAGTATTCTATTATAGTTTTTTTTACATATCTATTAGTATATGTTATTTTTCTAGTTGTAAAAAGGCCCATAATGCACTAAAAGTTATAGATTTCAAGATGACTTGTTTTCTTTTTTTCATTCAATGCTAAAAAAAAATCTGTCCTCAACTATTATCATCAGTGTCATACTGAACAAACTTGTAAGCAACTACTATTACTGTTCCCAATATCAGGTACTGATTACCGCTATACCGCTAGTGAGGTAAATAGAGGGCAGAAACTCCTGAAGTAAAAAGCAATGGCTTCACCAACATTCAAACTTAAGATTCTCTAATCATAAGCCAAGCGCTTTACTACCTCATACTGAGCCCAGATGGCCCGTCTTGTTCCAATTAGTTTCATGTCATGATCTCTCTCAAGAACTAAACGAACAGGACGACCAGTTCTAAGATAATAAAGATTGAGTAAATTTTTTACATAAAAGTTCTTAAAAGCTAAGAGACTAATTAACAAAATATGAAAATCTTAAAACATACTAATTATAATAAGATCTAAAAATGAATATTCACTTTTTTAAAAGATGAAAAAGTTTAAAATAAAACTGTTTAATCTCTAATGATAACTCAAGAAAAAAAAAAGTCCAATAAAAAGGCCTTTCATTTATCCCTTGCACCCTGTGGCGATTACTGCTCAAACTTTCAAGTGGAAATTGAAGCAATTACCATAGCACTACAGACAGTGGAAAACAAATATGAAGGAGTGCAATCACCATCAGATATTGTTGTCTTTACAGACTCCCAATCCACTCTGAAAGCACTTAACAGCAGCACCTTAAACAGCCCAAGAGAGTTGACAACACTAATTGTGATAGTCCATCAGATGATCTCAAAATTAAATATTAATATCACACTACAGTGGATTCCTGGACACATTGGCATCATGGGAAATGAAAAGGCAGATAAGCTGTCAAAGGCAGGTTCATCTATGGAACAAACAGATAGACCTGATAACTACCTCATCCAAAGGTCAATGTCAGTAAACAATCACAAAGAAAAGGGGCTCAACCATGGGCATCAGGAAACACAGGCAGAGTGATGTACAAAGAAATTACTATGCCTAACAAACTGGACAGTATTATCTTCCAACCCCGCAAAGAATAGTCTACAATTTTCCAACTAAGAACAGGACACATACCTCTATTAAATTACCATCTGAACATTATAAACTCCATACAACTCCCCCTTTGCAGACACTGCGCCCACCCTTATGAAACCTTAAGCAATATCCTATTTGAATGCCCCTTCCTAACCCTCCTTAGGAAGACCCTACTTCCACTACAGCCCAACATAACCAACACGCTGTACGGCAGTGCTGAACAACTTAAGAAAACAGCAACTTTTTTCCTTGGCACAGTCTGCAAAAGAGTTCACAGCTCAGCAGCAATAAAGATGGCTAGAAGAAGAAGAATCCCTTGCTTTCATTAATTTCTTTTGATTTATACTGTGATTTTTTTTTTATATCTCTTATGTGATTTATCTTCATTAATGCATGCTACGTTATGTAATTAAAAGAATACATTTAGAAGAAATGAAAGTTGACAAAATTCTTGTTAAACTAAAAAGTTCAGCAAATTACTTGTGAGCAGCAACTGCTGTAGGTAGAACAACACAAGCATGGCGAGTTACTTTGCCACCAAATCCACCACCTGGTATTTAGATATATAAATATTGTGATTTCAAAATATAAAATGGTATTTGATTCGTATAAATTATACTTCAAGCATCAAACAAACAAAAAAACTTAATAAAAAGAACAGCTTAGCAATTTATTTTAGAAGTCTAAAATATTTAATCTAAATCTGCATATATTTTAATGCATTTTCTAAGGAAAGTAACATTAAATTAACACTAGAAACACTATTTGCTACATAATTATTTTTTAGCACTTAATAATAAAATTATATATATATATATATATATGAATCTCCAATTAGCCATTATTTCTGCACAGTAACAAATAAATTGCATGCCAATATAGCACTAATTGTGTTGTATAATTATTTGAATTATTCGGAAAGATTTCTATTTCTTTAAAAAAACAAAACATCTTTCTTCTTCTTCCTGTACACAACAATGCATCTGCTGCATTTCCATAATGAATATGTTTTCTCAAAAAATAAAGTTCAAATCACTCACCTATTCTTTTCACCCTGACTGTAATTTGATTCTCTGGAAGACCAAGTACTCTTGAAGCTGCCACCTGGAATACAAATATTTTTTAAAATTAACAAGTTTTAAAAAAAAGGTGATTTCACGCCAATTTACAATTCAGGCTAACTATTAATTATATTAGTTTTTTATTACACTGAAGAGACAACTTGACTATTGTTACGATGGACACTCAAATATAAATACACTTAACATAAGAACAATCTCAGGTAAACACAAACAAGTTTAATCAGCCATCTTGATTACTAGAGTAGTTTCCCCTGTTCATGGGCACAACTCTTCATACAAATATAACATTCCATCAACATCCCCTCTCCTCCCCAAAAAAAAATAATAAAAAAAAAAGAAAAGTTGAAAAACAATAGAACGAAAAAAAAAAAATTATTCAATCAACTTGACAACACTGTTTACAGCCGTCACTATGTTTCACATTAAATAACTATAGTCAGATTAACAAAACTATTTACAACAGTTCATATGCACAGTTCTTAGACATAGTCCCCATATCTTGACGGTTTCTGGAGAGTGGCCCTAGGTCTCAGAGAGTACTGGTGAGTGTTTTCGGCGTTGGGCGGATTGTTAATACACTCGTTCTCTGCGTCTGGGAAAATGTCCGTACTATTACTTTCTCTATCTGGAGAAAAGTCTATGTTGTTAGTGGTGTCAGGTCGTAGGTGTCTTCTATTTCTTTGGTACATGAAACCATTGTCGCCTTCTATAATGTAGGCACGTTCGTTCACTTTCCGACATACTCTGCCTTGTCTCCAGGTAGTATCGTTTGGCGATTGATAGAAGACTTTCTGTCCGACGTTTATAAGCTTCATGTCACGAGCTGTTTTGTTGTAGTGTTTTCTGACACTTTGCTGTCGCTTCTCCCTTTTGGCCGTGGCTTCTTGTTGTGACATTCTTGCAGGATGCTCTCTTCTTGGCAATAACGTTCTTGTTGCCCTTCCAAAGAGCATCTGAGCCGGACTTAAGTTGGTATCTTGCCTGGGTGTATTTCTGAACTCTAATAGGGCTTCATAGGCATCTGATTTACTTTCTTTGGATTTTTTCATCAGATTCTTTAATATTTTCACTGCCGCCTCTGCCTTGCCGTTTGACTGATGATGCCCTGGTGAAGATTTTAAATGGTGGACACCCCATGCTGTCATAAATGCGGTGAATTCAACAGATGAAAACTGAGGTCCAAAATCACTGATACAAACTTTGGGGACACCATATCTGGCAAACAAATTTTTTAGTTTTCTTATAACAACTTGACTTGTTGTCGTGTGCAAATGTTCTACTTCAATAAAATTTGAATAGTAGTCAACTATGGCAAGGTATTGTTGGTCAAATATTTGGAACAAATCTATTCCAACTTTATCCCAGGGATTTGAACCCTCATTATGCTGTATTAAGCTTTCTTTCTGGTTTGCAGGTTTACTTTGCTGACAAGGTTGACATGCATTAGCTATTTCTTTTATTCTTGCCGCTATTCCCGGCCAGAAAACTGCGTCCCTTGCTCTTCTCATCATGGCATCATACCCTAAATGTGCTGCATGTAGTTTGGTTTCAACTTCTTTTCTTAATGCTCTTGGGATAATTATTCTCTCCCCTTTCATTAGAAGGCCATCTTCATAGGTCAGTACATCTGCAAGTGACCAATACTGTTTGAGTTCTGGTACAATATGATGCTTGTCTGGCCAACCGTTCAGTATGTACTGTTTCAACATCTGCATCTCATTGTCTATTTTGACTGCATCTTTAACTTTATCTAACATTATATCTGGGAGAGCCAGTCCTACAGTGTTGATAGACGTGTCAGGAAAATCTTCCTGTTCTGGCAAAGGGTCTCTGCTTAGCGTGTCAGCAATCTGTAATCTGTTTCCTTTGGTATACTGGTACTGAACATCGTATCGGTACAAGCGCATCATTAAGCTTTGAAGCCTTTTAGGTGCACAAATGAGGGGTTTATTGAGTATATTTTCCAAAGGTTTATGATCATTCTGCATTATTATTGTTCTGCCGTACGTGTACTGGTCAAATTTTTCTAGAGCTACTACTACAGCCAAGAGTTCTTTTTCGATTTGAGCCCACTTTTTCTGAGGCTCTGTGAGTGATCTTGATGTGTATGCTATGGGTTTGTCATCTTGTAGTAGTACAGCTCCTAGGCCATTTTGACTGCTGTCCGCCTGAATAGTTACTTTCTTCTCCGGGTCGAAATAACTTAGGGTTCCATGATTGGATATCTTCTGTTTGACACTATTAAATGCTTTCTCACAGTCATTCGACCACACGAATAGCTTGTGTTTCTTTGTCAGTTCTGTTATTGGTTGTAGGTCTGCTGAAAGACCTGGGATGAATCTTGATAGATATTGTATCATTCCACAAAATCTACGAACCGATGTAATGTCTTCAGGGGTTTTTAGATTTGTTATGGCTCTCACCTTGTTTGGGTCTGGTTTTATTCCTGACTGGGAAATAATGTGTCCCAAAAACACGATTTCTGACTTTCGGAATGCTGACTTCTTTTCATTTAGTCTGATGTTCTTTTCCTTTAGCCTATTGAGTAATTTTGATAGGTTTTCGTCATGATTTTTGCGAGCCTCTTCTACTGTGTCCCCCTTTACAATTACCATTATATCATCCACCACGTTAAAACATCCTGTTAGTCCCTCCAACGCATCATTCAAATGTCTTTGAAAAACTTCCGAGCTTACTTTGAGACCAAAAGGAAGTCTATTCCATTTGTATCTACCGAATGGGGTCGCCATTGCAGTGAGACCTGATGAGCCTGGGTCTAGTTTGATATGCCAAAAAGCTTCCTGGATGTCGACTTTGCTAAATATCTTGGCGTTACCCATTTCAGCCAAAATGTCTTCTAGTGTTGTTAGGTTGTAGTGCTCCCTCAGAAGTGCCTTGTTCAAGGGTTGAGGATCAATACAGATTCTGATACTGCCATCTGATTTCTCTACCAATGCCATTTGACTAACCCACTCTGTGGGCTCAGTTATTTTTTCCAGAATTCCTCGTTGAACTAATGAGTTTAGTTCGGCTCTGACTTTCTCTTTTAATGCTATAGGAATTCTTCTACATGGTAGGACTTTGGGCTTCACTGTCTTGTCTATTTTCAATGTAGCCACGCCCAAATCACCAAGTGCGTCAATGTTTTGGTGTTTGTTTCCTGTGGCTTCCACTTTGGCAATAAATCGGTCTTCATTAATGTGAATGAGTTCCATCTTCCTCAGTGTTGATAATCCTAGCAGGCATGTTAGATCATTTGGTACTACCACATACTCTACATTGAATTTCTCATTGGTCTTTAGATTGGTGGTTACCAACGTAGCTTTTCCTTTTGGCTCCATTACCGTCTTATTCCACATTGTTAATCTCTGAGACGTCGGTACTATCTGGTCTGGGCACACATACTTTTCGTTTATGGTATTGACGTCGGCGGCACTGTCCACTTGAAATCTGACTCTTTGGTTGTTGATCATCATGACGGCCGTCATCCTATGCTTTTTGGGGCCATTCATTGCCATTACCCATTCAGTTTGGAGTGTAACTTCTTCTTCTTCTTCTGTGTCTGAGTCTATGTTGCTCTGTGCCTTTGCTTGAGTAATGCTATATATTTTCTTTTTGCAGACTGAGGCAAAATGATTCCTGCCTCCACAAATGTGACATGATTTTCCCCAGGCCGGACATTTTTCCTTTATGTATTCATGGTTGCCCTTGCAAAATTTACAAGTTTTACTTTGTCTTGGCCCTTTGTCACTCTGTTGATATTCCTTTCTGTATTTCAGACCTGACTTAGATGTTGAGATTCTTTCAATCGTTGGTTTGTCCAAAGGTTCATTTCTTCCTTCTCTGATATCCTTCATTTGCCTTTGTGAACTTTCATATATCCTACACACATCTATGCATTTCTGTAGGGTTAGTTTATCATCTTGCAACAGCTTCATCTTTAAGTGTTCACTTCTAACCCCTAAGATAATTCGGTCCCTAATCAGACTCTCTTCTAGTTTATCAAAATTGCAGCTGCTTGCCAGTTTCTTCAGGGCAGTTATGTATGAGTCAATGTTCTCGTCCTCTTCTTGTCTTCTCGTATTGAAGACATATCTCTCATATGTTTCGTTGGTTCTCCCAACATAGAACTCTTCAAAACTCTTTAAAATCTCATTTATTTTTGTCTCCTGCCCTTTTCCAAATGAATCAAACACGTCTGCAGCCTCACTTCCAATTATGGTCATTAGTGTTGCTACACGTATATCTTCTGTCTCTGTTGTGAGTTTCGTGGCCTTTTCATAGTTATCCCAGTCTCTTCTGAATCGTTTCCAATTGGCCGCCATATTGCCTGTTTGCAATAGCGGTTGCGGTACTGGGAAATATCTGTTAGCAGTTGCCATTTTAGCAACTGATTTCTTATATTTTCCTCAAGATATTCTAGGTTATCGTTTACCTTTATTAGATGTGTAAACCGCTGCCACCATGTTACGATGGACACTCAAATATAAATACACTTAACATAAGAACAATCTCAGGTAAACACAAACAAGTTTAATCAGCCATCTTGATTACTAGAGTAGTTTCCCCTGTTCATGGGCACAACTCTTCATACAAATATAACATTCCATCAACAACTATGATTCATTTATCAAAGTTAGGTATACAAATCAAGGACTAAATTGTCAAATTTGATATTTTAAGCAAAAAGTAGTAATTTTTTTTAAATTTAGCATTAAAACAAAGCCATAAAAACAAAATTATGACTTATTACATTAAATTTTTACTAAGCTAATCAAATTATAATGAGCACACTATAAAGCTGCATTTTAGTTGAAAGATTTTAAAAATCAAATATCGTAGAGTCACTATTGCGGAGCAGGCATGTTTGCGGAACAGCTCCTACAAATTAGTTAAAATCTACTTTATTTTGAAACTTTCTGCTAAACTACTACGGTACTGCGAATGGTCCATTTCTCTTCATTTCCAATATAAGGGTTTTCCTTTCACAGCAGAAAATTCATTTTGACTCCAGGTTAAAGTTGACAGGTGTGGAATCGTCCATTATTTTTCACGTACTAGGAGAACCGCATAGGTCAGGGCTTAAGACTTTTAAAAATGATAATGACACATTACCTGCATGATACACCTATTTTTCGGTTTATAAATGGATGTGGAAAAATTCATTTCATAGCCATCTACCAGTAATTTAATTTTAAAAAAATCGGGAGGTGTTTACCGAGTTTTTACATTTTAAAGATAGTCACAATTGTGGAACACTATCGATGTCATTTATTTGACCTGCGCATTTATCTTAATATTTACATAGTGATTTAGATTATCGGAATTTAAATATGAGTTTGTATTAGTATACATAATTTAAAAACATTTAGAGAATAAAATGGCATATAATATATAATTTATGATTACCAGACGTCCAGCAAAAAGAGGACAAATCATAATATCAAATCATATCATATAGGCCTATATAATATTAATATAACTAAAAAGAATTAAAGAATAGCGGAAAATAAAATCTTGAAAGGAAAATCAGGGTAGTGTGACGTCAATTAAATTAAAGAGGTATAAGATCAAAAAGTGACAATGTGTTGTCTTAAGCTTTAATAAAATAAAATTAATGTAAAGGATAAGGAGTTCAAGTATTATATAAGACTAATAAATATATGCTTTATATAGGCGTTCCGACATTTTTACAGTGTTCCGCAATTGTGACTTCTTAAAAAATCTTGTTCCATTGATTGTGACTGACCATATCTCAGTCGATTTGAATGTAAAATTTAAATATCTGTTGAAATACTAAACAATGCGTCTATTTTTATCGGAAAATGGATGGGCAATGCCTAGATACTTTTAGTTTTTCCATAGGTCTAACCATTACGGAGCAAAAAATTGAAAACTAAAAGTAGCTGCAAACTGTTCCGCAATAGTGACTCTACTCTACAGTCCATTTAGCTCTTATTACTTCTTTTCATTCTTTCTAAAAAAAATTATCTTTTCTCTTTTAAATTATAAATAATGTGGACACATCTCTATATTCTCAAAATATCATTTAAAAAATTGCAATGTTAATTTTTCAATAACAAGTAAATAAGAACATGTTTGGATAGACATTTAGAAATTTCACTGACCATTTTGAAGTTATGAACTAAAAGAAATTATGACTACCCAACAGTTTCTTTTGAACATATTTGTTCTTAGCAAATCAAGTACCTAATTGTTCAACTTTTGAACAAATACTGAAATTTATTAAATTGTTGAAACTTGCTGTATAGTTCAGTATAATAATAATAATAGTGCTGCAGACCTGACACATCACCAGAAAATTCCTCAGTGGACACTGAAAAAGGATTACAATGAATTTTGTTTCTCTTTTAAGAAGCTTGACCCTGGCAGTGACAGAGAATGAATACTCGTTCATTTTTAACATAATAATAATTATCTGTATTATCCATAGGGAAATTTGTCTTACAATTTGTGCATCACACCATACAAAACATTATAGCTATAGAAAGCCAAAATATACATTCTCACTCACTCATAATTTACAGGTGAAATGTTTATATCTGATAGTTTTATTGTAATTAATTTGATTGCCAGGGAAACAAAAGAGTTTTTATGTCAGTTTGTCTTTGCTATTGGTGTCTTGTATATCATTTGTGATCACAAAATCCTGACCCAAAGGGTGATTTTTTATTTCTAAGATCTTTTTAGTTTTCTTATGAATGTTTTTCTCAAACAGTTGCCCAAAAGGGGTTTGTTTTTTGCCAATCTATAAAGACATTGAAATATAATATAAGTTTGAAATATTTTTAATATCATACCTGAATCAGATCAATATTTTGTCCCATACAGACAATATCAAACTCATCATGGTCACGCGGGTAGACGATGCAACCTTGAGGTTCAAGGTAAAAATGTTGCTGGGATTCCATGTGGAACTCTCCTTTCACTGAAGTTTCTGCTGAGGACAGAATTTTTTCCACTTCTCCTTGTTCAATTACAAGTCTTTTATCAAAGAATGAATTGCTTTTAATGGCATCCTAAATAAATGAAACAATTTAAATATTATCAATATATTTACTTGGTTTAGACATCAAATATTATTAAAGATTATGGTAAAGTAAATCTACATATAAAATCAAATTATTGCAAAAAGACTATTTTAACAAAAGGGTGCATTAGCTTCAAAACATAGCGAAACACAGGTAGCGATAATATACAAATATTAACAAAATATTGTACACTGAAAATTGACCCCCTGATTTTTGTTTTCCAGAAAGGGCTCAAATGATTAAATTAAAACATTTAAATTAAAAATGTAACAGTCTTAAAGAAGAGGATTGATTACACTGGGCAACAGCCAAAAAATCGTCGGGGGTTTCTCAGCTGATTTAGACTAATTTTGGTGTCCTGAGTCCGAATATCACATTGGTTTTGCTCAATCAGGTCAAATTTTTGAGCTATCTGACAATCTACACAATGGTAATAAACGCACAACAAAACACCATCGATATCCACCATCGATATCTTACCAACATAGAAATTAATTTAGATCAATAGAACCGATATTAAAATAACATAAAATGATACAAAGACTACTGATTTACAAATATGTATATATAGAGCTTACTCTGCTGCTATTTCATTTACTAAAAAATAACTATCTAACTAATATCTAAAATGGCTTCAGCACGACGTTCATGCACGAATAACCCTGACGTTTTCTGCTACATTTGCGGAGAGTACACACTGTCAGCTGATAGGATGAACATCACAAAATTTGTGAAACATGCCTACCAGGCTTACTTTGAAATCAAGCTGGGTGACCAAGACAAGTCTTGGGCACCGCACACGGTGTGCAAAACATGCGTGGAATACCTCCGGCGGTGGACGAAAGGCGAGAAAACATCACTAAAGTTTGGAATTCCGATGGTATGGAGGGAGCCATTTGACCACGCATCGGATTGTTATTTCTGTGCCATCAATACTGCAGGCATCAACCGAAAAAATCGGCGCAGCCTCCAGTACCCCGACCTTCCATCTGCTCGTCGTCCAGTTCCTCATTGCGAAGAAATACCCGTGCCAACGTTCCGAGAGATTCCAGGCAGCGACGAAGAGGCCACCACTTCAGACGAGAAATGTGGTACAGAAGAGGAGTATGAAGCACAATATGGTCCGCAGCCCTTCACACAATGTGAGCTCAATGATCTAGTTCGGGACCTAAGCCTGTCGAAGAATTCCTCCGAGCTGTTGGCTTCCAGGCTCAAAGAGAAAAACCTGCTTCACAAGGACGCGCGTATTACCTTCTTTCGTAGAAGGCATGAGGAGTACATGGACTACTTCTGCCAGGAGGAAAACCTTGTGTACTGCCGAGATGTCGCCGGTCTTCTTGATAAACTGGGCGGTCCTCAATACGATGCGAGAAATTGGTGACTCTTTATTGACAGTTGCAAGCGTTCTTTGAAGTGTGTGCTCCTCCACAATGGGAACCAGTTTGCCTCAATCCCGCTTGCGCACTCCACGACTCTCAAAGAGAAATATGAAGCAGTGAAGTATGTGCTCGAAAAAATCCAATATCAGCAACACCAATGGATCATCTGCGTCGACTTGAAAATGGTGAACTTTTTACTTGGTCAGCAGTCTGGGTTCAGGAAGTACCCATGCTATATGTGTATGTGGGACAGTCGAGACAGAGCCCAGCACTATGTAAAGAAAGAGTGGCCGGCGCGAGAGCAGTTAGTACCTGGGGCGAGAAACATCATAAACGAACCTCTTGTTGACCGGGAGAAGATATTGATCCCACCACTACACTTGAAGTTGGGTTTAATGAAACAGTTCACGCGCGCTCTGGACAAGGATGGGAGGTGCTTCAACTACATGTGCCGAGCATTTCCTCAACTAACTATTGAGAAGCTGAAGGCCAGCATTTTCGACGGCCCACAGATACGGCAGCTCATAAACGATGCAGAGTTCTGTAGCTCCATGAACTCACTTGAGTGCGCCGCCTGGGAATCCTTTGTGCAGGTGATGAACAACTTCCTGGGGAACACTAAGGCAGCAAACCACGCAAGGCTCATCAGCACCATGATTGAGGATTTTCAAGAACTCGGGTGTTTGATGAGCATAAAGATGCATTTCTTGTTTTCGCACATGGATAAGTTTCCGGAAAACCTTGGGGCGATGAGCGATGAGCAGGGAGAAAGATTCCATCAGGACATGCACCAAATGGAGGAAAGGTACCAGGGGAGGTGGGATGCAGTCATGCTGGCGGACTACTGCTGGTCGCTGAAGAGAGACAACCCAGCAGCTGCTCACACACGGGAATCTAAGAAACGCAGATTTATGCCCTGAACTTTTTCTTCATATTATGTCAATTATGCTAATAAAATTTGATAAACTAAACAAAAACTGAATTAATTGAATTGTGTTGACTTCAATTATTGAGGAATACCGAAAAAATCGGCAGGGGTTTATCGACTGGTGAGCCGCAAAAATTTTGTTTTTTACAAAAAAAGATTTTTTAAAAGTTTCTGTAGCAAAACATTCTGACCTGATTGAGCGAAACCAAGCTCATTTTCGGACTCAGGGCATCAACATTAGTCTAATTCAGCTGAAAAACCCTGGACGATTTTCCAAAAAATTTTTTTTGTTGCCCAGTGTTATTTACCTGTATAGTAACAACTGCTGGGAGTTCCTCATAAACTACTTCCACTAGTTTGGCTGCCTTCTGAGCTAGTGTGAGACTGTCAGCCAATATAAGACCAATTATTTGGCCTTCATGTTCAACCTAAAATACAACAATAATATGTTTCAGAAAACTTAGTGCACCCATATAATTTTGTTATGGTATATATACACACACATATATAATATATTATACACATACCATTTGTTCTGCAAAAACAAAGTCTTTTGGTGAATCCCATGTGTTATCATTGGGAACATCTTTGTAGGTTACAAAGTCCACTACACCTGGTAAGTTTAGGGCTTTAGATGGGTCTATTCTGGTTATTTTTGCATGAGCCTTGGAGCTTTTAACAACTCCACAGTAAAGTTCACCTTAAAAGAGAAAAATTGTGGTTATGAAGTCTTTCTATTGCTAGTTAAAGTCTTTGTAAAATAAACATATAGTAAAACTAAGCAAAGTAAACATTAAAAGTAAGCTAATAAAATGAGGTCAGAAAGAATTGATAGTCAAGTAAAAAAAAAAAAAAAAAAAAAAAAGATTAGTTTTTTGCTCCTTTTTCTTCTGAGCTACAAAAGACTAACTTTTTTAGTCAGTAACCTCATTAACAATCTGGAAAAAAAAAACTATTTTTTCAAAAGTTGAGTCTGCAAAAGTGCAATTGTTTTAAAAAGTATAAAAGTTTGTATGCAAGACTTTAAGTCCATTTAGCAAATAAAGTTCTGTTACTAATAATAAGCAAGATATTTTCCAACAGAACCAACCTCTTTATTCTCCTCCAAAAGATAACAGGTAGGATGGAAAAAGATTAAATCATTGCAATGGGATAAATAAAAAAGGTTAGATTTGAAGCCCTGAGTAATACTGACCTTCCATTTTAGGTACATCATCAACATATACAGCTTCGCCAGTTGCCTGTTTGAAAGCAGACATGTGAACTATTGGCTGGCCAACTGCACCATTCTCACTTTGTCCTGGACTAGTAATGTCATAGATCTGACTTGCCTGGTAAACAATTTCATTTTCTGGCACAACATTCTAAAAGAAAAAAAAATTCCTAGTATTTCTATTGATAATAAATATTTTAGCATTTAAAGACTAAAGGATGCTACTGTCACTACAAAGACCTAATAAAAAACAATAGACAAAATTTATAGAACAAATTTTTAGTCAAGAAAAATGAGTTGTATAAATAATGAACGGTAAAAACATTAAATATATTGATCAAATGGCTTTTGCTATTTTAAGGTACCTATTGTTGAACCAGTTTGCTAATAGATTTTAGAATTTGACAATGATTTTTTTTATTCTTATGAAAACAAATATTGTCTATGCTACAAAAATCTAATTTTTTTTAGATGTTACAAATATAAAGACTGGTGTCAGACCTGTTTGAGCTTGTCACTAACTGCAGTGAAAAACTTGAAGAAGAAGCTTAGAGTCAAAGTCCTTCTGTAGGCAATTAAACCTCCAACTGAGCCAGGAGCTAATGGCAAGTCAGCAGGAAGCAGATCTTGAGAACATGTCAGTTCTAGAAGTGACTTATCCCATTTTCTGCACTCAAAAAAATCATTAAAAAGTTAAAGCTGTTAAATCAATTGACTAATAAAATTTGTAGGTAAAGATCATTGATACAAAAATGAAATATTCATCTGGTAGGCTCAGACTGTTCTTTTTTTTTACTATTAGACCTAGCAATTTTTTTTTAAATAATAATATTAAGTTAGGGTCAAATACTGAATAGTAATTTTGAATGTTCAAGTGAGTATAACATGTCTCACTTAGTTTAGCCATTTGTAAATGGCTCTTTCTGCCTCTAAAGACAATGGATGCGCCCAGATGAGTCACAGGTTTTGGTTTTGTCTTAAGATGGGGCAGAATCTGGAGTGACAGATCAAGCCAATTCTGGAGCAGCAGATTTTGCAACAGTTTGTGCATGTATATGCATCTTTTTTAGGGCTAGCTGATAGGGCAGCTTTCTTTTTCTTTCTCTTGACTAAGGCAGCTTTGTTTCTTTAACTCTCTGCAAGTGTTTAGCCATTTACAGTATAAATAATAAATAAAAAACATTTTATTTTCTGATTTGAAAGTGAAAAGGAAAAAAATTTAGTGTAAACAAAAATACATAAGGCTTATAAAAAGAGGACTAACACACCTCCCTATCAATGCTGCCATAGTTTTCTTAGCCAACACAAGCTTGTCCGCCATTCCTCCAAACACAAGTCTTATATCAGCAACTTGAGTTTCTTCTGTCAGCTGTACCCACATACCAGCATTCACAATGGATGAGTCCTCTTCTTTACGATAAGCTTGTTTAAAGCCAACAATAAACTCAGTCTGTGGCAATCAATAAAAACAATATCTGTACAATTAAAAGAAAAGCAAATTGAAAATAATAAATAAATGCTGATTAAAAGGGAAGTAGCTGTGGATGGCGTAAAGGTAATATGTTTGTCTGTCACTGCGCCCCCTGTTTAAAAAAAAATATGTTTGTCTGTCAAGCTGAACATTCTAATTGAAGAGAAACTTTTAAGATGAAAATTCTACAGATCGAATGTTCTATGATATAATTTTGTTATCCTCACAATTCTGCATTGTTGACATGAGTTGGCAGGGATAGGGTTACAAGATATCAGAATTCAAATTAGAACTAAAAACAATATTTATCCTAGCAAGATAAATGTTAATATGAGTTGATACCTAAAATATGGGGGAATTAAAAGCATTTTTTCCAAGGTTTCATACCTACAAAATGGCAGAATGATGTATCAAGTCATAGAACCCATTACATTATTGACTTTATAAAGGTTTAGAAAAAAAAATAATTTTAAAACAGCCATATAACATAGTGGTTAACAAGTAAACAAAAATTATTTCATTTAACAAGCAATGATATGGTAGAATAGTTATGATTGATATGTGCTATCTATTCTCGTACCTGTTTAGTGAAAGGTAGAGTAATATAAATAATAACATCTGTGTTTTTTAAACAAGTTTTTCTGTAGCCTGTGAAAAAATTCTCATCCATGTCTACATTTCTGTTGGTTCCATCTGTGAATGAGCAAATATTAATAAGTCAAAAGGACAATTTTAATTTTAGTTGAAAGTAGATAATAATGCCCAATCCTTGCTTTGTTTATCTTTATCACAGTTAAGCTGGTGTTCCCAGTTAAGCTGGTGTTCCCATGTAATCAAATTAACTTTGGAAACATGTTTTTCACATAGTATGTAGCATAAATAGTTCACAAATATAAATTGATTTATTGTAACTAAATTAATTTTTCCATGCAGTCAAATTAACATTGGAAAGGTAGCATTCATTTGATTTGGCATAAGGTCCATGATAATTATTTACCATATAACAAAAAAAGGGGCAGCTAATCTCTCTACAATTGTTTCTGAGGTCAAAAAGTTTAAAAGGGCGTCATGTGACAATCACAAAGAGAAACAAACAACCAATACTTTCCTTAACTAGTGTGAGATACACAACAGATCTGGATTTACACTGGGGTATTATTCTAAAAATATAAACAAGATTTGAGCTTAACAGCCTCTATTCAAAAGTTAAATATTTTCTACTTTCTGACACAAAACCACTGAATGTAATTTGAAAAATACATTTTAAAAAGTTATGTACTAACCTATGTCATGAACAGTCACAACAGCTCTACTAGCCAACAACAAAGGAGATAGATCAGATATTGAACTTGCTGACATTATATTACCAGCCAAACTCTAAAAATAGAATGCAAAATTTTAAAGAATAGTGCTATGATAAATTAAACAAAAGAAAAATTTCCACTGTTAAAATAAAACAGCCACATATGAATAGGATGTTGGGACTTAAACATATGTTGACATTACAGTAAATAAAAAAATTCTTGATTAGTTTTCAATGTGTTAACTTACAGCAACAGATCTTATTTGATGACTGCCAAATCTTTTCAACATCTCAACAAAGGCAGTGAACACTCTAGTCTTGAAGTCTGAAAAAAAAATCCTTATCTGTGTGATTAATTCTTAAGACAAATGAATTAAGCAGTTACTATGGCCTTTTTTTTTTCCAAAATGAACACAAAAAAACAACAGAAGACATATTAAAAGCATTAATTGAAACTGTTGTTCAAAGATCAAAAACTCATAAGGATAAAAACCACCAGAAAAAGATTATTCCATGACAAGGCTAGATTTATTACTAATGACAATAAAATATGACTAAATAAATTCACATTTTCTATTAACTTTTACAAAGCTATTTTAAGGTTGCTAACATAACAGTTAACAATCTAATGCTTCATACAGAATAAGATGTCAGTCAAACCAGATTTCTTTCCTTTACATTATTGACTTCATGTATACTATTATTGTACTAGTTAGAAAACCCATTAATTGGCATGCAATTGCTAGTTAACATTAAAAACAAGGTCAATGTTTATATAGCGCTTAAAAGTATGAAGATTAATACATCATTTATGAATATTTCTTTTACATTTGACTACAAAACTTACCTGGCAGCTTGGATATAGTTGTCTTTAAATAGGAACAAACTCTTCTTAAACTCACTGATGCTCCAATTTGTATTCCATGCTCTGTCTCATTAATCTAAATTAGTTAAATAATACTCTGGATATAGAGACCACTCAATTAATATTAATAATGTTACCAAAAATATTTTTTTTTCTTTCATGCTGATGACCCCTTAGAGAATTAATTTTTTTTTTAAGAATATTAACTTGCTACTCTTATTATTGCCTGAACTTTGTAAAAAACAGAACAAAAAAAATAAATAGGCAACATAGCATTTAGAGATTGAGAGATGTCACTCTGGGACCTAAAGATGATTAAGGTTAGAGAGGCATGGACAATTTTTTTAACAGTATATTTTTATTCACCCCAACAGTTAACAACAACAAAACATGGAATCAATTTCTACAAAATGTTAAGTATCATGGTGACAACAAAGTTAAAAGAATTAGTGACTTCCTATAGAGGTGGAATGTTACTTTCAAGTGTGAAGTAAAAAAAAAGTACAGCCCTGGATGTAAACAAGCAAAACAAAGAAAGAGTGAATGTGCCTCACTCTTAGGATGACAAGACTAAGAGAGAAATGAAGGAAATCAGTCACAAATGCTTACAGCACCTTAAAGGGAAACTCTTATTGTTTTTCAAATTTGAGTTATTGACATACTTAAATTCTGTGTAAAAAGTTGTGATAGTAAACATTTTACTATTTTTTATTTAAATGCTTAGAAACATTTATATTTAATAAATTTGACAATAAATTATTGACATCTCAAAAAAACTAACGGGTGTTCTTTGAGATTTTGTTGATACGTTAGCTATACATCACTTCCCTCAAAAATACTGAAAGCTAAATCTAACCAATTGACCACTTCATTCTTGCAGTGGCTGTTAGGCTTAGTGATGGCCTAGCTTTGGTACAGTTAAATATATATATTTATATATAAATTTTTATATATTTATATATAAGCATTAGGATAACCAACTTGAGAAAAAAAAGTTACATTTTCATCTCTACACCCCTCCCTATTCCAAAAAGGAAATAGATTGTGTGTCTGACTGATTCTAACAAACTGGTCAGTGTAAGGCTAGCCTAGGCTAGACAAGACAACCAAGCAAGCGATAGTGTTTTGTTGTGTATTGAGTGGTCAGGCAAGAAATAGACACTGCCATGGTTATTCAAGCAAGTAGATCTACTCTTAACACATATTTTTTTCTTTGCTTATAAGATCTATATTAACTGCATAGACCTAGATCTATTTCTTTTACGAGATTGTAAACTTCATGTATGGTTTTCCGTAATACAGTAGGTTAATAGATTAAATTAATATGTTTGTGTGACGTCACATAGAAACCAGGTGCACAGAAAAATCATGTCAGAATAAAATCCATTACTAAGTTATTATTGAAAATAAAATAAAAAGAATAATGTATAAATTTTATGTTAATCAAAACACATAGGCCTATTATATTAAAAATTTTCAAAACCAAAAGAGTTTCCCTTTAACAGACAACCAAAACAACATAAGTTAGTGAAAGATAGAAAGTGATATAAGTCAGATGCTCACGTTTTTAAAATGAAATACAACCAAAAATAGTGTAATTTAGAACATCTCTTGGGACCAACCTGATTAAGTTCTGGGATACGTGAAGTGGAGACACGCACAGGATACTTAACATTACCAAACTTTGTGTCCATGACTGTTAGACAATGTATCACATTGAGAAATTAGAGAGACTTTCTAAATTAAGTTTATATTTAATATAGAAAATTAATAAATAATTTATATTTATAATAAACAAAAATTACTACATTAGGATTCCAAAGTCTAGGAAATAAATGATTTTTTAAAAAGCTTTTTGAATAAAATAAGTATATAAATGTAATCACAACTGTGAACATCATTCCCATGGCATTAAAAAAAAATCGCCATTTAAATTTCATCTACTGTTGTAATTCCAAAGTAGCTATATGTAGAATATATCAAACCATATTTAATACTTACTAAGTTTTGTATTTCCACTAATGAGAATACAAGTTGGGTGAGTCTTCTGTATCTCATACAGTTTGGTTAAGCATGTTGGAGACATCCAGGTGACTTCTTCTGACACAAACTTTAAAACTTCTTGGTCTAACTTTGTAGAGTTTATCTGCCAGAGATTCATAATTCAAAGCAATTGTAAGTTTCATTTGGTTTGTGTTTTTTTTAATTAGATATGATATAATTACATTAAAAGGTAGATTAAATCAATGAATCAAATACATATTATAGATGCTAGGTTGGAACTATTTTACAAGTTTCAGATGTTTCTTCAGTATTGAAGACTATTATATCCTAGCCCAAACCTTCTGCGGAATGGAGTGGGATGGTGGCGGGCAGAGTTCGAACCTATGAACATGATGACAACAGTCTAGAGCACATGCCACACGATCAGACAGCCATCCATGAATTACCAACTAGGTTTTGGAGTGCTGCTAATTATTAAGTAAGGCTGTTATAAATGTTTACCAACCTTAAGTTCAGGAGGAAATATTGGCTCTTGTGTTGGGTCATAAATCTCAAATTTCATCTCATTCTGTTGAAAAAGATAGGTTGTGTATTTGTAATCTTAATATGACTATTTAGTTGTGATTAGTGAAGATAGTAATTGTCTAGTGAAATTTGTCGTCACAGTAGATTTACCTAAAGTTTTAATAAGCAAATGTTAATAAAAAAAAAAAAGAAAGAAAATGATTAACAATTATGAAATAAACTAATTATAATAAACAAATAATAGTGCTCACACTGCCATTGCAGACTGAATTATCATTTTGCTTTCCATTTTTGCAACAGTTTTTACCCATAATGCAATTGTTTTGAGCTCTTTCCTGTGGATGAAACCATGATAGTAGGAAAAAAAAAAGATAGTCCACTGCTTCAAAATAATATTAAAACACATTCAAAATACAATATTTAAACCATGATAGGGTACAAGTTTTTGTTGAAAAAAGAATAAAAGAAAAGTATCAATTTATTTCTCATTCTAAATAGACATAAACATATAATAAGTTACTAGACTTAATGAATCTGTCTCTAGCAACAGTTTCTCCAGAAAAATGAAAGGGCCAATAGTATGTTTAAATATGTCATAATAGAAAAGAAATGGTTGTTGATGTCCCATTTCTTTAATCCAATTATCTGTATACACTTACAATGTTATAAAACCATTACCTGTGAAAATTCACTAAATGCTTGTAAAATGGGACGATATCCAGTACATCTGCACAAGTTTCCTGAAATATTAAGGAATACAAATTGAATTAAAGCTCAGTTACACTAACTTTCAAATAGTTAATAAAACTAGGTTGAGAGTGTATCAACTAAAGATAGCATAATATTCAAATTTAAAAATTTAGCCTAAATCAAATTTTATAATCTATAAACATCACAAGTTAACTACATGTGTACAGTTTTAAATTCAAATTGTATAATCTATAAAAATCACTTGTTAACTACATGTGTACAGTTTTAAATTAAATTGTATAATCTATAAACATCACTTGTTAACTACATGTGTACAGTTTTAAATCCAAATTTCCAACTAAAAACTAGTCATCATCTATACATTAGTATAATCATACTTCATTGCTTTTGAAAACTAAAAATACCATCAAAATTTTCCTGAATGTCTCGTTGTGTAGGCTTTGGATTGTTTCTAAGTAATGTATACATTGCCATAACAAAACCAGGAGTACAAAAGCCACACTGGGTTCCATGATTTTCCACTAACTGTTTCTAAATCAGAAAAGAAAAAAATAACATTAAAACTGTTAAAATAAATCTTTATTTAAAAGATGTCAGAAGTGAGAAGTAAATAGTATAAATATATATATATATATCTAAATTAAAAAACGTCAGTTTACCAATAGAAGGTAAAAAAAAAAAAAAATTAGTATTAGAGCTTTAAATTAAAGCTCCACACTAAAAACTATTTAAAAGTCAATTTAAATCAATAAAAAGCTCAGTGTGTGCACGTACTTTACTGTTCACATTATTATTCCACATGACTCTTCAAAAGTGTTCTTAAATTTAAAGAGAACCAATCTCACTTAGTAAAAATTTGTATTTATATATATATATATATATACTGATGGGAAAGCTTCAACAACATAGAATGAACAAAAAGAGATTTTTTAAAAAGCACTATATTACAATAAATGTTTTAAGCCATTTTTGATGAAAGAAATATTATAACAAAATTTCCTTTAACATGCAAAATGAAAAAAAAAATATCTGAAAATACATCTATTTTGTATTTGATGTTACTTACTTGCACTGGGTGAACTTTCCTTTTAATATCACCAACACCTTCTACTGTGGTAACTGCACGTCCATGCAGACTACAGACAGTTGTTATACAGGCATTGGCTGGCCAGTGCATACACATTTTAAGGAAGCATGATGATAAAAATGTAAATTAATATTATAAATGTGTTATTACAGGATACTCCTGGATATATTTGTAATTGATAGATAAAATTTGATGTGGTAGTCAAGCTAAAACACTTTGCTGCAGAGCCAAAGGTCCAGGGTTCAAGTACTAGAAATGAAAACATCTCAGACAAAACTTGAAATACTTTTTAATGTTTTATAATCTTACCTAAATATAAAAGATGAATAAATACTAATAATTCCTAAATATCTCATGTTAATTTGTGTTGCTTGAAGACAGCATATCCCTAGTTTATCTAGATTTCTATGCAACATCACAACAGAGATACAAAAGATTTATGAAATGGACAGGCATTGGAAAACTTCTTTTATTATGTCATGAGCAAAGGTCGCAAACCTTTGATAATACTTATAGAGATAGCACTAGTTTGTTGACTTCTATTTGAAAAAGCTTCCACAAATACATAAATTAAAAATGTAATCTTAAGGCCACAAGAATTTTCAAGTCCTATTATAGTAACCAAAGTCATGCAAAACTAATAAATTTTCAGTCATGATCATCAGTCAGAAAGAAAAGTACATATAAAATGAAAGACTACATAATGAAACTTAAGCGACTGATATTAATATTTAAACAAATGTTGACAGATCTTTAAGGATACTCAATAGTTTCAGCAACACTATTATATTTTGAAATCATCACAGTGCAAGCGCCACATCCTCCTTGACCACATCCAAGTTTACTTCCAGTCAAACGTTCTTAATCAGGTTAAGGTCATTAGCAAATAAATCTTTGTAACAAAAAACATTACATTTCCAAGGTCTGATATGTATAGCATAAGATGTAGGTGAGTCACAGAAGAAACTTAATGTTACATCAAAAAGTCATTTGTCTAAGGCCTTACAATTTTGACATACCTACTGTATTTTTGTGCTTATGAGTAAATAAATTTAGTAAAAACCTGACCTTTGAATACCCCGAACAGCTGCCATTCATTTGTAAAAACTTGTATAACCTGAAGGTAATATAGGTGTAAATATAGTAGTCTTTACCCACCTGCTGTTCATGCATTTTGATGATGAAATCAAAATAGTGGAGCATTATTTAAAAAATCAAATTAAAAGGCAATAAAGAAGAAGAATAAAAATGAAAAACAAAATTTCATGATTATTAATCCTTATAAATCTTATGTTCACATTTCATAAATTTTGTTATAAAAAGTAAAGGTTTATATTTTTCACACACAAAAGTTGTGGATACTGTGTTTTCTAAGAAATTCAAGAAGAGTCAGCTCAGGATCAGGATTCTTCAGCTCTGTCTGAAATACAAATATGAATAATAGATCTAAACGAGTTATTTTACTTTTGTAATGATAACAAAAAATACAGTTTCATATATTAATTGAAGTCTATTTAAAGCTAAATATGTTAAAGAATTTGATCAACCCTAAATACCAAGCCACTGTTATTTATTTGTATACAATTATGGTTATAATTTTAAATTCTGGATTAATAAGTGTTTGATAATATCCATACACATTGTCTAGATATGTGTAACATTTCTATCCTCCACCAGTTTTGTTTTAGCAATTAACTGTTTTGAAACTAACCAAAAATCTATTTAGACCAGTTGTTTTTTTTTTTATACTTTTCATGAATACTTGTAAACCAGATAGCTTATATTAGCTGTCACTAGCCTAGGGTAATACAAGAGCTTGTTTGAGTTCCTTAGTTTTAAAACAACAAGACTAGTAAACTATTCCACTTTAATGTCTACATTTAGAGTTACATTTTTTTAAAAGTTTTTAATAGGTTAATAAAGATAAACAAATGAGTATAGTTTAGAAGATGTGACTGACCTTTACACCATTGACAAAAAATATCAGAATATCAGAGATTGTATTCATTGTTACTTTGAACTATTTTTATCTTGTCTGCAAATCTGAATGGATATATATATATATATAAAATATTTTAACTTTCATCAAAAATGTTAATTTAATACTACTATATAATGGTAAGGACATTAATTTTGAAGATTATGGATGAGTGCAGTGTTTCACAAGACTGCACAAACTCTTGCAAGTTGCATATTTTTCCACATCTAAACACCAATATATAATACTCCATTTATTGGAAAAGTTCAGTAGGCTTAAAAAAAGAAAAAAAAATGTCTGGATAAAAAGGTAAAGATATTTAATTTAGTAAGAATGTTTGTAAAATAAAAAACAAGTTTTGTATACCCTAATTGATTAAATAATTTTTAACACAGCACTGTTGGCCTTCTTCAATGGTAGAATGACTGATTCATCTTATAGTTAAATGAGGTTAAAGCCTGGTTATTAAGAATTAGCAATAGCTACGGTGGGAATGTTGTCACCCCGCATATCACTAGTAATATCAGCATTTCTCTCCTTTCCATGCAGCCATGTTTAAAAAGGAAACAGTATTGTAAAAAAAATTACTATACTATAGATCAAGACTTAGAGATCTAGTTAGATCTTCAACTTGTTGGAATGTTGCTATCTAACAACAACAGAATCCAGACTGCTGCGTGAGGAGGATTTTTTTAAGGCCAAAGTTCTTTTCTAAGTCAAAGTGCAAGCTCTTACTTCCTCTGTCTTCTTGCAAGCTCTTTTTAAACTTTTATTTTAGTCTTGTATCTAATCTACTATTAGTATAGTGACAGTATAGTCTTTATTAAGAGTATTAGTAGTATTACTAGTATTAGGCTAATTAGTAGAAATACTAATAGTTAATAGATCTTCTTGAAATAGAGAAAGATTGATAAATCTAGATTCGGTCTTCGCCTTCGGTCGTATAGATCTATGTCATAGTGACAGCCATACTCATAGATATTAATCTAAATCTAGTATTACTATATTAGATCTAGATCTAGTATTACTATCAGTATCACTGAGAGTCTGAGACTAGTATCAGTGTCATCAGTGTGTCTTGTCAACATTTAAAAATTCACCTATGAACCGGAAGTTTATATAATTTTCGAATGACCCAAAAATCTACATACGGCAGGTGATAGACCTAGCAACGGCTAGAGTGAACGCATACCGCACAACTACTAGATTCTAGTGAAGTTAGGAATATCGGTCAAAAAAGTTAGTGATGGTGGTTTTGAAAGACGCACTGTTCCATCCTGAGTATGGAAGTTGACAAGTAATGCAAATGTGTTAAGTTAAGGCAGATCTTTTATTATATTTATGTTTGTTTAGTCATCATTTCACAAAACATTCGTTGAGTTGCTTATTTACTTTTTTAAAAACTTTTTAGATCCAAAGTTGTGTCGGCGAGCAAGTTTTCTGTCATTAATGTAAAACAGTTGACTGAGAACAATTTTTTTTTTTTAAATTGTGAACCATTTCTAAATTGTTTTAGAATCTACGTGGTTCGGAGATGTTCCCTGAGGTTTGAAGACATTAGCTCTTATTTATCCTGGCCCATTGTCGTAAATGTAAAAAAAAAAAAAAAAAAATAGTGGATAGACACGGGCAGGATTTGATGATTGATATGCATTTAATACATATAGGCATAGGCGGGGGGGGGGGGAGGGGGGGGGGGGAGAAGGAGGGTTTAAACCTTACCCAAAAATGAAAGGTGGAATTTTATGATTGATTTTTTACTTTCATTTTGTTTATTTTAGGTGAGATTTTAATGTTAAATCACCACTTGCACCAGCGCAGCCAATGGGTTTTGAGTTTAAAATGCCCTTCAGGGGGTTTTGAGGTTAAAACCCCCTTCTTCTTTAAAACAAAAAATAAAGCAAACAACGGTCACCACATGAGCGAAGCCAATGGGGATTTTGAGTTAAAAACTCCCTGTTACAATAAAACTCCCTCTTCAATATGAGAATAAAGTATAAGAGTTTAAAACTCCCCTCCATCGGGATTCGAAGCTAAAAACCACGTCTTCAATATAAATATCACAATCATCAATTAATGGATGTCACGTTGAAGATTATCTTAGTCTACATCACACTAACAATGATCGTGATTGCCGAGGATCTTGAAATCTTCTTTTAATAAGATGATCGTATAGAAGTAGCTAGATCTAGTTGATAATACGATCATTCAAAATGTTGCCAGTTGATCATCTAGAAGTTGTTAATCGTTAAGTCGATCTAAGTACGTTACTATATTCAACGAAGAAACTTCTCTTCGTCTAAAACAATTACTTTAATTCAGAACTTGAAAAAGCTATTCACAAATAATTACAGTGGTTAAATGTACTTGAATAGAATGATAGATCTACACAATAATATAATTGAGTTCTAATACAAAACTTTAGTACATGTTATCACTTCCATGTTTCATACAAGACTGACTAATAAACCAGAACCTTCCCGGGCTCAAGCGATGTCACGTGTCCAACGTAGCTCATTGCAACCAATAAATGCAGCCCAAGTTACACTAATTAACATATCTCCGCGTGAGAAATTACCCGAGGTTGCTGACGAGCTAAATATAGATACTGTGTACGTGACATATTACCCCCCGCTTTCTTAAGCATTTGTATGATAATAGAAATGCATATAAAATAATACAAGATAAATGTTAACTGTATATGTGTAGCTCATTTGGGTAATAATACTCATGTGAAAATGTGTACATATCCAAAAAATAAAAAATGGTTGAGATGCTACAAGATATTTGTAGTTACATAGTAAGTTGTATTATGTAATCACATTTTTGATCATGGTTCATAAAAATATGTTTAATGTCTTTAAACATTAACAAGTTACTGTACAGTTGATGTCACATTCGAAATGAAATAAGGCTATAATAAAATATGGTAAAGATATCTTTTCTTCGAAGGTACTTTGGATAAACATATTACAAACTTGATTTGATAATAAAATATCTGTGAAGAGAAAATGTAATGACGAATCTAAGTAATTAACTATATACATCTGGACAGTGTGTCAGCAAATACATTCAAGTGACCTGGTATTGTCTTGACATCAAACTGGTAGTCCATGAGTTGTAGACTCCAACGTGTTAATCGTCCGTTTGCCATCTTCTTTGAGTTCAGAAAAGCTAGTGGTGCATGGTCTGTCAGTAGTGTGAAGTGTGCACCCAATAAATATTTGGTGAATTTGGAAATAGCCCAGACAATGGCCAGACATTCACGTTCAATAGTGGAGTATCTAGTTTCGGCTTGTGATAGTTTCCTGCTGATAAAAAATACAGGATGTAAAGTCCCTTGGTAATCCTGCATTAAACATGCTCCAATGGCTGATGAAGATGCATCGGTGGCGAGATGAAAAGGTTTTTCTCGGTTTGGGAGTTTGAGTATACTGTCTCTGGAAAAAGTTGCTTTGATATTCTCAATTGTGGCATGTAGTTCCGTAGACCATGGAATCTTGATAGGTTGACCCTTCTTGGTGAGGTTGGTCAATGTTGATGTGAGTGCTGTGTAATTAGGAATAAATGTTCTGTAAAAATTACAGTCCCAGAATGCTTCTGACTTGCTTCTTAGTTGTGGGAACTTTGATGTCTAAAATGCGTTTGATGATATCTTCTTGTGGTCTAAGTGAGTTGTAGCTAACTCTATGACCTAGGAAAGATACTTCAGTCATGGCTAATTCTACCTTGCTGGGTTTTATCGTGAAGCCGTATTGTTGTATTATGTTGAAGACTTCATGTAATCCTTTCATGTGTTCATTCCATGTTTTATGGAATATGCAAATGTCATCTATGTAAGATACTGTGTCTTTTCGTTGGTTCAGTATTCTATGAATAGCTCTGTTAAAGGTGCTGCTGGCGTTGACTAATCCGAATGGCATGTAGTTGAACTGAAATAGTCCGAAAGCTGTTGTGAAGGCTGTAAATGGTTTTGATTCTTCCTTCATAGGAATCTGGTAATAACCTCTAGATAAATCTAGTTTGGTGAAAAATCTTGCCTCTGAAAATTGTGTCATAAGATCTTCAGGGTTAGGTATGGGATATGAATCGAGGCGAGTTATTTTGTTTAATTGTCTGAAGTCGACACACATTCTTGGAGTTGATGCTTGTTTACGTTTTACAAGTACAATTGGTGCAGCATATGGTGAATTAGAATGTTCTATGATGCCTTGTTCTAACAGTTGATTAATTTCTTGTTGAAGGAAATCTCTGTAGTGTATTGGTAAAGGATAAGGTCTTGATTTTGTAGGCTTGGCATCTGTAAGTATGATTTCATGTTCGACAATAGAAGTTTTTCCTGGAACATCTGTGAATATTTCTGAATGTTCTTTGAGAATGTTTGTCAATTCTTGTCTTCTCTGAGGTGATAATTTATCAATTTTGATATCATGCCAAAATTCAGTTTGCTTCGTTGGTGTATCTGGCATTATGAAATCATTGCAATCATTCATATCATTTTCTTCTTCTTCAGGTATGACTGCTAAACATGACATAACTCTTTCTGTTTGTTCTGTACTTGTATCATCATCTGTTTCAGTATTGTACTTTTGTAGCATGTTGATATGATATATTTTCTTCTTGTTATGAATGTCAATTTCATAATCAACATCTGTGATTTTTCTGAGTACTGAGAATGGACCTTGCCATTTGATAAATAGCTTGTTGTTTTTGTCTGGTAACAATAAACATACTTTGTCTCCTGGTTCAAATTGTCTGAGTTTTCTGGTTTTGTTGACTCTAGCTTGAGTATTTTTGTTAGCTTTATCTGTGGCTTCTTTAGCTTGCTCACATGCTGATATGACAAAGTTTTTGATATCTATGACATGCTGGAATGCTGTTTTGGACTCCAGTGAATTTGAGTCTGGTTGTATGAGAGATTCTTTGAGTATTGACATGGGTCCTCGTGGGTTGGCGCCATATATCATCTCAAAAGGAGAGAAACCTGTAGTTTCTTGTTGACATTGTCTATAAGCGAATAGTGCTGCAGGTAAGAGTACATCCCATTTTTGTGGATTGTCGTGAGCGATTTTCGATAAGATTTTCTTCAAAGTACCATTAAATCGTTCACATAGACCGTTGCTTTGAGAGTGGTAAGGCGTTGTGAACTTCATCTTGACTTTGTAAATGTTCATAAAGGCTTTGGTTATATCTGCTGTGAATTGTGTGCCTCTATCAGAAAGGATGACTTCTGGGAAACCTTTTCTGGAAAATATATCTGACAAAGCTCTGGTAATGTCAAGTGCTTCTATATTGACCAAAGGAATTGCCTCAGGCCATCTGCTACATGTATCAACCAGAGTTAAGATGTACTTGTGATTTCTGGCTGAAGCTACTGGCATAGGACCTATCAGATCGACTGACACTTTTTGAAAAGGCTTGTTTGTCAGTTCCATTGCTTGAATTGGTGCCTGTATTCTGTTGATTTTAGGACCTTTCATTTGGCAAACATGGCAAGAGCCGACATATTTCTTGACTTCTTTGGTGATGCTTGGCCAATAGAATTATTGAAGGATTCTTTTCTTTGTTCTGGTTACACCCATATGACCTGCATGTGGAAGATTATGTCCTGTTGCCAATATCTCTCTTCTGTATCTTTGAGGTACAAGTACTTGTTGTATTGTTTCGTTCTTATTGTGACTGTTCTTCATAAGAATGCCATTCTGAAAATATGGTTCATCTGTGAATTTTGATTGTTTGTTTGCTTGCGCCTTCTTATAAAGTCTTTGCAATGATGAATCGATCTTCTGTTCATGTTTGAATTCATCATGTTGGAATTGTGGCATTACATCGTCATTTTCAGGTAATGCTGTGATCACTGTATCTGTTTCGTTTTTAATGGTCTGTACTTGAGTCTTAGGTATTGATTCTTTTTGGCTTGCTCGTTCGGATGAAAATTGTTCTTTTGGTTTGGTCATTGATCTGGTTACTACTGCATAACAATCTTGATTTCGTTCAATGTTGTTTGCCCACTCTAAAAGTTCTTGTGGTGTGCAGTCTCTGAATTCTTCAATGTTGCCGATGATTAAGTCAACTGGTAAGTCGCGGACAACTAAGGCTTCGGTTGGACCGCTAAAGAATGGCGTCTTAATGTGTATTATGGCTTCTTGTAGACTGCTGACAGTGCCATTGAATGCTCTGGCTTGAACTGATTTGCCTGTTAGTTGGTTTGACTTGACAAAACGTTTCTTGATTAATATAGATGTGCTTCCGGTGTCACGTAGCACCTGTACTTTTTGATTTCCTACCCAACCTGGATAGAATTTAAGACCCTTTGTTTTCGCTATGACAGTCATGGTTGAATGTTCATATCTATCATTTCTGTTAGAAAAGTTCTTCTTATATGCATGTCGTGGTCTAGAGTCTTGAGAGTGGCTTCTGTAACGAGGTCTTTCAGTATATTTTTGATTTCTTGTAGCTTGTTTGCCATGGTGTGGATTGTTGGTGCTGAACTGCTTTCTTCTGCATTCATGGGCTTGATGACCTTTCATATGACAATATGAACATTCAATAATCCTGGTGCGGCATTGAGAAGCAAAATGTCCTATGTTGTTGCATCTATTGCAAATTATTTTGTCATATTTTGTATACTGTGAATTTCGTTTGTCTTCTGAAAAACAGACAAAGTTTTCATCTGCTGCTGGTTTGACTGGCTTGTTTGGATAAGCAGCTTTATATTGTCTGATGATTTTGGTTAACATTGGAATATCAGAAGGACTTCTTTCAATTATATAAGATTGGATGTCTTCAGAATGAGCATGCGTGATATTGTCAATGATAATATGTTGTCTGATAGCTTGATAAGTGTTTTCCACTTTTGCAAGAGATATCCACCTGTCGAACCACATGGTCATGTTAGTAACGAAAATTTGAGGATCATCATCTTGTTTTGGTCTTGAGCTATAGAATTTCTTTCTATAGTTGTCTGACGTTGCACCGTACTGGCGTAATAAGGCTTCCTTGATATCATGGTAATCACTGCGCTCGTTGACCGACAACTGCGAACAAATGTCAACTGCTTTTCCTGTCAGTAAACTAAGGAGGGAACTTGACCACTGGTCTTCTGGTAAACCAGACGTTGTTGCTAATTCCTCGAATCTAGTAAGGTCTGAGTCCATGTTGTCTGTAGACTCATTGAATGAATGAATCTTTGACATGAGTTTATATTGATCAAAGACATTGGAACTTGCTTGATTAGTGTTGGCTTCTATTGATTTTGAGTTTGACTTTAGTTTATTTTCTTCATGTTGCATTTTCAATTTTTCAAATTCCATTTGTGCTCTTTCATGTTCTCTTTGTCTTTCAGCTTCTTGTCTTTGTTTTTCTGCTTCTTGTCTTCGTTTTTCTTCAGCTTCTTTATCTTCTTGACGTAGCTTTGCTTCTTTTACTTCGTCTATATCTGTTTGCTCTTTTGCCCAGGCCATTAATTCATGTGGCAGTAATTTCAATATTTTTCCTTTGTCAAGATATTCTGACATTCTTTGTGTTCTATCTCTAGGCTTTGAATTCATTGTATATTTCTTGTATTTTATTATATATTAACTTGAATATTAATATAGTACTTTTTGAATGTAACAATGTTAGTTATGCCGTCACTGGCTAATAATCTTGAACAATAGGATTATGTTTACTACTGGAGTCGTTGTAGGAAGTGTAGATTTATGGAACCGTATCAGGTTAATGAAATATTGCTGAGCCGTACAAGGTCATGAACTTTCTCTTTTGAGATTGTAGATCTAGTAGAACTTGTAGTATTAAAGTCGTCGTTTTGTACGATTGACTTGATATCAAATAGTAGAAATCGAAGTTTTGTAATTGACGAAGTTTTGTAAATGTGTCCTTAGATCTTGAAAAAAAATAATTTTTTTTTTGATGATCTTTTGATGATCTTTATCGAAGGTCGGAGGTGCCAGATATCACAATCATCAATTAATGGATGTCACGTTGAAGATTATCTTAGTCTACATCACACTAACAATGATCGTGATTGCCGAGGATCTTGAAATCTTCTTTTAATAAGATGATCGTATAGAAGTAGCTAGATCTAGTTGATAATACGATCATTCAAAATGTTGCCAGTTGATCATCTAGAAGTTGTTAATCGTTAAGTCGATCTAAGTACGTTACTATATTCAACGAAGAAACTTCTCTTCGTCTAAAACAATTACTTTAATTCAGAACTTGAAAAAGCTATTCACAAATAATTACAGTGGTTAAATGTACTTGAATAGAATGATAGATCTACACAATAATATAATTGAGTTCTAATACAAAACTTTAGTACATGTTATCACTTCCATGTTTCATACAAGACTGACTAATAAACCAGAACCTTCCCGGGCTCAAGCGATGTCACGTGTCCAACGTAGCTCATTGCAACCAATAAATGCAGCCCAAGTTACACTAATTAACATATCTCCGCGTGAGAAATTACCCGAGGTTGCTGACGAGCTAAATATAGATACTGTGTACGTTACAATAAAATTAAAGCAAACTACAGTTCCAAAATTTTTGAGCGTAGCCAAGGGGGTTTTGAGTTTAGACCACCCCATCCAGAGGGCTTTAAGTTTAAAACCCACTCAGATGGTTTTGAGTTTAAAATCCCCTGTTCAATATTACTCTAAAGCAGGCATGTCAAACTCGGCGTTCGGGGGCCGCATGCGGCCCGTGACCACTTTGCGTGCGGCCCTCTTAACCACTAAAAATTATCGAAATAATGTTAAACTGTTATGCTGGAAAATAAGAGATGACAAGCTACTTGAATTAAAAAATAGTATTTGTTAAACGGAACAACGAGAGTTAGTCTGCAGTGAAAGCAATTTTAGCTACAATTTGTCAAATTTAATTGCAAGCCATAGTAAATCATTTAGTGAATGTGATTTTATGAAGGAGTGTATCGTTAAAGCCGAGTAATTTGCCTAGAAACGGTGAAAGCATTCACAGAAATAACGTTAACTAGGAACACTGTGGTAGATAGAATAAATGACATGTCAGTCAGATTGCGTGAACAATTAAAGATTTTGAATTATTTTCATTGGCTCTCCATCAGTCAACTGATGTACCGTGTGTAGCACAGTTGGCTATATTTACAAGAGCCTGTGACAGCGTAGGACGTAATCATCTTATTTTTTTAAAGTAACGTCCGTATTATATAAGATAAGATAAGACAGGAATTTTGAGATACATGAGGTTCTACTTTAGCTCTGTTCTATGCATAACAATACAACAAGCGAGGATGTTTTTGAGAAATAACAGAGATTGATATGGCACTATGGCAGTACAATTTATTAGCTAGCAAGTCTAACAATGAATGGCGCACCAAATATGAAATGAAATAGTTTTGATGCAAAGTTACTTGCAAAAAAACAAATTTCTTCATTTTCAGTGCATCATTCACCAAGAAACATTCAGCGCAAAGAAATTAAAGTTCCAACATGTCATAAGACCGGTTTCAGTCATTCTCAATTTTATTCATGCCCGTAGTATAAATCATCGCCAATGTTTAATGTTTCTGGATGACATTCGACACGAATTGAATTGTGTTCCCTACTACACAGAAGTCCACTGGCTCTCGTGTCATAAAGTATTGAAGAGATTTTTAGCACTGCGTGAGGAAATTGTATAGTTTCTGAACATGAAAGGTGAACTTGTTATACATTTTCAAACTGACTAATGGGTTCGGGATTTGGCATTGGCAGTTGATATCACTGGTCATGTGCAAGACTTGAATTGGAAACTTCAAAGTTAAGACAAATTTGTCACAACAGCGTGTAATCATGTAAAGTGCTTACAAGCAAAATTACGATTGTGGATAAACCAAATATGAAGAGGAAATCTTGTTCACTTCTCAACGTCTCAGGAACTAAAAACGGCTACAACATTTGGTAAATCTGTCCTTCACATGTAATCGTTAGTAGATGCTTTCAATGACCGTTTTCGTGACTTCGTTCCGTGCGAGCAAGAATTTTCGTTGTTTGTATCTCTCCATTCTCATTTGATTCTGAAATTGCTGCTGGTAATGTGCAACTAGAGCTGATAGAATAGCAGATTCTTTGTTGAAATCGAAGTATATAGAATTGACTGTGCCAAAATTTTACAGTTATTTACCCTGAACGGTACGTTGAATTGTGGAAATTTGCAGCCAGAATTCTTGCTGTTTGCAAGCACTTATCTCTGTGAAAAGTTCTTTGCCATAATGAAAGCTACAAAAGCACCTCACCGTTTGAGATTTTCTCATCAATATTTGTCATCAGTGATGAAATTGTCAGTAAAAACAAAATTCAACATGACATTAATAAGCTTGTATCCTATAAAAGATGTCAAGCATCAGAATATAAAAAATAATGCGTAATCATATTTTTAATTACGAAGTAGTACTACACATTTAGCTGTCTAAGGGACAGGTATTCCATTAATTATTGTATTCCATTGTATTGTTTCTAATTTACATAAAACTAGTAGGCTGTTTTGCAACTGATTTTTGGCTGTGGCCCCTCAGGTCATAGTAAGTTTTTATGTGGCCCATACATCTTTACGAGTTTAACATGCCTGCTCTAAAGCAAACTAAAGTCACTAAATTCTATGAGCGTGGCTAAGGGGGGTTTGAGTTTGTTAAAAAAAAACTCCGGAGATTTTTTTAGCTTAATACCCCTTCTCGAACTTATGGTTTTTCACTATAAAACTTCCATTTATGATATAAAATCTAAAGCAAACTACAGTCACCAAATTGCATGAGCGTAGCCAAGAGGGGTTACAAATTTCTACCAGTCGCTGAGCTCCATTAATAAAGTGCAGTAAATAACAGATTTGGTTTTTGAACTAAACATTTTTCATAGCAGGATAATGCCCTGTAGATACTTAAGGATATGCTTTTTTTTAAAATACCCGAAATAGTGCTTTCCGCCGGGGGCTCCTTCTGGCTGGTAAGAGCGGGGGTGTCTGCAGTCTTTCCACTAATTCCTATTCTATGATAAAATATATATATATATACGTGTGTGTGTGTGTGATTAATCTTGATTGACCTTTATTTATGATATATATATATCATGGACTTTGTTTTCTTTTTTTTTGGGGGGGGGGGGGATTTTTCCCCCCTGCCATATATATATATATATATAGGTGGGGGGATTTCATTTCGGGGGGGGGGGGAGGGTGAACCCCAAAATCCCCTCCCTGGCTACGCCCATTATATATATGTATACAATATATATATGTATAGAGAGAGAGAAAGATAGATGGCGGCGGGGGGGGGGAATCCTTCCCCACCCCCCCGAAAAAATCCTTGCTACGCCCATGATTTAAAATGCACATCTTTCTATATAGCATTAACATTTGAAAATCGTCACAAAATAGAACATTTAAAACGACTCGTCCCTCACTAATTTTATACTAACAAAACTAATCAGGGGCGGATTGGGTATCAAAATCGGCCCGGGCATTACCATATAAACCGGCCCACAAATGGCATGTCATATATTTTCGGTGGGGGGGGGGGGGTTAAACCCCCTCCGCAATTTATATATATATATAGTGTGTATGTATATGTAATTAATCTTCATTAAATTCTTATCTTTCATTCTTTTAAACGTTTTTTCTACACTAGAATACTCTCTTCCTATAATTAGTGAAAGGTAGTACACACAGCCAAGGGACAGCTACAGCTAGGTAGTCTGGGGAGCGCCGTAAGCTCGCCCAGTGGGGTCCGGGGCGAAGCCCCGGATCCAAGCATTATTTCCGTTATTTTAAACTTTTAAAAATGCATATTATGAGGTATCTACAGTGCAATTAGCCTGTGTTAGACACCTTATTTAGAGTATTAGTTATTTAGCGACGCACCATAGAAGACGTATATTGAACGGGACTAGTGATGTTTGGGATATGTTGGGTTAGAGACCGGAAAATCAGTTAGCGATAGAATTCTCTAGGGTAAAGACGTGTTTATTTTGACAGAGACTTTTACTGCGGCCTTTTCTTGGAATAAACATCTGTTACATTGTTCATCAGTGTTGACCACATCTCTTCACTAGTTAAATCGATGTCTTGTTTAATTTGTTTGTTGAGCAACTACACGGAATACACCCGAACAATAAAACTCAAACGCTTGCAGAGTAATTGGTTGAACTTCAACAGTCATCTATAGTTGACCTCAGGACAGTCTGAACAAGCACATCACATCTGCTACTCTTCCGCTAAAAAAAAATCAAAAACTAAATCTTCTATTCACTGGAGTCCAGCGACTGGTAGAAAATGGTAAAATGCTTACTTTTGTATTGGAAGGGGGGGGGGGGGAACCACAAAACCACTTATGGCTACGCTCATGAAATTTGGTGACTGTAGTTTGCTTACGTTGGCTGCACTGGGGAAGTAAGTAAAGTTTCCCTTTCATACAATTATATCTGAAGCCAGTGATGGTTAGAATTCCTCCCCTCTCGGCTTAGCCCATGTGTTTTATCATAGGTGTAAGCGTAATTCTATTCAAAATATATAAAGTTTGATAACGCATCGAAAACTGGATGTATGCTTTCGTAGGCTTATATAATGTATTCTACTTATAGATCTACATGCATGTAGTCTGAAAACTATAAACTTTACAATAGCAGTCTTAATGAGTTTCAAACTTTTTGGTATTACTTACAGATTACAGACGTTTCTTTAAAAAAAAAATAATAATTAGGTCCTACGCATTATACGTGTCAATCTAGTCATGAATGTTGATGACTTAAAATATGCTAAATCATTGGTTTTCCTACCTGACAACCCATTCCTTTAAAGTAGTATCACCACAAATACAAAACTAGGGGTCTAACGAGCCTCCATCCTCCTCTACATTGCTCTATGCCTCAGAAACATGGATAGTGTACAGTTAACATGCAAAGAAACTGAATCACTTCCACATGACATGTCTGTGAAAAATACTGAATGTCAAATGGCAAGACAAAATACCAGATACTGAAGTCCTTCAAAGAGGGGGTCTGCAAAGCATCCACACACCCTGATGCAGTCCCAGCTGTGATCGGCATGACACGTATGCAGAATGGAAGACCACCGCATCCCTAAACGACTCTTGTATGGCTATTTAAGCTAAGGAAAGCGCTCTTAAGGTGGTCAAAGAAAAACACTTCAGGGACACCCTCAAATCTTCTTCTCTGAAGGCGTTCAGCATAGACCCATCCACCTGGGAGACAGAGGCACATGACAGAGCATCATGACGTCGCGCTTTGAAAACCGGCGCACATTTGCTGAGAAAAAGAGAACAAAGCTGGCAGAAGAAAAAACGCTAGAGAAGAAAAGCAAGGCCAATGACACTAGCTCCAGCTAGAATAACCTGCCTAGTGTGCGGCCGAACATTCCGGGCTCACATGGGTCTCACCAGCCACACGAGGAGACATAAAACCCCAATGCAGAGCCCTCAGCTCCCTGGATGACAAAGTGGTCATAATCGAACTACGATGGACGAACTATATATGTATATATTCCTTTAAAAGATAAGAGAAAGCAGAATGGTTAGAGAGGTACTTCTAAATGTGAAAAGCTCTTACTTCCTCCTAGTACATTCTCAAAAAAGAGATTTGTATATGAAAATATTATTTAAAATATAAATGATTCTAAATCTCCTTTCATTAAATATCGGATGTGACAGCAATAAATTATTGTAATTATTGTAATAATTTTTATTACCAATGACTTCGTACTAAGCATAAGTTTGCCGTTAAACACAACGGTATAAAATTGATTCAGATCTAGATTAGATTTATGTTTTAATTCAATAATTTTTTTGTAAGCTTTAAGTGTATTATTTTACATCTATGTTATTACAAATAAACAACAAGAAACTTACTTTTTCTTTCAAATCGCAGAAAGTAGAACTTCATACCCATATTGAGCTAGGAATAAGTTGGGTGGTTTGCAATTTCGCGGCTGTGTATGTGTTTTGTTAAAGAGCTAATTGTCTCCCCTTTTGCCGCGTTACATCAATGTTTTCTAACTTCTCCCATCCCTCTTTTTCGTTCACTTTCAATGGCACCATTAAAAAACGGGTGAGGGAAGGAGCAAAACAAAAAATAGGAGTGCCATCAAAGGCTCATGCAGACCAGCAAAATGATCAGGCCAAACACAATCTTGATGACATCAGAGTAGTGTTTAAGGCCATGCCGCTCATGCATAGCAGAAAGTACAGTCTAACGTTTTACAAATGATAATACGTGCAGTGTATAGTGTAATTCCTAAAATTATATTCTTGTTGAATTTCAAACAAAATTAATTGTAATAATAATTTTAAAAAAAAAAAACAACAACAAGAAAACGTGTTCGGGCTTTTGTGTCTTGTGGCTGTCACTTTTTTAAAAGTTGTCTGCATTGATTTTTTTTTCCTTGGTCGCTACCAGACCGGCCCATTTGGTACCGGCCCACCGGGCATTTGCCCGTTTGTCCATATAGCCAGTCCGCCCCTGAAACTAATTCTAAACAAATAATGTGGATGTCTAACATACTGCAGTACATCATCAAACACACTGCATTACCATCTAAACAGTTTCACAATCACATCACGCTGTAACCTTTTTATTGGAAAATTAGCCATAGATGGAATAATTTAATTGCCTTATTGCCTTAATTTTCCCTACTTTTTATGCACAAGTTACTATTTAAATATATATATACAGAGAGAGAGAGAGACCATGTCTATAGCAGAACTTACCTTACAGTTAAGTAACAACCATTAAATATGAGTTCACTATTGAGACTTTAAATACAAAATGAAAATCAGCTGAGTCCAACATGGTATAAGGTTAAGTACACATGAAAATCTTCACACACATTGATATACAGATTGATACAGAAACGAGTGAAATAGAAGACCAAAGAACTAAATGTTGTATGGCTTAGTGGGTGCATGTCTTCAATACTTTAAAGACAAAATACCAATAATGATGATAGTGCTGACATTGCATATCTAACGTGCATAAATCATCACTTTAATAATAATAATAGTATATCCTTGAGATAATCCTGTCTTACAACTTGTGCATTAACGATTTAACCAACTATTATTCCATGTTCCATATTCAGATCTATAAGATCTATGATTCTATATGGATGGTTCTCAAATAACATTGCATCATGAAGTTGAAACAATTTTGGATAGAGTACATAATGTAAAATATTTACATTATTAGAAAAACCAAAAACATAGACCTACTTATGATAAATAAGACACTGAAACACTTTCAATTTAACTGGCGGACCATTAGGTACCTGGGAAAGTGGGGTTGTAAAATATTGAAAACAAATTAAACAACATATAATATAGCTTGGTGGTTCGAAGCAGGAATATCAACTAGTATTATGTAAAGTCATATTTTTTTCAATGTCAATCTGCAAAATAAATCCAAGAAATAAACATGTCATTTACATAATGCAAATGCGAATTGCAAATGAGTGTAAGCTAAACTACTTTTTATCTACGGGGTATTTCAAATTTACTGTCTTAATTTTTACATAGCTTATATTAACTCACTCTGTCTGTCTAGTAAAACGTTTGAACACTTTTTTTCCTCCCGGTTCCCATTCTCGGATCAAATTAAAACTTTGCACAATTATTCATAGAACCTGACAAGACATGAATCAATCAAAATATTAACCAATTAGCTAATTAATTGTTGGTGATTAATTATTTTGTTTGATTTGGAAATAAGGAGAGGAATGCTACTTAATGAGAGATGTGGATGTATGTATGGATTTAATCACTTTATTACGTTTTGACACTTTTTTTCTCCCACTTCCCATTCTCGGATCAAGTTGAAATTTTGCATAATTATCCATAGTCGATGAAATTACACGAATCTATCCAAAAATTAACAACTTAGTTTATCATTTGGTACTACTTATTTAATTATGTTTATTTAGTAGAAAGAGAGCTAAATCCTGTAATTTTCAGATTAATGACAGTAATTAGCGGCTTTTCCCCATAAATAAGTTGTTGTTTTTTTCTATTGTTTGTTAAAATACTTTTCAGTTTTCGAGCAATACAATGACCTGTGTAAAACACAGACTAAAGATTTATTGATATGCGCTCCTCGAAGTCATCTTGGTTCTATTCCTGTCTGCTGTCATCCTCTGCTTAGGATAATAAGACGTCCAGTAATAAGAGGGCATGTCCTCCTTTTTGGGGGTCGAGTACTCCGTCTGGCAGGCGTTGGCCTAAAATGTGAACATGTCCGTGTTTAACTCTGTTGTTTACTGAGATTTCCTTCTATTCATCATTAAATTCATTCCCTTGTTGTTATTGAGTGTGCCTGTGTTTATATGGTGATGGTGGTAAGAGGTTAGCGATTTGTTGTGAATGATGCGACATAGGTGGCATTGTCGTCACTTGGTCTTAGTTAGAAGAGACGACTCTAGAACGTAAGACCGAAAGGTTGTGTTCTTGTAGTGAGTTAGATTTTGTTAAAGAATATTCTTACTAAAGTCTACTACAGTTATTTTATCTCAGTTCAGCTTGATTTTGTCTATATAATAAATGAAGTGTTATTCAGTTTTGTTAACAGAAGGAATTTATTCAAGTCATTTGAAGGTTTATTAGATAAAATATATTACGGCTTCAACGGTTTAGTTGTCTACCAGCAGTATGTTAAGTCAACGACCGGTAACAACACTTCTATCTTCTGGTTGAATAGCAGAAAGGTGACACGTGTTTTGACAAGTTAGGCCCACTTTATGAACACGTGGTTTTATATTTAACGCTGATATTAAAAAAAAGCTCTTTAAATCTGAGACTTATTATTTCACATTCCCTGGAGTAATGCTTACACAGGGCAAGAGATAAATTTACGCTAGTGACTCAATGAGAAGCATTTTTTTCTCAGAAAGTTGGATCGTAATAAAGTGTCACGGATGGAGCTCCAAACGCACCTTATGTTTGCGCAAGACAACGATAGCAAAGACAAACAGACACAAAATTTCTTTTGTTCCCCTGGCAATCAAATCATTAAATAGAAACAATCTGATATAAACTTTTCACATGTAAATTATGAGTGAGTCTGGTGTGAATGTACAGTTTGGTTTTCTATAGTTATAATGCTAGTGTGGTGTGATGCACAAATTGTAAGATATTTCATTATGGATAATAAAGATTATTATCATTATAATTTGCAACAATGATGAATTTTTGCGAAAAGTTATTTCATTTAAGAAATACGATACTAAATAAATAATAGTTTTAATGCATTTGATTTATTACCAAATATAAGCATGTCGCGTAAGGATATAGTAGACCTAAACTTAGTTTTTAAAATTTGTACAACCCCATCCATTTTTTTTTTTTTTTGGTTTAGTTTTTTTTTCACTTTTATAAGGCTCTGTCCTCCCTTTTTTTTTTTTTTGGCATCTTTAAGTTGAGAGTGAAGGTAACCATAACACTGCCGTCCTGCAGGAGGTTTGGGCTAGCGGATATAATCTTTATTTCAGAAGGATTGTCTGAAAGCTAATAAAACCAATCGATAGGACTCTTATATAGGCCTATATATTTGCAAAATAAAAACAACAACTCATTGATGTATGTAGGCTATACATATCAAGAGATCTCTTTTAATGTGTTCGCATGAAATTTCGTACACATAGTTCCTCTTACTTCTTAGATATATCTTATAGGTGCTAACTACACGAGCATATTTTGTTTCATTGTTTCCCTAAGTCAACACACTCTAAATTAAAATACAAAACTTAGCCTATTTTTGAATCAAAAACATAGCCTTCATCTACTGTCTATTTCTCAAGAGAGAGAGAGAGAGAGAGAGAGAGAGTAAGGAATTTAGAAGCCGTCGAAAATTCACAGATTATACCTAGAACCAGTGGCGTAGCAAGGTACTCGTGGGCAGTTTTTTTTTTTTCATAAAATTACACCATTTTTACAACTATTCACTATTAATAGTAACAAACAATAGAGCCTATTTAGTAAGGGAGATGGCAATGTACCATATTTTTAAAACATTTATGCAAACGGTTTTAGATTTTTTTTCAAAAAAATGTGTATTGCTAAGTTAAATATGCTCTGTCATACTAACTACTACAACTACAAAAAAAAAAAAAAAAAAAATTACTTTTACTTTGAAGAGAAAAAAATCGATTTTGTATGCCTATAAGTGGAACATAATTTAAAACAACAATTAATAAGTAGTTTTTCATATTATCCCATGAACAGTAATGCCATGATAATGGAGAGAGAAACTGAACAAAAGGAAGGTGAGAAATGTCATTTGCCTTTAATAGAATTTCATTCTGATATTCTTTCTGAAAATATTGAAACCTGCCTTTTTACCTGGGCCACTTAGAAGGCCATTTTGAGTTTGTGTTCCCACACAAACTGTCTTCGTAACCTTCTTATTTTTATTTGTGTGACATTGTAGAAAGTATATGCGCTGCTTTAAACTTTTTAATACAGGGAAAAAAAGAAACAGAATGAGCTTTGAGAAAGTTGAATAATTAGCAGCTGTGTTGGCATTTTAATTCGTGACCATCAGGACTATCCCTATAAACCTTAATTGTTATTGTCGCCCCCACCCCTTTTTTTAAAAATCTGTACAACACAGTAATATTTTCATAACCAAACTTTCTCCCCACCCACCCCAATTCCTGTAACATAGCTATATTGTTTATCAACTGACAGGAAAAAAATGTCACCCCAAACACACGATTAGGGCTAGCCACCATTACAATAAACTTGATAAAAGCAGTTCTTTACATGATTAAAAGCAATCCCCCCCCCTTTTTCAATCTAGTTGAAAACACGGGTTAACGCTTTAAAATTAATATAAACTTTCGTGTAACGTTTAGAAAATTTTGTGGGGGCTTTTTAGATTCTATTTTTACCGTTTTTGTATTTTTTTTTACAAACACGTAATTATTTCGTAGTTCTCATGTGGGCCACAACTGGTCAAGAATCATGTGCCCAAGGCCTTAGCGCAGTGAACCCCTTTGTGCCATTATTGCTACGCCACAGGCTGTGGACCCCTAATGGTCGTGGGCCCGGGTTCATTGAATCCCTTCGCGCCATGGATGCTACGCCACTGCGTAGAATCAAAGTCGTTTTCAGAAACAATTTTAACACATAGTAATTTAAGCTTATATATAGAATGCATTCAATTTTAAGAATACCAAACCTAACAATAGAATGTATTCTTATTTATAAGTTAAACCTGTTTAGATCTAGTCTAACCGGCGTAATGTAAGATTAGCTGTATTACCCAATTCCAAATACTTACAATATATGCTCATACATGTATTACAAATAGTCCTTATCTACTTTATAGGCCTTCCCCTTTTTTTTTTATTCTATACTTTGGACGTAGCTATATACATAGCCGGTGTTTAATACTAGCTAGATCTATACTAATCTATAGCAGCCTACTATTATATTTTCTTTTTGTAAATTGGGGGAAGGTAAGACACCTATTAAAACAATACTTCATTATTTTTTTACTTGTTGATATGTTTTATTTATTAACATCTTGTTCTATTTGAAAATGTATAATTTGTAGATCTATCTACTTCTATTCTGTTACACAAACGATCAGTTCCAGTGAGAGAACTGTACATGTTGTGAAGTTGTGGCTCTTACAGCTGATTGCTAGGTCAAGGCCACCGACGCGAACTTTGACATTCAAGAACGTAATACAACTGGTTGAATTGTTCTTTGCCCTCTGACCTCACTCGTTAAATTATTCTTTACAATAACTATCTGATACAATAAATAAATAAAAAAGCTGAAATGCTTTATAGATCTAGTTCTAGAGTAGATCTAGAAACGAGGAACACTATTAGCGTAAGTAATCATTGCAATGCACATATGATATGAATAATTAGATAGATATATATAATACATATAGTATATTATTATATAAATCTAGATTAGAATCTAGACTTATAAGTGTCTTACGTCTTATGTCAGTAATTTGAGTAATGTAAATGTCTAACTTACTCAACTAAGTATTGTTACTAGAATAGTATTGATAATTGAATAGATCATCATTTCTTCATTTAAATTTATGGAAGATCTAGATCTATCTATCTATAGGCCTACTATTTATTACTATCACCATCAGGCTATATAATGATTAAAAGTTATATAATATTATCGATCTAGATTAATAGATTATTATAGAATCTAGAATAGAATCCATAAAATCTGACTAGACTGGTCACTATAGACCTCTATAAGTAATACTACTATCAGCCTACTTGAGCACTATACTGAGTGAGTATACCTACTACTAGATAGTCGATCCATTAATTAATTAATTCTTAATCACTAAAACAGGTTTAATTAATAGGCCTACTTTATAAATGATAGTAAATGTAATGATAAATCTAGACTCTTGCGACTAGATCTAGATTATTGAAATTTACTTAAATCTAGACTAAATTAGTAGCATACTTAAGATAATATATATATATATAGATCTTATATTATAAAGTAGAATGTGAGGCGTATGTATGTATGTTACTTATAGACATCAAAACCGCTTGACCAATCTTGATAAAACTAGGCAGGAATGTTCCTTGGGTAGTAACTTAGACCGCAGTGTATGTATTGTAGCCCTAAAACAAACTTAAAACCCTCAACAAAAAAAAAAAAAGCTGTCCGACTCTATTAAAGCTATAGTATTTATGGATCTAGGCCATGGTTAACAATGTTGACAAGAGAAAATATCAAAGGATTTATACCTAGATCTAATTTTAAGAAATACACTTTGCGCAGATAGTTTTTTACTTTGACACATGAAAATACAAAAGAAGATCCATTGATTTCATTATGTAATAAATTAACCTTCAATTTGGTGTTTCAAAAGCATTTTTTATATAAATTTGTTCCTGATATCTGTGACTACAGATATCCTGGCGAACATCCTTTCATTAGACATTACCAGATGGTTACACATTAACAATGATTAACACATCTCTCTACTGAGTCTATTCCTAGGCCTAGGTCTAAAACTCTTATTGAACTCTAAGATGATAAAACTTCTTTTCGCAAAGATAGTTTTATGCTTTAACACATAAACACACTAATTATTGTCCATTCATTTCATATTTTAATCAAATTAACATTCAAATTTGTTTTTCTAAAGCATGTTTTAATACATTCGTTCGCTGTTCGCTAAATAAAGCTGCGTAGCCGTGTTGAGATTGGCCTATATTCATTCATGAAAAAAGGTCACGCATGCGCAACACAGAATGAACTCTATAAATAGGTACTTCGATAAAAATTTCAAAATGATCACAATGCAATGGAACATATTTAGTTAGATAGAGAAATGCTTTCCAGTGATACCAATTTTATATTGCTGAGTTAATTGTGAGGGAAGTTATTAAATTTTTAGTGGCCAAAAATTAACCTTCTTAGCCTTTGTAAAGCAAAAAAAAATCAGTGACCGAAACAACTGACAGTTGAACTTAAATTAACTGTATTTTAAAAAGTCTTAAAGATATGGGGTTGAAACTTCACACTCTTTTACATTAACCAGTATTCTGTTAAAATAAATTTAAAAAATAAGACCAAGCAATAAAATCTTTGAAAAAAAGTGAATTAATATATAAAAAAAAAGCCTTCGACAAAAAATACAAATATATGTGATTTTGTTATCATAAGAGCCCAAAAATCACAAATAAAACAAATCAGAGATCTGTATTGTGTATTATTTTGTTTAATTATAATTCTACTGTATTTAAATAGCTATTTATATGCATCAGATAGATCATTCTTATAAATTATAAATGAAAATAGCTCTGCGCAGAAAAATATTTCCTAAAATTTAATAACTATAAGTTTCATAAACTTCATAAAAAAACAGTTGTAACCTTTTTGTAGAGCACTGGCAATTAATCATTTTAAAATGCCTGAATTTAAATACTTTAAAAGTTAGATTGTAAATGAAAAATTTCTTGCATTGGACAATAAAATAAAGAAACCTTGCGATTTTTTTTAGAAGTTATTAAAAGATTTTTTACTTGAATTTTTGTGCAGTAATAGCTCTACATTTTAAAAATATAATATACTCTTTTATTAACTATTAATTTACATGTATATTAATAGAAAAAAACAACTTACGAAAAAAAAAAATTAATTAATAGTTCGCTGAGCTAAAAAATATGAAAAAAAACATTTAATATTTAATATTATTTTAAAATATTTATTTTTACTTATAAATTTGCAGATTACAAAGTCATTATAATAAAGACACATTCCCTGCCCATAATCTAGCATTCAAACACTATAAAAGTTAATCTAAATGAAAAATTCCTATGTGTGCTTCTAAAAATAGCTCGGGATAGACAGAAATTGACCATTTCCAGTAAATCACAGTGTTGGTTGTTACTAAAAATAGATTTTAACCATCAACTTTGAAAATTAATATCTAAAGAGTGCACAAAGCTACAAAGTTCAAACTTAGCACACAGATATATACTAACATGCTAAATTCAATAGAATTAGTGAGATTGTTGTAACTATAAACACTTTTATTTTATTTAAAAAAGAAAATTTTACCCTTCTTTGTCTTTGTTAATTTTAATATCAAATATCTTTAAAGTGCGCCAAGAGAATTTAATGAAATTTGAAATATACACATTTCATAATATGATAAATTATTGTAGAAAACAGCATTGTTGTAACTTTTATAGGAAAAAAAGAAAAAAGAAAAGAAAAATTTAACAGATTGGCTTCAAAAGCAAATAAAAATGATCTCTGATAGATTATATTTACAAAAAGTAATCATAATTAGTCCTCAAATCAAATACAATGTGCTAAAACTTTGATGGAAATGACCACCCCTAAAAAAAAGGGTAAAATCTGCTGACACACTTTTCAGCCATTTTTTGGGAACTAAAAAAAATGGATCTAGGTCAGTTTATTGAAGTACTATAAAAGCCAATTTTTAACTCTAGATTAGTGTAGATTTAGATCTATGTCTACCTCAAGATCTACTTTATACTGTAACACACGATTATACAAAATTAAGTCTATTCATCTCAAATTTTAATCAAATATATGTAGGCCTACAAGCAAATGTTTTAATTTGAACAAATGGATTCAAGCCTATTAGCTATTTTGATTTGAGAGCTTCATTCACACTATTTTTATATTGACACATTCGCTTTACTTATTACATTATTATTTTGTTTAATTGTTTACAAAACACTCTCAGTGACTATATCGACAGTAATGCGCAAATAAAGACCTGCGGGTCACGGGTAACATATGTCTAGTATATATATATTATTGATATATATTAATTATATGTATAGGCTAGACTCGATGATTAATCTAGACATTATCATAATAATTATAGTATAGTTATTTATAATTATAATTAGTGACGTCACTCACTCTTGTCTCTTGTTGGTGTAACCTGATGGTGCATTTAGCTCAGCCTATAGGGTGTCACCCCCACCATCAACTTTCTTTAAATATATATATGTATATGTATATAATATATATCATGGGTGTAGCCAGGGGGGTTGGGGGTTCAATGCTACCCCCCCCCCCCCAATGGGGGGGAGTTGGAATTTTTATAGTGACTAATTTTTTGCTTTGATTTTGTTTATTTTAGGTGAGATTTTAATACTAAACCATCACTTCCCCATCACAGTCAAGGGGGTTTTAAGACTCCTAACAGGGGTTTTTGCTTTTAAATCCCCCTCTTCTTTAAAACAAAAAAAAATGCAAATGACAATCCCCAAATTCCAAAGCACAGCTAAGGGGTTTTGAGTTAAAAAACCCCTTCAGCGGGGTTTGAAGATAAAAAAAACCCTCTTCAATATAAAAAAAAACATATTAGGCACTCAAAATGCTATGAGCATATCCAAATGGGTTTTGAGTTTAAATCCCTCGCCAGCTGGGTTTGAAGCTAAAAAATACCTCTTTAATATTAAAAAAAAGCAAATTACGCACTTGCAATTCTATGAGTGTAGCCAAAGGGATTTTGAGTTTAAACCCCCTCCAGTGGGTTACAAAGACAGTTTGTGTGGAAACACAAACTTATAATCGGCCCCCAAAGTGGTCCACCCAGGCAGGCTTCAATATTTTCAGAAAGAATATCCAAATGAAATTATATCAAAGACAAATGAGAGATAAGAATGGAGAAAGAAGGTTGACAGATCTTGTGTAGTGCCCCAATGGTGCAGCAGATCAAAGGATAGGTTCAAGTGAATGCAAAGTTAGATGTGAACCTGGCCTAACTAGTTCCCCTTTCAGACCTTGTGGTCTATAGGGCAGATGATGTAAAGTTCATCTGTTTTTGTGGCCTACGGTTAACGAGGGTGTCATGTAGCCAGCACAACGACCAACTGCCTTTACTTTTCCCCAACTAATGTCAGGTACCCATTAGAGCTGGGTAGACTCAGAGGCGGCCAAGGATTCCGAAGTTGAAAATCCCAGTCTTCACCAGGATTCGAACCCGGGACCCTTAGTTTGGAAGCTAAACGCTTTAAGGAGCCTCTCCTGGTCTATGAGTAATGTAATTGTTTTGAAAAAGCTTTTTTTTATTTTTTTTTTAAAGGAAACCTCAGAATTTGCGCTTTTCAATTTTAGCTTTATCATCATAGGAATCCTTGGGCCTTAGGCCTCTTTTCTTTGCCTCTTTTTTGGGCTTAATGTGCCTCTTTTATGGGCCATTTTTTTTTTAATTTTTTTTTTATTTGTAAGTTCTCATAATTTACAAGTATCAAATCATAAACAATTGAAAAGTGATTAACCTAAAAATATAATAATAGTAATAGAAATATTATTTAATATCAAAGACATACTACCTAATCATCCTAACCATTGAACCCACTAAAGACAGAAAAATGATACAAGTATCCTCTACCCCAGAACAATCAACACAATATCAAATATCCCTGACCCCCATCACTCCATTTTTGGAAAACTACCTGAGCATTGTACAAGTATATGAAAATCAAACTAGATAATTCTCTACCCTAAAATCCATTATTTTTCTAAATGTCAATTCTAAGTGATTAGGATCAAAAACATTATTATGTAGAGCTTTGAGCCAGCTAGCCCAAACAAGGTTCTTGTATTTGGAAACAATAATTAAGTTAAAGTTATGTATCATTTTATTTTTTAGTTTTGGTAGTTTGTTTAAAACAATTGACAAGTTAACATTTACATAGTTGCCACAGTACTTCTAACTTGAAGGAATAATGGACATTCCAAATGCATATGTTTCTCATTATCAGCATTTTCAAAAATGGCATAATATACATTCACGGTAATTTGCTCGTCTTCTAACCATAGGGGTCATCCCAAAGATAAGTCTATAACTTATCTCTCTAGCTTTTGGTGGGATATGTTTGCTGTGTAGGTTTATGAATGTGTCCTTGAATTCTATCACCCCAAGAACTCTCCCCCACTTAATCCTATTCACTAGGCTTTCATGTAACAGCTTTTTAAGTGTTGTGTATGATTCTTTGGTTTTGTTGTGTATTAAATGTTCATTACCAGGTAAAATTCTTGAAATAGATCTGTAAAATGGATGAGTGACTGTACCAAAATAGTGAGGAGTATCATTGTGTATTGGAAGAAGACTACTTAATCTTAAACCATAATAGTAAATTGTCAAGGGAAAGTTTGTTGGGTTTCTAACTACTTGACCTACAAATTTTAGCCTTAGCGAATGTATTTTTGTTTTGACATCTTGTAAGTTTATCCCCCCATCCTCTTTGTTTTGAATGAGTGTAGTGTGCTTAATGCTCCTAATAGTGTTTTTAAATATAAAGCTTCTAATTAACTTGTTCAGCTTGTTTATGAATTTAGGAGGTGGCTCTGTAATGTTAGCTAAATAGACAATCTTTGGAATGACCAAACTATTTATCAATACAGCTCTACCAAATATTGTAGAACCTGTGTGCTGATAAAGTTTAATCAAGTTTGAGGCTTTGATAAAAATATTCTCCCACTGGTCTTTACAATAGAACAAAGGATTACAGGTATAGACAATACCACAAATCTTGATTTTATCTACAATTTTGAAAGCGCAATTCTCTTTGAATTTCCATTTCCCTAGTCCCATTACAGAGGATTTATTTATATTTTTTTTTGAACCACTAGCTTCTCCGAAAAGTGTAAATTTCTTTAGTATATTCTCAATATCTTGCTCTGAAGATGGAAAAAAGGTTGTATCATCCGCATAGGCTTTGACTTTGATGGTTGAGAATCCTCAAAAACAATACATAAAAAAATGTTCAAGAAAATTAAGTTTATAAAATTTACTATTCGTTTTAATTTAGGTCTAACTTATAATGCATACTAATTAGCTTTTTCTCTTTAAAAAACTGCTTGCATAACTGATTTTAAAAATTAGATTTTTCGCTTTCAGGGGAAAAAAATGCCGTTGCATCAGAACTTTTAATGGTTTAAAATATTGTGATGTCGGATTTTCAATATCTTTTCTAGTTTACAAGATCTAAACTGGACGGACGGACAGACAGACATTTCGCACATTTCGGAAGCCGCTAAAAAAAGCAAATTACGCACTCAAAATGCTGTGAGCATAGCCAAATGGGTTTTGAATTTACCCCCCCCCCCCTTTCAGAGGGGTTTGATGCTAAGAAATACCTCTTCAGTATAAAAAAAAAAGCAAATTACACACTAAAATTCTTTGAGCTTAGCCAAACCAATGGGGGGTTTTGAGTTTAAATCCCCCTCCTCCAGATGGCTCTTTTTAAAGCTTAAAACCCTCCTGCCTGATGGTTTTGAGTTTAAAAGCCCCCCACAGTGCATTTTGAGGTTGAAAGCCTTTCTCTTCAATATTATACTAAAGCAGTTACCAAATTCTATGACCGTAGCTAAATGGGGTTTTGAATTTAAAAAAAAAACAAACTCCAGAGATTTTTTAGTTTAAAACCCCCAACAGATGATTTTGACGATAAATCTTCCCTTTTCGATATAAAATGTAAAGCAAACTACAGCCACCTAATTCCAAGAGCGTAGTAATGAGAGGTTACACATTTCTTCCAGTGGCTGGGCTCCACTAATAAAGTGCAGTGAATAGTCATCTGCCGAAATTGAAAAACAATAAATGTGGCTCAACAAAGATGGCTAAGACAGATTTTAGGAGTCAGTTATAGAGATCGGTTCTAAATCAAGCAAATCCTGAGCCGAACTGGGAGTCGACCCCTTAGTAAATTTGTGATAGAGTGTCTCATGAGGTTTGCGGGACATGTTCTCCGACAAAATGAATTACGCATAATTAGAGTTGCGATGACATCCTAGTACAACTTGGCGCCACGCTTTCATTGAAGTCCTCAGACCAGGTGGGAATTGGCTTCAGACATTGCCATTGACAGATTTTTGTGGAAACAGGTTGCCAGCTAATGCACCAAACGGCACGGGAGGGTTTAGGTTTTTAAATAAAACTTTGTAATAGCAGGATAATGCACTGTAGATACCTCAGAATGTGCATTTAGTTGGCTTTCAATACCGGAAATAGTGCTCCCAGCGCTCCCCCACACCCCTTTGACCTGGGAAGAACATATTCTAGGGCTCAATAAACACCTTCTAAAAAGAATGAAGGGTCAGAATGTAATAAAAATTAATTAAGTACACACACACATACATACATATATTTGTTGTTGTTTTTTCGCGGGCCCCCCCCCCCCCCGAAAAAATCCATGATATATATTACTTTAATTTTGTTGAACCAATACAATAGGCCTACCCACTTTTACTGATTGTTACTCAAATTTAAAATGACTCAATTCCATTATAAAATCTCACTGTTAAGACATTTGCTCGAGGTTCGACACCCGACTTGGGCAGAGTTGTGTTAACTGAGCGCCTAAAGGCAGCACGGGTAACCAACTCCTGGATACCCCCTTTCCCCCCCCCCCCCCCCCCCCAACTGGTCCACAAATGAGATTGGACCTAAAGCGCTCTGAGCATGTTATAAGCATGAAAATAACGCTAAATAAAAGCTAAAATAAATATATATATATATAGGCATATATATATATATTTATTTATATATATATATTTATAAATATATTATAGATCTAGAAATACATATATTCATGTTTGACTGTTTATTGCAAATTATATGGTGTTCAGCTATACTAGTTTACAATAAGGAATTGGCGCGAAAAACTGAATTGTTTATTTCAGGTTATGTTTCATATACAGACAATAACTGTCATGTTAAAAACAAAGATTAGAATTAGTTAGGGAATAAAGAAAACATTTTAAACGTTAGAAGAGACATTCAATTTATGTTAATGGAGAAGTTTTTGGTTAGCAGCGATGACAGACGTATTCATCTTCATTACCGAATTAAATGTCTGAATCGTCAACAGTCTTTATGTCTCATTTCATTGTTTGCCTGAAAATGGTACAGGGCATCAGAAGATGTTAGAAATTCATAGGCCTACTGAATTTCTGAAATAACATTCACAATATTTAGAAACGTTTTGGCGCCAAAATTGACTATAGTGCTATAAAATTGTGTAATTCGCAAACAATTAATGTCTTGAACTCTTAATTTTGTTAGGAGATAAACAAGGAATTTTGCCTTGAAGCCACATATATATTCTAAATATGCATGGCGCAGTAGTACACGTGTGCATTGCAAGGGGGTAATGATTTATAAACAAGAATCAAAGAGACAAGAGAGGGGAAAGAGAGAATAAGGGCCTTGACTCGAAGTTTAACCCTTGACTTGTAGCTTACCACTGAACAGATAACAACAAGACCTGTCATTGGTTGAAATCTATGTCAGTCTCACTGGCTGCTTATTTTAAAACTAAGAGCATGGCATTTTTAGGCCAAGGCTTCGGTGTTAAAACGTTTTTAATTTGTTTTTAAATTATCTGGATCAGCTCTCTGTGGTGAGTTTTGACCGGATTACAAGAGCTCCGCGATAAATTGCGGTGGACCATAAGTTATTGTGTTGACCCCAATGTGCAGATGTCAGGTGTGCAAAACAAAAGCATTTAAATTTATATTAAAACAATAAGTTTTCAATAAATATTATACTTTTTTTTTGCTCTCATTTATATCTACATCTATCTTCACAATTTGTATTTAAAAAAAAAAAAAGTTTAGACGATATGTGATCTTCATTTTGTTACTAATCTTTTTACTTATACTTACTTACTATACTTTGTCTTAACCGCAAAGTTCAAGAAACATATATGGATGCAATGTTAGAAACATATAAGTAAAATGAAATGTTCATTGTAAAGAAATGTGCAACTCCATCAGAAAGGTCATAATGAATGGCCACTCTGTCCCAAGCCAAGTTAAAAGAGGAACGAAGGGCGTAGCGCTAGCAACCCCACCCTCGAAATTGCATTGCAATAGAACGCCTACAACAGAATAGTGTGTCTTGGGAGCAGAGGAGGCTCTTCCACTCGAACAGTCATAATAATATGCTAACCTTAATAGTTAGCCTAGTGTTAATAGTAAAGAATGTGTGAAACAAGTCCTAGATCCCTAACCTGCTCCGCTTTCTTCCTGATCTCCATCACATCACGTCCTCATTACAACACTGTGGCTTGCCAGACGACCGAGTTATCTTCCCCTCCCCCCCCCCTTCCTATGTATTTTTAAAGCTTTATGTCATTCATTAACCTTATATCTTATATAATACAGACGTTACTTCAAAAAAGAAGATGATTACGTCCTACGCGTCATGCTTTTAGTCATGCATATTAACCATGTTTTTCAAACCCTGATTCTACTTCTAAAAACAAAAACTTAGATTGTAGGCCTACACACCAGACAATGAAACCCAAATTAATGACGAATTTTGAATTGGCATGCGGTGTGGATAATGTAACGTAACTGCCGGTTACAGGAAGGCTTTCTTTGCCACCCTATAGGCACTTAAGTTTGTCAACACGATAGTGCCTGAGAGTTCTGCAATGTATAATTTATAAACACACGATACAACACAATAGACAATGCTGATACTAATTGTCCTGACATTGCGAATACATGCCTAATATTTAAAAAAATATGTGTAGCTATAGCCTAATAATAAAATGGCGTTACAGGCTTCTAGGAGGGGACCCCTCAACTCAAGAAAACATTAGGCCTAAGAAACTAGTAAACAAAGAAAATAGAGAACTGAGATTCTTAACAAACGAATATTTACATTTGATTAGAATTAGATTAACACCTTTAGACAAATAATTACACTTAGAGACCCTTCCGGATAAAAGACAAAAGTAAACTAGAAATTGTACATAAAACACTGAAGCACTGGAGTGCAAAAACATAACCTAATAAAATACTCAGACACAAAGATAAAGGCACATTTCTTGTTCCATGTACAAATGCTCCTTTATTCCTCTTGCTATTAGCGCATGGAATGGGTTGCCTGAGTCAGCCAGGAAAATCAGTGACTTGGCAGAGTTTAAGTCATTGATTAACATGCGTGAATAGATTGACTTAAGGGAAGTAACGTCTGTATTTGATAAGAAATAAGTGTGACGACTTTCTAATTTTAATGAACCACAAACATTGAAGTAACAAACTCGACTAGCTTTCTTTTCTATTAGTACAGTCCTTTATTTCCTCTCTAGTTTCTACCTCACAACCTACACTAACAGGCCTAGCCGCTCTACTGCGCTTCTGCATTCCTGACCTCTCGCTACCCCGCTAGGCTGACCCATTCAACCGCTGGACAGGTACAGAACAGGGGCGTAACTTAAGGGTGACACTCATGCTCCACGACATATACACACACACACCAAGATCCTTTCACAACATTCCCCCCACCTTTCAGAAGCTGTTGGTACAACAGCACAACAAACTATCCCAAAACTAACATTTTAACTATCATATGAAAGTGATTTGTAAAATAGGAACAAATTTCAGATAAAGTATGAATCACACAATAAATGAGAATAAGGATACAAGACAAGATACGCATCAAAATTAAAAGACATGAAACATAAGGAAGCAATTCATAAAATAGTAATTTAAAAAAAAACAACTAATAATGATAATTATAATAATCATAATAACAGCAATGAAATCAGCTCTTGACGACATTCATGTTTTTCGCTCAGAGCGACTTCCACGTGAATATGTGCAGTTCGTCCATGAAAGATAATGCACATTGAAAAACCCCGTCAATGTTGTTACACACAATGTCCCTATGTAGTCTTGAAGTTCAAGTTGAAATTCATAGAGTTACAATTTGTTGCTGTCAGGGTTATCAGGAGATAATGTTCAACAATAGTTAAAATGAAATTTGTTGTTGTTCAAGTCATTGTTTATATATAGAGTTGTGTGTAAGTTGACACGGAATGATGTAGCAAAATTAAGCAGTTACCTTTCCTCTTTATAAAAAAAAGTGAACTTTTATTTTATTTCTCCCACCCATAGTTGAACATTCAGACACTTACCGTGGACATCATGACCTTATTTAGTTACACTTAGATTTTGGAGGGTGGAGAAGAAAACGAACTTACCGTCAAGGGACTGTTCTAGACATTCCGCGACAATGTGTCTGCAATAACGTTTCCCTTGCCAGGCACCGGTACCACTTGAAACGTAAAGCCCTGAAGACTCAGAGCCCAACGTGTCAGTTTTGCACTGGTCATCTTCTTAGTATTTAATGCTATAAGAGGTGCATGGTCAGTGTGCAGAACAAATGGTGCCCCTGCTAAGTATTTGGAAAACTTATTGATGGCCCACACAATTGCCAAACATTCCCTTTCTATTACTGCATACCTTTTTTCTGTTTCCGACAGTTTTCTGCTGGAATATAATACTGGATGTAAATCACCATGTACTTCCTGCATAAGGCAGGCTCCTAAGCCAACGGATGAGGCATCAGTAAAAAGGGTGAAAGGCTTTGATACATCAGGCAATTTCAGAATAGGTTCCGTCTGAAAGGCATGTCTCAAGTTCTGCAAGGCCTGCTCACATTCATCATTCCATGTGAGCTTCTTGGATGTCCTGAGCTCTGTGTCTGTGTTTCTCCCGTAAGTCTTTGTTCTCGTTAACGAAGTAATAGGTTCCAACAACGTCGCGAAATTTGGGATAAACTTCCTATAATAGTTGCAAAGACCTATCAAAGCTCGCACTTCTTTAAGTGATGTAGGCGTCTTCAGCTCTAAAATTTTCTGCACCGTTCCATGGACAGGTTTTAATTGACCTTTACCAACGACGTGCCCTAAAAATTGGATTTCGCCCATTCCAACCTCTGTCTTATTGGGTCTGGCCGTCAAACCATGCTGTCTCAATAACAATAGCAGGGATTGTATGCCCTCTACATGCTCATCCCAACTGTTGTGGAATAAGCAGATGTCATCCAAATAAGCTACAACATCTGTACGACCCTCAAGCACTCTTCGAACTAGTTTGTTGAAGGTGGACGGTGCATTGGAGAGGCCAAAGCTCATGTAGTTCCAATGGTAGAGTCCAAACGGCGTGATGAAGGCGGTGAGTGGCTTCGCTCTTTCTGTAAGAGGTATCTGATAATATCCCCGAGACAAATCTAACTTGCTGAAAATTCTTGCTTGTGCTAACTTAACAAACAAATCTTCTGGATTTGGCATGGGTTCACAATCTGGCACTGTTACTTTGTTGAGGTGACGGTAATCTTATCTCATCCTTATTTTTTTTTCTTACAATAATAATTGGTGCTGAGTAGGGTGAGTCCGATCTTTCGATGATTCCTTCTTCCAGTAGCTCATGTATTTCCTTTAGCACTGCATCTCTGTGATGTAGTGGGATGTCATATGGCCGCAACTTAATCGGTTTTGTCGACGTTAACTTTATGTCATGGCTAATTGTCGTTGTTCTTCCTGGTGTAGGAGTTAATATGTCTTTAAAAGACTCTAACACCTCCAGTATTTTCATTCTAACTTCCTGTGGTGCAGCTCCTATTATGACATCATTCCAGTCTTCTTTTTCTCTCGGAAGTAGCGGTAATTCTGGACCTACGTCATCTCCATCATTTTCTTCACAAAGAAATGCACACGCTATTTGAGCTATGCCACTTGTCACTGCCGATTCAGTTGTACCATTGCCGTTGGCCAGTTCTAATTCGCAAGGTCGTAGGTGAAAATCACTAAGAATATTTGAGTGAAAAATTTTTCTTTTCCCTCTAATTTCAACTTCATAATCCACATTGGATATCCTTTTCATGACTGCAAAAGGTCCTTGCCATGCTAGTTGCAATTTATTAGTTTTTGAAGGTAGAAGAACCCTAATTTGTTGCCCGGCCTTAAAAAGTCTTAATTTTCGACCTCTGTTGACTCTTTGTCTAACTAGTTCCCCCCTTTCTTCTAGGGCCGCTCTCGCTGCCTGACATGCAGTGACGATTCTGCTTCGGAGATCTATCACTTTCTCGTACGTGGTGCGGCTGTCGAGGTCAATGTTCTGTTTGTACACCAATGTTTTCAGAATGTCTATAGGGCCCCTAGGCTTTGCTCCATATACTAGCTCAAAGGGTGAAAATCCTGTGGAAGTTAGGGGTATTTCTCGATACGCAAACAAAACGCAAGGAAGAAGTAGATCCCAGTTTTCTGGTTTCTCGGACACCTTACTCAGTATACTTTTGATTGTTCCATTCAGTCTTTCACAGACCCCATTGCTCTGAGGGCAATATGGGGAAGTAAATACTTGATGAATTCCTAGTGTGCCAGTTATTTGCTTGGTTAGTTCTGCTACGAACTGGGGTCCTCTGTCTGAGAGAATGGTATCTGGGAGCCCCGTTCTAGCGAACAACATAATTAATGCTGACGTGATATCATCAGCAGTGGTGGACTTCAGAGGAATAGCTTCTGGCCACCTGGTAGCGAGATCAACTACTGTGAGAATGTATCAATGGCCCCTGGCTGACATTGGGTTCATTGGTCCCACTATATCACTGGCTATTTTTTCAAAGGGTTTCTCAGCTAAATCTGTTCGCTGTAATGGAGCCTGTCTTGGTGGTCGTTTGTCTTTAAGCATACAAACCTGACATGACCTAACATAATTTGTTACATCCTTAGTCATATTGGGCCAGTAGAAGGCTGTCTGGATTCTTTGTTTTGTCTTTAATATACCCAAATGACCTGCGACTGACAAGTCATGAGCTTGATGCAAAATTTGGGGTCTATATTTTTGTGGCGCGACAAGCTGTATTAGCTCCCCTTTTGTATCTGTATATTTCCTTACCAACGTGTTGTTTTTTATCAGAAACGAATGTTCCGTTTTTTTCGACTTCACCACTGATTTCTCTATGGCAAATTTAAATATTTTCTCTAGTGACGGATCGGACCTCTGCCCTTCTTGAAACTCCTCTGGCGACCACATTTGACTCTCGCTATGAGACTCCCGAATCGCACTGCCATTTTCTTCTAGAGCCGTATCTGTCGCTTTCTCCATTATGCCGGGTTCACTAATCAAAGTTTTTGCTTCAGTCTCTTCTCTCTGTCTTTGTCTAGCTTGTTGTCTGGTCTCCATTAATAGGACTTCTTCTCTGCACCATTTGTTGATTTCACCTTTTCTTAAATGTGGCATTCGTGAATGTATGTTACCTATGATCAAATCATATGGGCCATCTTTAAAAACTACAGCCATCACCTCTCCCTTCACATACGGCGTATTTACAATCACTTTAGCCACCGGCCAGCTGTACCTTTGTCCTCCAAAGACCTCAACCTGCTTCCAGGTCCCTGTATATTGGTCTTTCTCGACAAATGTATCTCTGACTGCGATTAGTGTTGCTCCCGTATCCCTGATAGTCAAGGCTCTCTTCTCGCCTACAAGCGTTGTGAAGCAAGTAACTTCCCCATCACCCTTGTTAAGCACTGCAACATAGGCTCTGTTATTGTAATCTGATCTGTACCCCGCTTGCTGATGCAGGCCTCCTCTTCCTCCCCTATTTCTCTGTCGACTATAGTTACAGTTTCTGGCTATATGTCCGTACGTGCCACATTCAAAACAGCGCCTTGATTCTATAGTTGACAAATTCCTAGGCCTCATGCCATCATTCTGTTGCCTAAGTGTGGGTCGAGAACGCTGCCCCACTTGTATATTCGATACATTTCTAGTGGCAAATACAATGTCAGGTTGCTCAGTCTGGCAAGTTACTCTTTTGTCCGGATGAGCAGCCATATACCTTTGACACAGTTCTGTCAAACTTTTGAGATCTCGGGGTTGTCTTTCTTGTATAAATCCAAATAATTGTTCGTCACACAAAGTTAGTACTCTGTCTATTAAGAGGAACTCTTTGAGCTTACTAAAAGTTTTGTCTAGACCGGTCGCGTCAAACCATTTATTGAATGTCGTTGTCAGATCATTAACAAAAACTTTAAAATCCTGTCCGTCTTTGGGTTTCGTAGCATAGTATCTACGTCTGTAGCCGTCCTCTGTAAAGTCGTAGAATTCCAGTAACGTCTTTTTTAATGTCTTATAATCTTTCATGCCTGATTCAGTCAGGGTCTGACATGCATCTAGCCCTTTACCCCCTATTAATGTCAGTAGTTGCGGTCCCCAAAGTTCCTGTCGGGTATCTGTGGATATCGCTATGGTCTCAAATCTACGTATATTAGAGTCTAGGTTATCCATTTGTTCGTCAAATTTGGGAATTTTTTCAAATAGTCAGCTACTACGTTTTAGCATGTCCGTCTTATTTCTTTCTTCTCCTGGCATGTCTGTATTATTTCTTTCTTCTCCTGGCATGTCTGTATTATTTCTTTCTTCTCCTGGCATGTCTTGTATTACTTCCCTCTTTACTTACTTTTTTCTCACTAGTTCCTTGTTGGCCTTTTAGTTTTTCTAAATTCAGTTTATGTTCATTTTCCAATTTAATTTTTTCTAACTGCTGCTTCCTATCCGCCTCTGCTTCTCTTTCTATTCTATCCGCCTCTGCTTCTCTTTCTTTTCTATCTGCCTCTGCTTCTCTTTCTTTTCTTTCCGCCTCTGCTTCTCTTTCTTTTCTTTCCGCCTCTGCTTCTCTTTCTTTTCTTTCCGCCTCTGCTTCTCTTTCTTTTCTTTCCGCCTCTGCTTCTCTTTCTTTTCTTTCCGCCTCTGCTTCTCTTTCTTTTCTTTCCGCCTCTGCTTCTCTTTCTTTTCTTTCCGCCTCTGCTTGCTTATCTTTCCTATCTGCCTCACGTTTTGCTCTTTCACTTTCCTGGTCCAGACAATTCTGCACCCACTGGTCAAGCTCTGTCCCCGATAACCCTCTTCTCTCTCCCAACGCATAATATCTTTCTACTTTCTCAACTTCACTAATAGTTTTCTCCATGTCAACACCGCCACACACCTCAAAGCTAAAGTAAAAATGATTGAACTAGTAACCTGGCAATGGAAATACTTACCCACTACAAGGACTACAGCAATATGTCTTTTACACTATTCTACAGCTAATTGGGAGTTAATTTTAGTTTTGTAGATGAAATAAGGAACGATAAAATAGGTACTGTCCAACTTTCATCCCTATAGGCACAGGGCAAAAATAACCAGATTTTATGTTAGCGATCTAGAAGATTAGAGTCACCAGAATGTATGCACAACCCTGTCACATCTAATATATAAGTATTTATGATCAAAAGAGAGTCTTGCGCTTGATACGACAATGCGCCCTTTACCCTAGGACACTCTCTATTGACAATAAACACACACTAGAACAAGCTATGCAATACAATAATCAACATCTACACATCATACATTACAAACTATTAGCTGAATGTTCAACTCAATAGTCAAAAGCCCCAAATATTAACGTTTAATTTTGACAACGAGGAAAAAGGTAAGCTACTTAGCTGCTAGAATGTTTCGATGTTGCTGTCTCTCCTCCTTTGAACACACACACACACAGTTGTCAGTGTGTCCGAAGAACTCACACTGTTCTAAATGGTTGCAGCTTGAATCTGTCTACGTTTCACCCACACGGAAATGGAAATATTGTCTTGAATGTCAAACACTGCTTTAGTTAATGTGTCTTCTAGAGTGCATTGATGACGTCACAATCCAGTCCAATGTTAAACGATGTACGATGTATTAAAAGTGCAATCTTAAGAGGTAGACTAATGCTATTCGCTGCTATATATCCGTAGAACTACACAGAACTCCTGCCACAAGATAGGCCTATTCGTTAGTCAGATTCGTATGGATACGAGATACAGTGTATTCAAAGTACCGGTATTTCACACGCAGGTATCAAGACTTGCTAGACTGGGTGTGACAACTAGCGGTGTAATAAAGCCAGATATTAATTCCTGACTTGCCGAACAAGGCGACCGTTATACACTATAAATAACAACAGTGGACACTGTAGGGCTGGATCGAACTGCTGCTCCACCAAACATGTGACGACTTTCTAATTTTAATGAACCACAAACATTGAAGTAACAAACTCGACTAGCTTTCTTTTCTATTAGTACAGTCCTTTATTTCCTCTCTAGTTTCTACCTCACAACCTACACTAACAGGCCCTAGCCGCTCTACTGCGCTTCTGCATTCCTGACCTCTCGCTACCCCGCTAGGCTGACCCATTCAACCGCTGGACAGGTACAGAACAGGGGCGTAACTTAAGGGTGACACTCATGCTCCACGACATATACACACTCACACCAAGATCCTTTCACAACAATAAGGCTTGTCTTCGAGTCCAAAGATAAGTGAGGATTGCTGTACATGTGGCCACGCTGCCCCATTACGTCCTGCGCGTACCCATGTGTTGATCTAGTCGTGCATGTTAATTAGATATTTAAGCTTCTTATCGTTGGTTTTTCTGTGTGATTAATGGATGGCACAAGAGAAGCAGCAGCTCTTATATTATAAGAGTTTGTCCAAGTCTGTGGAATAAGAAATATGCCATTATCTTTATCTTTCTGAGTATTTTATTAGGTTGTGTTTTTGTATTTGTATGTTATGCTTCTGGGTTTTATATATAATATGCCCTGAAATGTCTCTAAGTTTAGTGGTTTTACTAAAGGTGTTACTCTAGTCCAGTGATGCCCAACCTAATTAGACCAACGGGCCGTTTTAATTTCCGACATTCGTCTCGCGGGCCACATGACCGATAAGTTTCAAAAACGAAATTGTTCTGAAACTATTTTAGTAGAAATTGTGAATTTAATACTTAATTAATAGGTTATTTGACATATTTTTTTTTACGCGTCAGAAAACAGCTTCATTTCTCTACTTAAAATGTGAGCAACAGTGATGATAGCTTTACAACCGACTAAATTTTTTGGTCTCTTTTTGGTAAATATTCACATGGATCCTCCAATCACTAGGCGTAGTTAAACCATCTTTTATTTGCGACTCAAACCAATAATGCCGCCATATTTATTTGATAGTGCCGTTTTTATGTTGTCGTTATATTAAAAAGCCAGACTTTCTTTATAAGATAAATATGTTGGCTTATTAACATGTTCAACAAAAAAACTAAAGATAGGTTCACTTTTCATGGTAGAGTCTACATTCAGAGTTCCAATGCATAAACACACAAATGTTAAAGATCATAATACCAATCCATCGGAGAAAAAATGAGGGCCCAAACTTAGGTAAAGATACATTTTTTCAACCTTTTTTGGAAGGGAGATTTCTACACTTTTCGGTTTCGGCGGGCCTGATGGAACCACGTCCGGCCCTCGAGCCGTATTTTGAGCATCACTGCTCTAGTCAAACGTTAGAAATTTCACGTCTCTATTTTGCGTGTTCTAGTTTCTTTATTTTTCTTGATTTTATGGGTGAAGCAATGTCTAAAACCTTTAAAAGAGGCATTTTAAACATATTCCTTGCAAATAATACAGGCGATCATTTGTAAAGATGTTAGAATAATAATTGCATGCTTAAACAAAACGTTTAGTTTTTTAAGTTTGGCGTGTCACTGTTTAACCATGTATTTTCTTTATTAAAACTTGAAAGTAATGATAGGAAAAAAATGCATAGCATGGACAACTTATTGACGTTATTTCCCTCTGATTCTGTGGGTTGGAATGGTCGATTGGAGTTAGGACATGGACATGATGAAATAGGTCGATTGAGTATTCTAGCAATAACACTTTTTTTTTTGGAAATAATTGAAATAAACCTTATAATGTATCAATTCCATGTATAAATGTAAACAAATTAAACCACGCGACGAGAGTATTAACAATATGCTACTATCCAGTGAACGATTAGTCGGTGAACCAGTTGTGTGTGAGCCAATTATTTCAGTGGGCCATTTGTCGTATGAACCATTTGTTGTGAACCTATTGTTGGTGAACCAGTTGTGTGTGAGCCAATTATTGACAGTGAGCCATTTGTCGTATGAACCATTTGTTGTGAACCTATTGTTGGTGAACCAGTTGTGTGTGAGCCAATTATTGACAGTGAGCCATTTGTCGTATGAACCATTTGTTGTGAACCTATTGTTGGTGAACCAGTTGTGTGTGAGCCAATTATTGTCAGTGAGCCATTTGTCGTATGAACCATTTGTTGTGAACCTATTGTTGGTGAACCAGTTGTGTGTGAGCCAATTATTGACAGTGAGCCATTTGTCGTATGAACCATTTGTTGTGAACCTATTGTTGGTGAACCAGTAGTGTGTGAGCCAATTATTGTCAGTGAGCCATTTGTCGTATGAACCATTTGGTGTGAACCTATTGTTGGTGAACCAGTTGTGTGTGAGCCAATTATTGTCATTGAGCCATTTGTCGTGTGAACCATTTGTTGTGAACCTATTGTTGGTGAACCAGTTGTGTGTGAGCCAATTATTGACAGTGAGCCATTTGTCGTATGAACCATTTGTTGTGAACCTATTGTTGGTGAACCAGTTGTGTGTGAGCCAATTATTGTCATTGAGCCATTTGTCGTGTGAACCATTTGTTGTGAACCTATTGTTGGTGAACCAGTTGTGTGTGAGCCAATTATTGACAGTGAGCCATTTGTCGTATGAACCATTTGTTGTGAACCTATTGTTGGTGAACCAGTTGTGTGTGAGCCAATTATTGTCAGTGAGCCATTTGTCGTATGAACCATTTGTTGTGAACCTATTGTTGGTGAACCAGTTGTGTGTGAGCCAATTATTGACAGTGAGCCATTTGTCGTATGAACCATTTGTTGTGAACCTATTGTTGGTGAACCAGTTGTGTGTGAGCCAATTATTGACAGTGAGCCATTTGTCGTATGAACCATTTGTTGTGAACCTATTGTTGGTGAACCAGTTGTGTGTGAGCCAATTATTGACAGTGAACCATTTGTCGTATGAACCATTTGTTGTGAACATATTGTTGGTGAACCAGTTGTGTGTGAGCCAATTATTGTCAGTGAGCCATTTGTCGTATGAACCATTTGTTGTGAACCTATTGTTGGTGAACCAGTTGTGTGTGAGCCAATTATTGACAGTGAGCCATTTGTCGTATGAACCATTTGTTGTGAACCTATTGTTGGTGAACCAGTTGTGTGTGAGCCAATTATTGTCAGTGAGCCATTTGTCGTATGAACCTATTGTTGGTGAACCAGTTGTGTGTGAGCCAATTATTGACAGTGAGCCATTTGTTGTATGAACCATTTGTTGTGAACCTATTGTTGGTGAACCAGTTGTGTGTGAGCCAATTATTGTCATTGAGCCATTTGTCGTATGAACCATTTGTTGTGAACCAATTGTCGGTGAACCAGTTGTGTGTGAGCCAATTATTTCAGTGGGCCATTTGTCGTATGAACCATTTGTTGTGAACCTATTGTTGGTGAACCAGTTGTGTGTGAGCCAATTATTGACAGTGAGCCATTTGTCGTATGAACCATTTGTTGTGAACCTATTGTTGGTGAACCAGTTGTGTGTGAGCCAATTATTGTCATTGAGCCATTTGTTGTATGAACCATTTGTTGTGAACCTATTGTTGGTGAACCAGTAGTGTGTGAGCCAATTATTGTCAGTGAGCCATTTGTCGTATGAACCATTTGTTGTGAACCTATTGTTGGTGAACCAGTTGTGTGTGAGCCAATTATTGACAGTGAGCCATTTGTCGTATGAACCATTTGTTGTGAACCTATTGTTGGTGAACCAGTTGTGTGTGAGCCAATTATTGTCAGTGAGCCATTTGTCGTATGAACCATTTGTTGTGAACCTATTGTTGGTGAACCAGTTGTGTGTGAGCCAATTATTGTCAGTGAGCCATTTGTCGTATGAACCATTTGTTGTGAACCTATTGTTGGTGAACCAGTTGTGTGTGAGCCAATTATTGTCAGTGAGCCATTTGTCGTATTAACCATTTGTTGTGAACCAATTGTCGGTGAACGAATAATCTGGGAACGTTTGTCGTGGTACCTATTTTATCAAAACCATTTTAACCTATTTTAACAAAACCATTTTTCCAAGTTCTCAGTTTGAACTATATTATCCTGTGACATATTCCCTGTGGTATTTTACCGGTTTAAACTTGCCTGAGCCACCCCTTACTCCTATTTTAAACCACATAGACCTATATTGAAATTAACGCGGTATCGCTGTCTTAATCACGTGATGAAAGTCACCTCCATGCCATCTTGGTCTAGTGAGGTAACAGCGTGAATCCCACCTGGACACTGAGTGCTAACAGCTTACCGTCCATCCAAACCCAACCACCAGTGTAGACTGCTCTCCGTGGACCAGTCACAGATTAGCCATCAATCCTTTATCTGTAGAGGTCAACAACCGGTTCGTTAAAGCAAAGACAGTGTAGGCTGACCCACGTGTCCATGCAGGACCCTCGACATGGTGTTTCCGAGGGTCCCGGTCCAAGCGTCTTTGTAACAAAATGTCTGAAACCAAATTAAACCGCCGTACTTGGGCTTGGCCAAGTAGAGCTAGAATCTATATCTTACCTCATCGAGTACTTTCATCCTCGCGATGCTTGGTTCACCACAGCATTCTCAAGCCTTTGCAAGTATTGTTTCAAAATAATGTCAACGCAGAAGAATAAATAATAATAAAGGGAGTAACTAGCTGGTGTTATTTAAAAGTAAAAAAAAAAGTCTCTTTCAACTATCGTATTATCTTCCTCCCTTTATTCTATTAGCTACTTTATCTTTAAACCTACTTTTAAGTCTTGATTAATTTTCCTTAAAAAAAAAACAGCTTTCGATTGTGCAGTATAAGTTATATATTTTTGAATATTGTTTTGAAAGATTTATAGAAAAACGGTTGCGTATTTTCAGAAGGAGCCGTTGCAGCAATAACTGCCGTTGAATGGATAGAAACGAATTCAAATCGGGATGTATATAGTGCCGTGATATGACCTATAAATAAACTTAATTCTGTTAAGTTCAACAACAATACTGTTGATGACATATAAGTTAAGCTTGTCATTTTTATATTTATTGATTAAATTATTTGTTTTATGTTCACAGAACTTCAGTCTCTTATGATTTAAAACTTATTATTAAGGATTACCAAACATTAAGGATTAGTTTAGTTAAAATCAAGACGAAGAAATGAAATCCAATCATATCAAATAGATTCTTTTTTGTTTGTTTGTTTAATAAAAATATACCTCAAAACTTATCCCATGGACATGACATATCACGTGACCTTTCCATTTTTATCTCCGTATTTAGGTGTCACAGGTTGTTAGATTAGCCTTATCAAAGGAATTTGTCGCTTGACCATATAAGACGAAAAAAAAAAAAAGGGAATTCATCTTATATTTTAGCTGATCGTGCGCCAGTTGTTTGCTTGTTCAAAGAGCTAGAAATACGTTTTCTGGGAAGAAAAATTGTAAGATAGAGCTACAACAATTTAGGTGTCTTTTCATCTTGTTTCCCTCTAATGAAATATTAATCACTACTACTTTTTTTTTAGGTAAGTGATGATTTAAATGTAAACATTATATTGTTACATATATATATATATATTTGTGGCATTTTACGTCTCGAAAGACGATCTTTTCCCTTTGCAACTTTTTGTGTAACTAAAGAGGCCAATTATATATATATATTATTGATTATATATATATAATAACAAACTTTGTAACATTATAATGTTCATTGTATACTGCAATGATATCACTCAAGAGTAATTTCAATTTGCATGTCACTAGCAAAGAAGACATCGTTTTGTTTGATAAATGTGGACCCAGCTAGAGGTTTATATTGTATCTTTACCAAATTTACAAACTGCAGTCTTTTTTGGTGAGTTAAAAGGTGATCGACATAACAGAGGCGTCCAACAGATACGCTCCAAAGGCCAGCTTAGGGGCCAACTTGCCATTGCAGACGCAGACGGCGAAAAGGAAATCTAAATCGACCACCTGCGGACAATGGTTATGCTTGCCCTGGATGTGGCAAAATATGTAGGCCGCATCTGGGGTTTCGCAGCCACGGGAAATGCTGCATTCCTCACTAATCTTCGGACTCGAAGACAATCCTTATATTTATTACGAAATCGTACTTTACAATAGTGAAATAAGTGGCTTTTTGTATTCGAACAAAATAGTGTGCCTATTCATATTACATATTGTGTTTCAACCATATAAGCTCATGTTATTGTGTCATCGCCTCAGTGGCGTAGCTAGGAATTTACCATCAATTGGGGGCCCTGGGGTAGGGGCTTGACCTCTTTAGGGTCCCTGCATTTCGACATGATGACGAGATAATGGTGTAATATGTAATATTTAATGTAAAAAAAATTCCAACACTCATTTGGGGTGAGGGGGCCCGGGTGGGATTTTCAAATTCCCCACACCTACCCTAACTACGACCACTGCATCGACTGTGTATTATTTGTTAACCTCAATGAACCTGCTTTACACTGATATGTTAATACTAACTTAATACATTGTAACAGTTTGCAGCCAGCGAGACAAAGTTAAAATACTAAAATTTCTTCCGTAACTAGTAAAAAAAAAATTAACACCTTTTATTCTTTTAAACCGAATATTGGGAAATATAGACACATGCATAATTATTGCTATTTAGTAGTCAAGATACAGTAAGTGAAGTACTGAGTTGTCATCCCATATTTTTCTTTGTCATCAATATCAAACTTACTAAATCTACGTGTCTACAGCCAAATCGTTTGATACTGCGATTCGAGGAAAAAGTTTTGACCTCACACAAACACTCCGAGCACGTGATGCGCACGTGCGCACGAAGCACTATTTAGGTCATTGACACAGATATTTGGGTTTCCGCCCTAGTTTTCGTTCCTTCCTCCTGAAGCAGAACAAGGGGGGACAAAGCAGCGATGATCACTCGTCGCTCACGTGGTTGCTGCTCCTGCTGGGTCAGTTCGGAGCCGAAGTTCGTTTTGTTTACAAATACAGGGAAGGGTGTTCCTCGTCGTAGCTTCTTGTTCTTTTAGGAATTTTGTTTCTTCTCACAACGGAAATTATGATCTGAACATATTTAGATCTATATAGAGTATCGTTAGACTGAACTTTTACATAATGGAATCACTTGACAGGTATTGTACTTGTAAACGTTATCAATACTATTATTCTATAAGTATAGATTTGTATAGCCTAGGGCTAGATCTATTTCTTCGGATGTTATTTCACAGTGCACAGTGAGATGATTGAGATGATTGTGTTTATGAAGTTGCATGTTTAAATTCGTCGCATTTATCTAAAACACAATGGAGATCTAATTATTCTAATAAAACAAGATGTTTAAAACTGAGTTGTTGTTGTTGTTTTTTTTTTTTGTTTTTTTTTGGAAAAAAAAAGGGGGGGGGGGGTTGGATGTCTAAAACATTGTTTTAGTGACATACTGAAAATATTACCTTCACTAACATTCACCATTAAACAAGTCGTATTATTGACGTAAACGAAATTTTATTTCGTCACGATGTCACCATTGAAATGATATCTATGATTCCACAATAGTGTAACGTTGAGGGAGGCATTAGTTGACATTCATTTAAATTATTAAAAATAGTTATTCTACGACAATTACAATGATTGAGATCATTCTGTCTCAGTTGTCTAAAATATCGATCCTGGAATGGCAATAAAAAAGTAATTTCCAAATGGAGGAAAGTTAGTACAATATCAAGTTTTAAACGTTATAATATAATATAATATACAACAAAAAAAATATCCATATCTTCGATGGTGTTAGCCGACCCCTGCCAAATCGTCAATCGACTCACTATGGGGTCGCGATTCACAGGTCATTCATGAGTATATTGAGCTGTTCATATTCGTTAGTAATTATGTTACCAAACATAGGGCTTAAAAACAGAACTAAACGAATTCTTTGTTAGAAACCTACGCATTCTTTATATGACCTATAAACAAAATCAACGCGTTTCTGTATATGAACTGTAAACAAAATCAACGCGTTTCTGTATATGAACTATAAACAAAATCAACGCGTTCTTTGTCACAAGACATTTAAGGCTGAACTAATTCGGTTTCATTGTATTTTATTGCTACCAGAGGCTCGTTGCTCAGTTCTTTTGAAGTGCTTTCCATATACACCCTATGTCTAGTAACAGTTATTAGGTTAGCCCCATTTTGTTGACTATCATGCCATCTTTGACGATGTCTAGTCTATGACCCCTGGCTCATACTGGCCATGTCAGTTAATGAGATTGACTATAGTTAATTATCTATTTAAAAAAAAAAAGATACTGACATTCCTCTAGGTTTAACTGTCGTGACTAGACATGAATTAGGCCGCGGGAGCACGAGGGCATGGGCAGGTAAATGAAGTGGAAGCATGAGTCAAAGGTTTGATCACCTTTGAAGTACCGCAGTGACCTACTTTTACCATGACTTCCAAGTGCATTCTTGGCTAGCCACCTTGACATGTTTTTTTTTTGCTTTTAGAAAGGAGGGAAGGTGTGATACTAAAATGTTAGTTAAGAATAGATTAAAAATAGACCAAGCCACAGTGTATAATTAGAAGTAAGTAAAGTACTCAATAGTAATGTACAGTGTGTTTGTCTCTTTCATAAAAGTTGCTAATTTTTTAATACAAACTTTCATTATAATTTTTATGTTGTAAGAAAGGTAGATATTTAACAAGAAAAACATAAAAAATACTTTTAAAAAAATAAAGCTTATACGAATTACGAAGTGTAGTTGTATCAATTAGTTTGAATCAGTCATGTAATTCAGGTGGTACTAGATTTAGATCAACAACAATAAGTATGTGCGATTAGAAATATTTTTACCAATTGTTTTTGTTAATCTATATTTCAAGCTTTTACGTTTCTAAATACACTATGATCCTATAACAGTATAACTTGTCTGAACGGTATCTGGACCAGTTCGAAAAAAAAAAGGGAGGGGGGCGGGAAAAAGAAAGAGATATCTGGGAGAATTTTACGGTAGTCGTTTTTTAAAAGCATTTACTTTTTAAAAATGCGGTAACGACCTGAATTCGAACTCACTGACTCAAGCCGAAACCTTAACCACTCTGCTAGTTAGGTTCGAATGAAAATAGAAGATTGTTTTTTTTTGTTTAAAGTTACTTTAAAGCGGCGAGCGATAAAGGGGATTAATCCAGCGTATACGACCACCCCAGTCAAGTACAATTTCTTTCTTTTGTTCAAGATACCAATCAAAATTATTAATTACTGATTAGTTAAGTAATTTTTTTTTATTCATTCTTGTGTTGTCAGATAAAAGAAATAATATTAAATTTTAGCTTGATCAGAGATAGGGTGTAGGAGAAATCGCGTGTAGGAGATGATAAAAGCTTTGAAATAAAAAATTCTTTTTTATCGTGGCTGTCTCAAGCTAGAGACCAGTCAAAGTATCGACAGTAGTCCCACTAGTCAAATAATTCACAATTTTTTGTAGCATGCACAGGCCATTAAGTAATGTTGTCAAATTATTAATTGATTTTTATTTGCGAGGGGAAAGTCTTAAGTCATTTATACACAATTATTTGTTTTTTCGTGTTGCCAATTGATCTAATTTTGTTAGAAGAATAAATCTTTTTCAGTTTCTCTTTATTACATGTAACATGTTAATTATTTTGATTGTATGGATAAGGTTGATAATTATTATTTTAAAAAATATAAATGTACGATAAATGAATATATGGAGATGCTGTGGCTGAGGGGTAAAGCACTTGGAACCGGAAGTCCCGTGTACGAATCCTGGTGAAGATTCTAGGTGGACCACTTCGGGGGCCGATTTTCAGTTTGTGTTTTCACACAAACTGTCTTTGTTATAATATGGCATTTATTACTTGATTGTCATGAGACGGAAAGAAATTAATTCCTATCTATAGCATATCTTATTGCTTGAAGAGAATTTAAACTGCGGTGACGATGCCTACTAATATTAATATCTGCATGGAAATTGGGTCTGTGGTAACGCATTTGGTCACCGACCCTAGCCACTAAAAATCAGATCTTAATGGTGTCTAGGATTTAAAATTCGGAATTTTAGAAAGTCTGTGAGTTCTTCTTGACATTGGCATTTGGTGTTCTTGAAATTTACCGCAGTTCTAATTCTTTTTTGTTATGTTTATTTTCCGTAACGTTTCAAACTTGCTAATAAATGTATGTATTTATTCTCCAGGACGAGTTGGAGGTGGCGAGGTAGTATGGAGCCTCTAGACAATCGTCCCGACTTTGTCTCGGAGACTAACAGCAATCAAATTGTGGCCGCCAAAGATGCTCAGGGAATCGACAGCAGTCCCACTAATCAAAGGAATGCCAACGAGCTTGTCAAAGACACGCTTCTCATTATCTCAGTTCAAGACGCAATAGAGTGTCTCAGTGCTCACTTTGAGAGGGTCGCCAGGAATGACGAAAATGGAAACAGACCGGTGACTGCTTCCCGCCGCACTCACTTCGAACCGGAAGATTTGCTTCTTCGGTGCTGTGTCCAATCAACAAACATCAACCACGTCAACATACTGGAAAAGAGTCTTTTGATGTTTGCGAAGTTAAAAGATGTTAGTGATGACCCCGTGCCCCATTTGATAGTCACGGGCGCAAACGTCAACTGCGTCAACGCTTTAAATGACAGCCCTCTCATACTGGCCTGCGCTATGGGGAATATAACCCATGTTAAACTTTTATTGGAAGCTGGCGCGAAAGTGGAATATCCTGGGAAAGACGGGGACACGCCCCTGATCCACGCTGCCAGACGAGGGCATACCCACATCGTGCAGCTACTGCTGGAATCTGGGGCCGACATCGATGGGGCCAATACTCACATGGATACGCCTTTGTTGTGTGCTGCCCAGTATAAAAAGGTAGATACAGTGATATTTCTGCTGCAAGAGGGAGCTAGTGTCAACCATATCAACAAGTCAGGCGAGACGGCTTTGATGCAAGCCGTGTGTAAGCGCAGTCTAGACATCACCAGGGAGCTTATCCATGCAGGGGCGGAAGTAAACGCGGTAGACTACCTCGGAAACAACGCCCTTATCAATGCCGCCAGGCTGGACGAGGCCAAAATCATGACACTGTTAATCGAATCTGGGGCTTTCCTTAACCAGGTCAGCGTGCACAACAAATCAGCGCTGTGGTTTGCCGTCTGCCACTCTGTGATATCCTACAGCCCTTGCCTGCGATTGCTGCTGGCATCTGGGGCTTGCATAGGCTCCGAGCTTCACCAAGCTGTCACCGTGGGCTTGATGCACGTGGTCAAGGTGCTTGTTGAACATGGTGCTACCCCAAGTTTGATCAACTTGTCTCAGCTCAGCATTAGATCATTCCCAGTGCACATTCAACAGGTCTCACCCCTAACCGTGGCTCTTCTAACACAGAGGCTGGATATTGCCCGTAATTTCATGGACATAGGATTCTTAACAGACTTTGATCTCCGATGCTTGCCTTATGATGACAAACTTAAGTGTTTCCTCAAGGATAACGCCAAGTCAGAATCTGTAAATTTCATGAACAACAACCTTGCTGGACCTTGGTCACTAGAAAGACTCTGCTTGATAGTCATTTCCAAAAACATTGGGTTCCAATCAAAGTCTCGCAAACTAAAAGTAGAGAGCAGTGGATTACCTCGTGTCTTTCAGAAACTACTTCTTTCATAGAAGCCCTCAACGTGATGCCTATCTCAACTGGAGCTTTAAGCACTGTAAACTTCAACCAAAAAATATAAACATTCAAAGTCTAAGTCATTCTCATAAAAATTATTATATGACGTTTTTTTTTTTCTTTCAACTTCTTTTGATGCTAATGTATTTTCTACAGTGTTTACAATGTGCAAAAGTCATTTTCAATGCTTTTCATTTTGAAAGTTTTATTCTTTTCATATCGTTATTTTAACATTTTAAAATGTTTTCCTTACAAGTTTACATGTTGTTTTAGAAATTCATTTACATTGCTACTGATATTTTCACGTTTGATCAGCAAAGGGAGCTAAATCAAAAAAAAAAAGTTACAGTTTTTGCAACCATATCTATACTGTGCCAGTTGTGTTTGATAGATTTATAAGTAAATAGATCTATTCATTAAGTTTTTAAACTATCTGAAAATAGATATAATTTGAATGTATTTATTAAGAAGTTCTATGCTAATCTAATCAAAAGATAGCTTGATAAGGAAAAAAAAGATATACTAAAATACTCTAAAAATAGAAAAGAAAAGTTGTACGAAAAATACAAACTTTCTAATTTTTTGTCTAGTTATCAGTTATGTTCGGTGTCTAAACTACTTTTTCAAAGTAAAAAAAAAAAGTTTTTTGATACAGTAAATTTTGGTTTGCCTGGGCCTCGAATTGATTAGAAATATTTGTATTTACACAACTTTTGTCACATCCCCTTTTTTTCTCTTTGTGTGTGTTAAAAGACAACTAGTCTAATTACTGTCCAATCATTGGTCCTAGACTCTACTTGTGAGACTTGTAGAGTTGTCGTGAAGTGGCCACAGAGTCATGTCTGTGTGAAGATATTGAACTGAAGGTTGACATCTGGTGTAATCTCCAGCATTGAGTCATTGTTTTAATCTGGGTAACATTAGTGCATAATTTATCAGAGCGGATGTGTCCATAAAGAGGGATAGCTATTCACTAGTAAATTTACACGTTCAATTTTCAAAATCTATCAGCTTATTTATGTATTTTAACAGTTTTATTATATTAAGCTTTGTTAAACCCGCATTATTCTTGACATCACCAAGATGAAGAATAATGGGGCTGTTACTCATTGTTAGTATTTTTATTACAAATTTATAGTTACAATAGTTTTCTACTGTTTATTAGTAGTCGATTCATACAAAGATAATATAGATTTAGCTCCCTGCTGATGCCAGGTCAGGTCAGGTGGTGTTCACGTGACCAGTAGGTAACAACGACCATCAGCATTTATTTTCCTCAGGAACCTTTTGGGAGACGGGTGAACTCAATTTCATTCCTACAAGCCCGAGAAATGATGTGTGTGCCACTTTTAGAGATCGAGTCTAGATCTACGATTCGGTCGCGACCTTTTGATCGATAGCGTACCGGTAACCTTTCTACCACCCCTTTCCTTTTGTAAACCATTTGATTTTAGATCATGAAAAATAAACCACGAGAATTGGATCTGGTAGCTTATTAACTGAGCGCAACAGTTGTCATTCGCTAATGCAAATTACTTAACAAATAATGACATGTACTGTATAAGTACATACTGTGGATAACTTGTTAAAAACGCGTTTCTACTAGTCAATCTGTGCCAGTAGTGTCGTCAAAGATGTACGAACTTTTTGTTTTACTATGACGATGCTAAACATCAATGTATCATGTGAGAATTTATTTAAAAAATGTCTTTAGATGTCGATCGTGTAACGTTTTGTATCTACTATTATATCCGAAGTGGATTCAGCTTAACGCCATGGTATCTCTTTCGTAACGAAGTATAATGTTTGAGTGTGAGGTCAAGTGTTGGATTTTTCTTATAGGCAACATAAGCTATAGATTAGGGCCCCCGCTTGCGTGGGATAGGGGGAGGTTGAAATGGTTACAGGTTACAATTTTGAGAATGAGTAAACGAAAAAAAAAGCCTCACAAGAGGCCCCATATCTTTAATAGCTTAGGGCCTTATCAAGTCTAAATCCGGCACTGGTGACGGTTATCATTTGTTGTGACATAGCTTGTTAATAACTGACCAGTAGATGACAATGCACTGGCCACCTTTGTAAAATGAATCCCTGAAATGTTGTGTGCCCAATTAAAGACAGTACTAATTGGGTATACCTGCAAGCTGTATTACACTTTAATCAAAATGTCAATATTCAGTTCATTGTCACATGATACATTTCCATAACAGAACGAAACAACTTTCATTTCTCACTCATGACATTATCACAATTTACTGTCAAACGGAGTTAAATAAATAAATGCTTTTTAAAAATATGGTGACATTTTTTTACCATGTATTTATTTCATACGTTTTAATGTAATTAATAATATTGTTATTGTTACAACTAATGTTGTTGGTATATAACAAGACTGAAAGCATATGATTATAATTTGAATAGTTTTTTAAAAAACTAGACCATTTTATCAAAGACAGATGGCTGCTTGGTCGTGCAATATGCGCTCTGGACTGTCGTTCAATGAATTCGATGGCCTTAGGTTCGAATCCTGTTCACTGCCATCCTCCTTTTTCCTGCGGAAGGTTTAGGCCAACGTTAGAATGTAATTATCTCCTTATCTGAAGAAACATCCGAAGCATGTCAAACAAACAAACCCTGCCTCTGATGAGCTAGTAAAACAAAACGTCGCACTAGGTTACAATTTTCACATACATCTCAAGTTTCGATATTGACTTGTGTTGAAAATGAAAATCCAAACTTAATAAGTTTTGTTTTGTTTTAAATAGATGTTTAATGTAGATGTAAATCTAGATAATTTATAAGAGTCTATACCTACATCTGTATGTATATTTATTAAGAAAAAAATATAAATTATGATTACTGTAGAGCCAACATTTAATCATTTTCTTCAGCTTAGTGATTTCTCGTTAATAATATAAAAATTATAACCAGTATCAGTAATCAATAAGACATCTTTAAATTGTTCTAATTGTAAATAGTACGATTAATTAATATAATTATTTATAGACTCTTACTCTTGCGTTATATGATTAATGGCTTTCTGGACTATAATTTCTATATTAGGTTGTAACTTGCTGGAAAATAGCATTCATTTTAACAAAAGTAGTTGGAACTCTGAAGTTTACCCGAAAGTTAAACCCCCCCCCCCCCCCCCCCCAAATTTTCCCATGTTTTTTTTATTTCAGAGCAATGTATGTGTTTGTTTGTTCAATCTTATACTTTTATGATCTTTTAAAAAAAGTAAAGAAAATCAAATGAATGAGAACAATCCTGTGCAGCGCTAACAATCCATACCGGTACTCTGTATTTAAAAAAGAGATTTAAAGGAAGAATCAAAGGAGTATATAGTTTAAATGTACCGGTACCGTATAATGCAAGAGGAGCTAATTGAATATGAAACGATACCATTGAATTTATAAGATCTATAGAGTTATAGGCCTAGTATTCTATACGATACCGTATCAAATTATTCCGCCTTCTTGTGAAACAATTGTCAGTGAAGCATCTTCGTTGGTATATTTTATTGATGTAAATGTCTTCAATGAATGAAGAAAGGGTAAAAAAAATTTTTTATAATAAGATGATTTGCAAACAAGAGCAAAATGTATTCGTAGACCAAGACAACATTTGAAAGTAAAACAAAGTAACCGGTTAAAGCTTGGCTGCTGACAAAGAAAGCCCTGGGTCAATTATAGCTTGCTTTCTAATCAAGATTTTGGAAATTTTCACTCATTCTGTTTTACGGCACGGACATTGGATGTTATAATCTGCACCTTATCCTGTGTGTTGAATCGATATTATTATTATTATTATTGATTATGTTTGAGCCTTATAAGATGAGGATAGGAAAAAAAAGGTTTAGTTATACCAGAGGCGTAGTGAGCAAAACATGCGCCCGGGGCAAGGTACTTTATGGGCGACCTCCCCTCCCCCTCCCATTTCCCATGAACATCACATAGAAATATAGGCTTATAAAAAAAGTATTTAATAATAATATAATACAAATAACCTTAAAATGTATTACCTAACTAAAATAACTACAATAATTTTTTGGCGCCCCCCTGAGGATGGCGCCCGGGCATCTTGCCCCCCTCCTGATCACTAACCCTCTGAGATATAGGCTACAAATTGAACCAACTGCTTCTTTCCTTTATAAAAAGACCTTTCCTCAACAATTAAAAAAAAAGTTCAATGCGTAAGTGTTTACCAGTAGATTGTACTATTTGTACAGACTGTCACAGAACGTAAGGGAAAAAAAAGGTTGGGCTCCAAAACTTGTTAAACCATGTTAACAAAAAACCTAACATACCGGTATCAAGGGAGACCATGCAACAAATACACCTAACAGGGATAGAAACTGTTATCACCCCTGGAGATTGCTCGTATCAGAGTAGGCTACTGTACATGTAAACATAGAGTTGAAGCTAGGTGCTGAAACAAATGATACATACATATATTAAACATAAATGAATAACAGCCCCAGGGACCAAGTTTTTAAGAAAGAAAGTAGTGAATTAAAATGAGGCTCGAATGTCAAATATTTAGACATTCCGATGGTCTAGAGGTTAGTTTCGCTTGGTGCGTTATCGCTAGGTGGTGGTGGTGTCGATCCAGAGTCACAGATTCGAGCCTCGGTCGGCGCATGCCCTTATTTTCGTTGCATTTTAATTCACTATTTTCTCTCTTAAAAACTTGATCCCTGGTGCTGTTATTCATTTATGTTTAATATATGCATGTACTGTACATGTACTAGCATTTAGTGCTAGTGGTAGTCACTTAGCATCCAAACCAAAGTACAAGATCGAGCCTCATTTATATACGCATGAAAACAGTTCGAAGCTAACCGATGTAAATTAAGGCCTCAACTTATTCACAATTTTATCTGCTATGAAATGTAAACTTGGAGAACATTGAGAATGTACATAAAAAAAATAAAAATATTTTCTATTTATTTCTTTATAAACACTGAAAACTATAACTGTCATAGTTTTTTAACGAGCTAGTAATTCTTTTTCTAACGATATAATGAGCTGTCAAATTACTCGGAAAATCGTTAGAGTTTCCAAGAAGGTATGTGTTGAATAGATGTAATAGTGAGAAGGGTGCCATCTTTGACCATTTAGAAAATAAGACTGTGGTCATCTTTTAGTACATAGAAAATGAGATTTTGATCATCTTTTAGTAGGCCTACACAGAAAGGATATTTTAAACGAATTTAGGCACCGGATATTTAGATTTACAGCATTTACAGACCACCAAATTCTAGTTTAGAATACATGCAGGAACTATGTAATCAGATTACTACACTTAAAGAGACAAATAAAAATGCAGTTTTTTGGATTATGGGTAATTCAACCTACCTGATATAAATTGGAAAACACTAACCATAGATAAACACCAAAACCTTAAGGACATAAATGTGCTTTTCATAGAAACTTTACACAACCTAAGTTTAGATCAAATCATTAAAAAGCCAACTAGATTAAACAAAACATTAGATCTCTTCTTAACCAACAGACCTGGATTAGTAGTTGATTATGATATTATCCCTGGTCTATCAGACCATGAGATCATAAAAATACAGAGTCAGATAAAAGCAGTAGCCAATACAAAACCCAAAAGAAAAATCTTACTCTGGAATAAATGTAACCTAACACAACTACACCAAGCTGCATTAAACTTTCAACAAACATTCTTATTAGAAAAAGACATTAACCAACCAGTCGATGACCTCTGGAATTTCATCAAAAACCATCTTAAAAGCATTATAGAAAATCATATACCAACTAAATACACATCAAACAAAATAAATAAATGCTGGTTTAATAATAGACTAAAGAAGCTTTGTAAACAGAAGGAAAACCTATATAGAAAATTTAAAGAAACCAAGGCAGAAAGAGTTCACAAAAAGTATATAAAAATTAAACACCTAACCCAAAAAGTAAGCAGACAGCTGCAGAGTGAATACATAAACAATGTAATATCTAAAGATAACAACAAAAACCTATGGTCATACATTAAGTCTAAGAAAATGGAAACAACAGGCATAGCGCCATTAAAAGATGAACATAACATAATACAAAATGACAATGAAACTAAAGCAAACATCCTAAACAAATACTTTGCATCAGCATTCTCAACCCCAGGAGACAAAGACATATTTCTTAATTTGAACCAAGTAGACAACATAGAAGATTTAGTAGTACAAGAAAATGGAATTCAAAAACTATTATCCAACACCAAACCAAATAAAGCATCTGGACCTGATGGTATTCCAGCTAGATTACTCAAAGAACTAAGCAATGAGCTAGCCCCAGTGTTCAAAATACTCTTTCAGGCATCGCTTAACCAGGGCAGAGTACCAAAGGACTGGAAAGAAGCTAATGTCACCCCCCTATTTAAAAAAGGAGAAAAATCTGATCCAGGAAACTACAGACCAGTATCACTTACCAGCATCACATGTAAAATCCTAGAACACATAATATGTAGCAACATCATAAACCACTTAGACAAACATAATGTTATTACCCCATACCAACATGGCTTTAGGAAATATAGATCATGTGAAACACATAATATAATACTACTAGGACTAATTGATGATTTTTCAAAAAGTTTAGATAATAGTGAACAAATAGATGCTATTTTACTAGATTTTTCCAAGGCTTTTGACAAAGTTCACCACCATAGTTTGCTTAAAAAATTAAAATATTTCGGCATTAATGGTCCACTGCATCAGTGGATTAAGAATTTTCTGATAGGGAGAGAACAAACTGTAATAATAAATGTCTCTAAATCAACACCAATAACAGTAAACTCAGGTGTACCTCAAGGAACAGTCTGGGGTCCACTACTATTTTTAATTTACATAAATGATTTACCAAATTGCATTAGTTCAGGAACAAAAGTCAGATTATTTGCAGATGATTGCATAATATATAGAACAATAAAAACAACACAAGACACAGATATTTTACAAAGAGAATTAGATGAATTACAGAAATGGGAATCAACTTGGAGCATGTCTTTCCACCCAGAAAAATGTCAGTTGTTAAGAGTAACAAAAAAACTAAAACAAATTAATTCCACTTATCTTATTCATGGCAAACCAGTAACACAGACTAAAAACGCAAAATACCTAGGTGTTACAATAAATGAAAAACTGTCATGGAATCCACATATTGATGAAACTACAAAAAATCCAACAAAGCATTAGGGTTTATTAAAAGAAATTTCTATAAATCAAATAAGAACATAAAACTAAAATGTTATTTAACCTTGGTTAGGCCAATAATAGAATATGCATCCACCGTTTGGGACCCCTCATCTCAAGAAAACATTAAGAAACTGGAACAAACACAAAATAGAGCAGTGAGATTCATAACAAACGAATATTCACATTTGACTAGAGTAACACCATTAGTAAAATCACTAAATTTAGAAAGCCTTCAGGACAGAAGACTCAAAAGTAAAGTAGCAATTATACATAAAACACTGAACCATAATCTTCAAATACAAAAACAAAACTTAATAAAATACTCTGAAAGACACAAAAATAAAGGCACATTCCTTGTCCCCTATGCTAGGACAAATTTGTACAAATACTCCTTCTTCCCTAGTGCTATTAGAGCATGGAATGGGTTGCCTGAGCTAGCCAGAAAAACCAGTGACTTGGCAGAATTTAAGTCATTGGTTAATATGCATGACTAAATGCATGACGCATAGGACGTAATCATCTTCTTTTTTGAAGTAACGTCTGTATTATATAAGATAAGATACCACGAAATGCATCTGCACTTCTGCAGCATAGAATTAGATTTAGTTAAGGACTTATTAGATCTTAAATTTTATCTAAATCTACTACCTTTCAGAGCAGAATATTAGATCTATATGCCTATCTAGTCACGGTACGTAACCGTAAACTAATACTTAGACTTAGGACTTATGTATATAATTATTTTACTGGTATAGACTTTAGTTCTATTCTAATTCAAATATTTTGAGGTTAAAAAAAATTGACCTAGACCTATAATATAAGATATACTAAGACTTAGTAGACTTATATCTAATAAAAGATAGTCTAGAATAAATGTTAGTTGTTATTAGAAAATTTAGTAGATATAGAATAATATTTAATTTCATACTATAGGCGATAGGTCATTTAGATTATATATTCTAGATCAAGTTATAGTCATAGACCTATAGACTTATAATCTTATAATATAGATATTTACTTTGTAGAGACTAATGTACAATAATAGGCCTACACTCCAGATCTTGACAATCTAGTCTAGAGTTTAGATTGTTTAAATTTACACAAATAAATAAAATCAAACGTTTATTTTGGTTTTAAAATCAGATATTGAGATATGTCTAGCTAAATATGTATATAGTATATCTATATAATAGACTAACGGCTGACCCTATAGCTGCTATAGACTATAGCCCTATATTGACATTTTTTTTCTTTTTGTTTATTTTTTTTTAGTCTAAACCTCAAAGGAGCTTAGGGAAGTGATGGCAGTTGTGGGGTATGAACCAGATGACCATGCAGAGACCATCAGGGCGACCAAATAGTCCATCTTGCATACCACATAACCAGGTCCAGGTAGTGTTCGATCTTTATTCACCGATGCTCAATACATGTTAGATTTTATTTTTTGTAAATTTTAAAGGCTCTAGGTAATAGAATTAAATAGATCTATACAGATCTAGAAATTCTAGATCTATAAACTAGACATAGAACTAGATTATCATATTTAGATCTAGCTAGAATATCTAGAGGTCTTAATACTAATTATTATATTATAAATTTTTCTACAATTTGATCTAGGATTCATTCTAGAGGCTAAGCTAAGGCTTAGGCTTTTTATAATTTCATTGTGTGGATACTGTTAAAGAAAAAAATACAGTCTCATCATTAGGCTATAGCAACAGTTTTTCTTATACACCATACCATAAACATTTCAGGATTTGTCTTTATTGTAATTTTATTTTGTTTTTATTTTTTTTTTTTTTTTAGAATGTCAGTTTTCTTTAAGGGCAGCTGACAATAAGAATTGTCTATGTATGCACTACAGATGCAGTTCAATATCTTTTCTTGAGGAAGCCTGCTCCAAAAGGTACGAAGAAAAAAAATTTCTTTAAAATTACTGATCAGTGACCCCCACCCCCTAAACCAAATGAAAATTTTAATGAGTTCAAATCAATTAAATTTTAAAAATGTAAAATAAATGTAAATCTTATGAAACAATGGTCGAGACCAATATCTTCAGCTTTTTGTCATTTCACTGAGTTTTAAGTTCATTATTAATTTGCATAAATAATTATAATGAACATTTATACAATGAAAATAGGGCCTACATAGAATTGTTTTTGACCCTATGTCATTATATAGCAACAATCCTTCTTGTATACCATACCTTAAACGTTTTGTGTCTATTGTAATATTATTTTTGTTTGCATTCTTTAAACATTTTTTTTTTAACAAATCGCCACATTTTTCTTTAGGGGAAGTTGACATTAATCTTTTAGGTTAATAATAACCTATGCATGCAGTACAGATGCTGTTCATCATCTTTTCATAAGCAAGCCTGCTCAAGAAGGTAAGAAGAATTAAATTTTGCTTTTAGATTACTGATAAGCAATCTGAAAGAAAATTGTTAATGGGATGGAATTGATTAAAATTAAATGTAAATAAAGAAATGCTATCCTAAATTTGAAATATGCTGGTTGTGTTTTTTTTTGTTATGTTTTTTTTAAGTTGCACTGTGATCATTGTTTATTTTAATTCTAGAATAACTTTTCAGCCAACTTATTTTTAAAATTACCATCGAACTCTAATTACAACAGAATATAGTTGTATTAGTAAGAGCCTGTGATAAAGTTAATATAAATAAATTGGACAAAATATAATATTGAATGAATTAAAGCCTAGCTAGATCTAGTCTGCCATTGCCATTGGTAAAGTTAATATAAATAAATTGGCCAAAATATAATATTGAATGAATTGAAACCTAGCTAGATCTAGTCTGCCATTGCACTTTTAGCATAGTCAAATACCAGTGCCACATTTGCTGACACCAATTCATAACATTTAATTTTAGGAGAAGATTGAACTCCAAATTTTGAAATACCATTAATTTTTGTGTTGCTTAATAGGCTTTAGAAGCAACCTAATTTTTTAGCACCATTTATCATCAAGGGCTGGAAATATAACCGTTAAATAGTATGTCCACATATATAAATTTAAGGTCTTCTGATGTTTAATTGTTAGATTTTTTTATTATTAATACAGCTTGAAGGTAGTTTTGTTACATGACTATAATATTTTTTTGTTTGTTTCTTGGAGTTGCTGTATGGAAGTCAAAATATGAATTATTGCCACCAGTCTAGAAGTCAGCTTGTAAAGAATGCTATGACTTGAATGAAAATGCTGTCTTGATATCTTGTTTGTGCTGTTATATTTGTCTTTTGTGTTGGTTAATTATTCCATGAATAAAAATTTAATTGTGTAAGTTTGATTTAAGAATGAATGATCAGAGCATGCAAGTCTTGTATAGTACATTACCAAAAATTGTATTGTTTGCTAGTGTTCAAACCCAAAAATGTAATATAACATGTCCATTACTTTATAAATATGTTGACATTATAGCTAGATGTATATAGAGATCATGCACTGATTCCATTATTCATTATAATTTCCAAACAATTATGTCAAATAATTCTATTGCTAGATCTAAATCATTACTGTGAAAGTAGACCTATGTAAAAGGTTAAAAATCTCATACTAAGCCATTGAGCTGCATCTGAACAAAAGGGCATTATAAACCAAAAATCACTAATGAATTTGTTTTAAACTACAGTATTGAAAAACATTAAAGATTATCCCTAATTAAGCCATAATAAAATTTAATGACTGAACCATCGGAGACAGTATTTGCATGATAATACCTAATTGAGCCCTAATAAATATTTCAGCTACTAAACCATTAGGGCCAGCATCGGACCGATAATGGCACAATAAGGGTTATCCCTAATTGAGCCTTAATAAATATTTCAGTTACTAAACCATTGGGGCCAGCATTGGACCGATAACGGCACAATAGGGGTTATCTCTAATTGAACCCTAATAAATATTTTAGTTAATAAACCATTAGGGCTAGCATCGGACACAATAAGGGTTATATAGTGGTTTGAATCTTGTCAAGTGTGCTAAGAGTGTAGATGGCAATGACAGAAACTAGCAGAAATGGTTTGAATCTTGTCAAGTGTGCTACGAATGGACACGGTTATGAATGCAGCTGTCTTAATAAACTCCTTGACTTGTAGGTGCCAGTTTAGTTATCTACACTAATGTAATAACAATATAATAAGAGAAGAGATGGATTGTATAACACAAATATCAAGTCACTTAATCCTGGTCGTGAAGGAACGAAGACAGTCTTAAAGTGTCCCTAAAGATGCAAGTGATCCTGTGCATTTGGAGGACAGAAAAAAATTGACTTCATTTGATCTCAATTGAAGGCGTCAATTCAATTATAATTAGAGATAAGTCATTGATACACGTAGATACTGCATAGACAACTAAGAACAACATAGTTATTTTGTTGACTTTGTTTATTTATCTCTTATGTACATTCTATAGACAAATTCTCTGACAGTACATGTCCGGCTTATACACACACAAAATATTTTTTTGAAAATTTTATCACATTATAGTGAAGATATTCATGTCTATAGCATATCTTTCTCATTGTCTTTGCACGCACCTCTTGATTCTAGATGATTTCAGTTCAATCCCAGTCTCGCTATATGTGTATGACTTAACATGTTCACATTATTTTGATAGTTTCACATTTTAATCATCCACAATCAAAGATCCATAAGAACAAAAGATACAGGCGTTTGGGTTGGTGCCGTTGCTGATAAAGCACTGAAAGCAGGCTTGTCTCCTGGTACTCTCGCTATCACCACCAAAGCCGCCAAGGGGAAACTGGGCCTCTGATACTGAGAAGGCGTATACAGAGATTAAGACAATGATGGTGAGAATGAGAAGGCCGTTCATCTTGGCTGTAAGAGATTGGAGGTTCTGGAGTCGAGTTGTCTGTAGAAAGAGATAATAGATAATGTGAAAAAACAAATTAAATTGGTACAACAGACATGAAGTTATTTAGAGTATCATTTCTCAACCTGAAAAGGGGGAGGGGGGCAGGACGTCTTGACAGGCAAGAAAGGTTGAGAGGCAAAATGTCCTGAAAAAAAGGGTGAGGCATGCACGCTGAACTGTCGTTAGGTTGTCTCGGGTTCATACCATGCCCGCTGCCAGATTTAAATATTAACAAAGTTAAATGAAAATGGTTAAAAAATATAATATTTGATGTAACAGAAGTTGTTTCAGCTTCAAAGACCATTTTCGCAAGAGGCACCTGCAAAAATATCGATTCAAGACGCTATTCTGCCCGATTTTATTAAGTCAAAAAGGTCGCATTTCTCCGTATCAAAACAACAACAACAAAGTCTGCGACCTCTTACTTATCATGAAGATGATCTACTACGACCACGTCTACTAGGCTACAGATTTATGTTCACTACATTTGCCTCGAATGTGCCTCACTTAATGGTGTTGGTCAGCGCTGCCACCTTCTTTTACTTTGACATACTCGTCTCACCCCTTTTCAATACAATTATTTCGACATGTACTCTTATTACTAGTATCACAAAATGTGCGTTGTATTCGCCTAGAGAATACATATCTTAAGCTCACAACGAAGGCTAACGCATGGCTCATGAGAGGGAGATTACACCGCTCCTCCAGAGCCCCCTAGCTAAATCTTATATCTCTTTAACCCTATTTCCAGAACTTTTTTTTTTCTAGTAGGCATAACAAAATTATAGTTTTACAATTCTGTGTTTGTGCGTATTTCTTTTTGAAAGATTCGCACCTCGAGCTGCAGAGAAGTTGAGATATTTGCTCATCTCGCAAAAAGGGAAACTCAGTTGCCATTACCATGAAGCCCTAATAAATATTTTCTAGATGATCGGAATGTTTTGTATTCAAGTGGCACATTTTAATGACATCATATTTCTTTAATTAAAAAAAAATTGTGTTCTATGGGGCAAATGATGTAAAAGTCAACTGTTTCTGTGGCCTACAGTTAACGAGAGTGTCATGTGGCTAGAACAACGATCAAGCGCCCTAAAATGCCCAGAATTCAAAATCCAAGTTTCGAACCACAGATCCCCGGTTCGTTAGCCTAGCGCTTCACCACTCAGTCACCACTTCCTCTTTATAGTATTTGTTCAATAAATCGTGTTAGGTTACATTGTTGTGTTTGGTACTTTCCAAGGCTCAAATGTTTTTTCAGCTACGGTATTCTATGATTTTTTTTCTAAATAAATAAAACACTATTATTACTTAAGAGAATCTAAGACAGGCAGGTTAAATAAATGCTTTACTTACCGTAGTTAATGTATTGTTAGTAATCTAGTTGCTTTCTCTTCACAAAGTTAGCTGTGACTTACTACTCTTTATCTCTGGGCTTAAATACTCTTTCCCAAGTCCTAGTTTCATCGCAAATTTCACAAATATTATTGTAAATAATGACATCCATTTCGTTTCAGTTCAGCTTATAAACACACTTTTTCTGTTACAATCATTTCGGCTTCCTTATTATTGTGTTAAATTCTCCCATGTTAGTCTCCATGTGTTGTGAACTTTTGTTATGATCTCTACGTTTTGAAGATTCTTTTTAAAAAAAGTTTGTTCCGAGTGATGTATAACTGGTCTTTGATCTTTTTGTCATTCCCGGACACATGACATCCGGTCTGTTTTCCACACTACCTGTGTCAGTTCAGCCTGTCAACATACTGGGAACATTTAGAATGTCTTCGTTAAAGACATGGGCACTGCAAAAAAATTTTAAAAAATGAGTTGCTTGTTTTGAAAATTGAGATCTAGTGGTATTTTGTTTAACATCTTGGTTTTTCAAAGTCTCGGAGTTTGTTTTTGTTGTGAGTTTTGTTCTGAATCTCTTTTTAGAAATTTGACGTGACGTAAGGGTCTTCCAAAATAAAGTGTCACTTTTACATGTCAACAATAACTGCTCTGGTGAAAATTAGCACCTGTTTTTGTTAACCCAATTCCATTGTTGTTTTGATCCAAAACTCTTGTTTTCAGTTCTATGATACAAACATTTTTGTTTGTATTTTTTGGTTTTTACTTGAAATCTGAAAAAAAAATTAATAAAGAAAGGGAGACGCGGTGGCTGAGCGGTAAAGCGCTTCATTTCCGAACCGGGGATCCCGGGTTTGATTCCTGGTGAAGAGTGGGATTTTTAATTTCCGGATCTTGAGGTGCCTGTGAGTCCACACAGCTTTAATCGGAACCTCACATTAGTTGGGGAAACGTTGAGGTGTTTGGTCGTTCTGCTGGCCACATGACACCCTTGTTAACCGTAGGCCACAGAAACAGGTGACCTTAACATCATCTGCCAGATAGAATACAAGGTAGTGTGGGTGTTACGTGTCCGCAATGACAAAAAGATGAAAGGCCAGCTATGCATCACTCGGAACAACCTTTTTTAAATTTTCAAACCGTAGAGATCATAACAAAACTTCAGAACACATGAAGTGTTGTTTTCCAATGGCTTTATTGAAACAACTTTGACATTGTTTTTCTTTATTAAGTTATGGACGTGAAGTGTTGATAGTACTAGACACTCGTTGTTTTCAATGAAAGTCTATTTTTTTGTACAACTTCTTCGTTGTCCAAATAATAACATATATTAAACTCTTTTTTCGCTTCCAGCTTTTGTTTGTGCAGTTTGCATAAAAAATCTTCAAAGCATATTTGTATTTTTTTTAAATATTAGGGCACTTTTTGTTATTCAAACCTATAGGCTTCCCCCATGCTGGCCATTCGCACTTTTATACAGTGCTCTTTTTTGTGACGGTACGCACCGGTACGGCATACCGGCACCCTTTTTTTTAATGTGGGAAAAATTAACCCTTTTCTTGTATTTTAACGTTTATTATTCATTTATAAGTACCGGGTAGTTAAAAATTAGGCAATTCATCACTGAGTACCGGCACCTATTTTTTTTTACACAAAAATCGCTGTATATAATTATACACTTTTGGTGGGGGGGGGGGGGGGGAGGAGAATGTATAGAACAATGATACTAAAAAATATACTATCTAAAAAATATATTAACTCAAAAAACAAACAAACATAGAATGTAAAACATTTTTTAAAAAGGTTATATCTGACAATGTCATATGCTGCCCGCTCAAGGGTCCGCCCAACATGTGTCAGCTGTTTGATAAGCAATACGGGTAGAGACAGATTTCAATAGTTCAGGAAGTATAAAAACAAACAAGCTATGAACCACAATTACCATTTTACTTACACCACAAACTAAAATTTAAAAAAAAAATCTGTAATAAACATTGTAAAGATATCAATATTAATTAATATTATTAATTTACTTTATCGTGGTTTTTTTTTAAGCTGTCCTCTCTCATAGATACCCCACAGCCTCCTGCCCCCCCCCCAACCAAAAAAAAAAAAAGGTTGCTGGATAAACCTGTGTTTTTTTAACACAGATCTGAATCTTCTAAGCAGGTGGTTACCCGATCTTCTAGTCATACATATTTATTGACTATTTGACCATTGTCTAACAAGGTCTTGAATTATTTGCTTGTTAAGAAATGGATTACGAACAGAGGCGGCGCACTATATCAAAAGATGATGGGCTTTACTAAATGTTGATGGCATGACCAGTTCCATCATTTTAAGAATGAACTAAAATATACAAGTGCATTTACAAACGTATAAAAGAAGAGAGGGGGGGGGGGTACTTAACTTTATTTAATCAGTTTTTATGTAATAGAAAAAGATGTTCAGGTTTGAGAACAATTTAAAAACCAAACTATCTTTTTTTTTTTTTTGTTGTTTGTTTTTTCAGTTGAGCTGTAAGCTCAAAATAGTTATCGTCTCTTATAGTTGTTTTTTTTTTTCTATTAATCCCATTATGTAGGTCTATTATCAATGGGAAGGGGTGGGGGAAAAATGTGTATTAAAAAAAATCAGTAAACGTATATTAAAAGAAAAAGTAAAGTTTCCCTTTCAGACCTTGCGATCTATAGGGCTGATGATCATCTGTTCTATTTTTTTTTTGCCAACGGTTAACGAGTAAGGTATCATGTGGCCAGCACAACGACCAACCGTCTTTACTTCCCCAACGAAAGTCAGGTACCCATTGGAGCTGGGTGGACTCAGGGGCGTCCTAAAAATCACGAAATTCAAAATTCCTAGTCTTCACCGGGATTCAAACCCAGGACCCCAAGTTCGGAAGCTTAGCGCTTAACCACTCAGCTACTGGACCGTGAATCCAAAGAAAAAAGAATCTCTAAACAAGCATATTTCCTTTTTAGACTTACTGATGCTTTATTGCAAAAGTCAAACACACTAAAAGTATCAATCTAAAAAAAATGCTTAGACTAGACTTAATGGTTCATTGCGCAGCTAAATGTCTGCTCACTTAAGAGCCACCGATAATGGATCAATATGAAGAAAGGCATGCACCAGTGGACAAGTCCATTAGGAAACTGACAGCTGAATCAAGTGTCAATATAATCAGTGTCAATAAAGTTTGTATCAAGAATAGTGTCAAGGAAAGTAGCTGACCTTCGTTACTTTACTTCTTTATTTTTACTTGACAAATAAGAACACAAAAACATACATTTCTTTTCAACTTCCATTGGTTTCACATCTGCCCTACCTTAAACCCCCTTACACGAAAACGTAATACTATAACTTTAACTCTTTCTCTCCTAACTGACGATACCAACGTTGATTCCACCAGAATGTGGTAAATAATTACGGAGAGAAGAGTTAAACGATTCGTTGGCATGCTTAATGACAAAAATTTCAACTAAGGGGAACAGCCTAACTTCCTCCGTAAGTGACGCCTCTGTCACCGATGTTGATAGTTATCTAAACGTTCACAAGTGTTGTCAGTTGAACATCTCACGTGACATCGGTTGACTCGAGCGGCAATCGATACATTGAAAATCTTATCGATGCTACTAAAATTACCATGGTAACAAAGCTTTGGCGGTGCCAGAGTCAATATAGAGGTGTACATTTGTCACAAATTTAGATTTACTATTACCAAAGCTTGAGATGATGGAGATACAATGGTTACATTGATTGATAGACATGACAAGTGGACTAAAATCACTAAGTGACTTCAGTGTCTGCAAACAAAATCTATTGTAGCACAATGATGCCAAAACCACGACCTGCATGCTACATCCGGCCTGTGCTATCCTGCTCCTTAAAACATCTGCACACAAAAGATAATGAAGTCACAGAGATTCCATTGGACTAGTCCATTATATTTTTGATGCGATGATTCGGCCCGCGACACGCGTATCGAAAATTCTCGGATCCAAAATGTTGGGCGACACTATAGCATAATTACTGTGCTCTGGTTAAATCTTTACCGTACATGTAATGTAATAAAATCTGGACAAAGTTTTCCTGATACCTTCAGAAGCTCAACAAACTTGAACAAGTTTAAATTAAAACCTGAATAACAAATTCCTAGCCTCAATCAGAATTCGAACTAAGTCTCCTGAGTTAGGTAGACAATAGCTCACGTAGCCTACCTAGTCTCATGAGTTAGGTAGACGATGGCTCACGCTTAAACTATTTAATATGGTAACATTATCAATCAAAGTATAGTAACGTTACCCTTTCAGACTTTGCAGTCTATAGGGCAGATGTTTCTTTGACCAAAGGTTAGCGAGCAGGGTGTCATGTGCCAGCACAACGACCAACCACCTTTACTTTCCCCAATTAAAGCCATGTACCCTATAGAGTTGGATGGACTCAGGGGCGCCCTAAAAATCCCGAAATTCAAAATCCCAGTCTTCATCGAGATTCAAACCCAGGAACACAGGTTCAGAAGTCACCGCGTCAAAGTAGAATTTCAGTTTAATAAAAGAAATTTATACATTTATTATAGTAAGTAATCTTTGGAAAGGAGGGGAAATCAGTATTTTTTTTTTATGAAGATTAACGCTCTTAACCTTGAACTGTTCATTCGATAAAACGTATTAAAGTTCTTGGTCATTTGTCTAGGTCATTATCTCTTTATGCAAACCAGCTGTTTAACATTATTCTTTACTTTATCACATTAACATCTGGTCCATATCTTTAAACAAAACCAAAATCTAGCTTCTTAAGTTGCTTTTCTCTGATCGAGATAAAGTTTTAGAGCACAAGTTTTTTCTAATACTAGATCTAGATCAATGAAACTCTAGCCATAAAATGATGTTCTCCTTATTGACACTGTCATAAATCACACCAAAGAGAATGTTGTTTATAGAGAAGTTTATCACAATACAGTACACCGTTAAATGGCGTTAAATGTCGTTACATGATCGTGTGATTGTTATCAACAGTCAAGTGGTTGCTATCACGATCCGTGGAAACACTAAAAATTGTTTAAATATAGAAGTTAATTAAACTCAAAGGATTTATAGATTGATTTAAATTGACGTTAAAATATGTAATAACAAATTATTGACCAGCAGTAAAATGAGAAGAAAATAAATAGGCTAACATTCTGCTCAGCAACCAACAGTTTGGATTCACGCTACTTGCCAGAAGTTTTTGAACTTTTGCTGTCTGGATCTATGCGTGTGCATGTGTCACACAAAGCAAAATCAAATATTTCAAATGATTCTTGTTAACAAAACTTGTAAAAAAACAACAACCTTAGAAATCAAAACGTTTTAGAATCTGATGGTTAAAACATTTTGTTTCAACTTTTATGTTTCGAATCCATCCCCAGAAGAGAATTACTTCATCGTTATTAAAATGGGTAAAAAGCCTCAGTCTCAGCTGATATGTAAGCCTCAGTCTCTGCTGATATGTAAGCCTCAGTCTCAGCTGATATGTAAGCCTCAGTCACAGCTGATATGTAAGCCTCAGTCTCAGCTGATATGTAAGCCTCAGTCACAGCTGATATGTAAGCCTCAGTCTCAGCTGATATGTAAGCCTCAGTATTATCTTATATGTAAGCCTCAGTCTCAGCTTATATGTAAGCCTCAGCCTCAGCTGATATGTAAGCCTCAGTCTCAGCTGATATGTAAGCCTCAGTCTCAGCTTATATGTAAGCCTCAGCCTCAGCTGATATGTAAGCCTCAGTCACAGCTGATATGTAAGCCTCAGTCTCAGCTGATATGTAAGCCTCAGTCTCAGCTGATATGTAAGCCTCAGTCTCAGCTGATATGTAAGCCTCAGTCACAGCTGATATGTAAGCCTCAGTCTCAGCTGATATGTAAGCCTCAGTCTCAGCTGATATGTAAGCCTCAGTCTCAGCTGATATGTAAGCCTCAGCCTCAGCTGATATGTAAGCCTCAGTCACAGCTGATATGTAAGCCTCAGTCTCAGCTGATATGTAAGCCTCAGTCTCAGCTGATATGTAAGCCTCAGTCACAGCTGATATGTAAGCCTCAGTCTCAGCTGATATGTAAGCCTCAGTCTCAGCTGATATGTAAGCCTCAGTCTCAGCTGATATGTAAGCTTCAGTCTAAGCTGATATGTAAGCCTGAGTCTCAGCTGAAATGTAAGCCTCACTCAGCTGATTTTTTAAAAATATGTAAGCCTCAGTCTCAGCTGATTTTTCAAAAATATGTAAGCCTCAGTCTGAGCTGATTTTTCAAAAATATGTAAGCCTCAGTCTCAGCTGATTTTTCAAAAATATGTAAGCCTCAGTCTGAGCTGATTTTTCAAAAATATGTAAGCCTCAGTCTCAGCTGATTTTGAAAAATATGTAAGCCTCAGTCTCAGCTGATTTTTCGTTGTCACGCTAAATTCTCCAATCTTCATTATTTTTGGAATAAAAAATTGATTTTTTTTTTGTCCACAATGTAGGACAATTGCAGGGAATAAAAAGTGTGCCTATTTGTAACATGACTCTTAACATTCAAAGGCAGCTCAAAATGACTTGATTAATATCTTTGGAAGATGTGAGAATGTCAGATACTTTAGACATTCGGATAATTTAAAAATCAATGAGCAACAGGAATCATTATTTCTTATTGTATTAAATTTCATTCTCACATGTTTAGCTTATTTTTTGGCTCGATCAGTTGGTTGGATTAAAATCTTGCCATTACTTTTACTACCAATAACCTAAGCGTTTTTTTTTTACCAAATATTTAGTTTGTTAGTTAAGTTACCAAACTTCCGTCAAAAGGAGGCCTTGTTCTCCTTTTTGGGTCGTGTCCTCCTCCAGCCGGCATTAGCCTAAAGTGTCAAAATGTCCGGCTTTTTCACAGTTTAATGACATATAATCTGGCGATTGAATTTAACAATTTATATCTTCTGGTTTAAATATATATAAACACTCCCTAAACATAAAAAGATGCAAAAAGCTTCTCAACAAGACGCGTGTTCTCTGTGTTCATTTGTATTGATAACCTCTATTTAATGATGGTATGATAAATTCATTTGATAATGGCCAATAATACAAAAAATCAACCAAAATCAAATTGGCTTACTCGCTGTTGTCGTGTAGCCTAATTAGAATTCTTTTCAAAATATCTACTAATGTTAGTCAATGAAGATAGGAAGTCAATTCTCAGATCAAATGAAGACAAGTGTCCGTGTTTTGGTGATGGGCACACAGAAAATGAAGCTGGAGTGTCCATTATGATTCGTACCTTTCAGTTGTAAAAAGAAAAGGCAGCACTAATTTAGAACATAATGTTGGCAGCGAAGAACCACGGAAACATGATAAGAAGATGCACTTTTTTTTTAAAGTCACCACTTCATTCAACTCAAACACTTTTTGAAATCCATGAAGGCTCGTGCTGAAACATTGGCTCATCACACTGTCACATTTATCAGTCTCATATAAGTCTATGGACTGTACTGCTAGGCTAATGCCAAAGGTGTTTTAAGATTCAGAAACTGATAAACACATTGCTTGTGCAAGAACAACAAAACAACAGAGGGAAAGTACTACAGCAGTTAAGTGACCTTAGCTGTTTTAGATTCACTACACATGCAAGTAAAACCATGATGCAGAGAAACTTTTCCAAGTAGTAGTTCAGTACTTTGATTGTAAAGCTGGTGAAATACAGACAAGATTACTGGCGCTGGACAACACAGAACTTGTTAAATGTTGGCGCGAGTACTGAACAACTGCTAATTGTAGGGCATGCAGGTGTCTGGCTACCCTAGTTTGTAAGTGCTATGAGAGAGACTAAAATAATTCACGTGTTAAAAAAATATCTGCATAGTAGAGTTTAATAAAAATTAATGACACAGAACACAGAAGAGGGGATAGGACTGGACAAAGAACATAAGTCAACGTCTCAGCCAGTGAACTAAAGTATGTAAAAGATGCGAGAATAACAGATCTACGAATTTATTGTTGTGAAGATCAAGTCCTTTATATTAGTCGCAGACAGTAGCCTGGCTTTGTGGGAAGAACTGGCCTTGTGGAAAACGTTTCGTATTTTGACACGATGTTCCTAAGTTCGAACCCTGCCACCAGTCCTCCCCAGCCTTCCTGGATGAGGTTCAGGCTAAAAATGTGTGTTCCTGAAAGAACGTCTGAAATGTGTAAGTCAAGCAAAGCATATTCCAGCGACTTCCATCTGGCTCGGTTCTGTCTGACCCAGTTCCATCTAAGCCAGTTTTATATAACCCAGTTCCACCTGACCCAGTTCCATCTGACCCAATTCTATATGACCCAGTTCCATCTGATCCAATGTCACATGCCGCAGTTCTACCTGACCCAGTTCTATCTGACCTGATTCTACCTGACCCAGTTCTTAGACTTACTTAGACTTAGGTCCTCCCGCGCCGTTCGGCGCATTGGGCGGCAAGCTGTCTCCATAAAGATGTCACTGGCAATGTCTGAAGCCTCCTTCCACCTGGTGTCCACTGTTTTGAGGTCCTCCATGAAGGTGTGTCGCCAAGTAATACGAGGGCGTCCCTGTTTGCGCTTTCCTTGTTTTGGCTTCCATGTTATCGCAACTCTTGGTGTGCGTAATTCATTTTGACGTAGAACATGTCCCGCAAACCTCATGCGACGCTCAGTCACAACCTCACCAAGTGTTCGACTCCCAGTTCGGCATAGGATTTCCTTGTTTGAGACCCGATCTGTGTAACTGACTCCCAAAATCCGTCTCAGCCATCTCTGTTGAGCCACATTTAGTCTTTTCTCAATTTTGACAGATGACTTCCACGTCTCACATGCATATGTAGCAGTTGGAATGACGATTGTGTTGAGAAGGTGTATTTTTGTCTCGAGTCCAATGGCTTGGCTAGTCCAAATAGGCTGCAGCCTTTGGAAAATGCTCCCTGCCTTTCCTATTCGGCACTCTACATCATGGTAAACATCTCCATCATTTGTTATGATGCTGCCAAGGTACGTGAACTTGTCCAGCTCTTCAAGCTTTGACTCGCCAAGTCTGACGGGGACACCCTTTGCCTTATATCCCACTCGCATAATTTTAGTCTTATCCAAGTTTATGCGGAGGCCAATTTTGGGTGCCTCTCTGTCTAGGCTCTCCGTCATTTCTTGAATGCATTTATTTGTAGCCCCGAGTAGTGCAACATCATCAGCAAAGTCCAAGTCCGTCAATCGGAGCTGTTCATGCCATGGAATACCAAAGGCAGTCTGGTTCATTGCTCTCCTCATTATGTAGTCGATGGCTAGGAGGAAAAGGAAGGGAGATAAGATGCACCCCTGTCTCACACCTGTCTCGATTGTAAAAAACTCTGTTGTTCCCTCTTCTGTTTTAATGCAGCAACTAGATTGACTGTAAAGGTGTCGTAGGATCTGGACGAATTTTTCTGGGATACCGTATTCTCTAACTATTTTCCATAGTGATTCTCGGTGGACACTATCAAACGCTTTTTTGAAGTCCACTAAACTGATCGTTAGCCGTTGTTGGTACTCAAGACTTTGTTCTATGATATTTCGTAGAACGAAAATCTGCTCTGTACATGATCTGCCTCTTCGGAAACCTGCTTGTTCTTCTCTGAGCCTTTCATCTACAGACTGTTGAAGCCGTCTCAACAAAACAGTGCTGAAAACTTTGCCAGGGACAGAGAGGAGAGTAATGCCCCTCCAGTTGTTGCAGTCTGCCAAGTTGCCTTTTTTTGGAAGCTTTATAATCACTCCCTTTTGCCAGTCCTCTGGGACTTTTGAAGTTCGCCAACAGAGATTTAAAAGATCTGTCATTCTGTTAACAATGCACTGTCCCCCATATTTTAGCATTTCTGCTGATATCATGTCTAGCCCTGGTGCTTTGTTATTCTTTAACACTGCAATGGCCATGGTAACCTCCTCAGCAGTTATTGGGTCTGTCTTGACCTTGAGATCATTGTCTGGAGAGGGGTCCTTGAATATGTAAGTTTGGTCTGGCGACAGTTGGTTAAGGGTCTCTTTAAAGTGCTCTACCCATCTTGCATCCTGTTCTTCTTTCGTTAACAAAGTTTTGCCTTGCTTGTCTTTTATTGGTGCCCCATATCCACTCTTTGCTCCAGTGAGATCTCGGACAATACGATGGAGGGTTTTTGTGTCATTTCTGCTTGCAGCTGCTTGTGCCTCTTGTCCCTTCTGCTCAATCCAGTCCCGTTTATCTCGCCGACAACTTCTCTTCACTTTCAGATCTGCTTCCCTATAGGCTTCTTCCGCTAGGCTGCGATCCTGTGTTTCATTTTTCTGATCTCGTCTACGTTTGGCCTCTTTCCTCTCATCTATCAATTTCCATGTTCTGTCTTGTATCCACCGTTCCTTGTATGAACCTCGCCTCCTTCTGATAACTTCTTCCGCGCACCCAATAGTGGTATCTTTGAAGTTGGCCCATTCTTCTTCAAGGGTCAATATATCTGCAAGAGCCTCAAAGCGGTTCGTAAGTTTCAATTGGAACACTGCTGCAGTATTGCCGTCTTTAAGCTTCTCTACATTAAGTGGGCGGGGTCGTGTGGCTCGTTTTGGTTGGTGTTTCAATCGGAGCTTACATTTGCCAGTGACAAGGTAGTGATCTGAGCCGATATCCGCTCCTCTGCGGATCCGCACGTCTAACAGAGATGACCTCCATCGTTTGGAGATGCAAATGTAATCTATCTCGTTGAAGGTTTCTCCATTTGGTGATCGCCATGTTTTGTTGTGTATTTGTTTGTGCTTAAAATATGTGTTTCCAATTGAAAGGCTGTTGGATGCACATAGAGAAGTCAAGCGCTCGCCATTATCACTGATGTTTTCTGCAGAGCCATACGGTCCCATTACATATTCAAAGCCCGTTCGGTTGGGATTGATTTTGGCGTTAAAGTCTCCTATCATTAGAATTAGGTCGTGAGTAGATGTTTCATCAAGAGTGGTTTGTAGTTGGTTATAGAAACTATCTTTGATGGTATCTTCTGCATCCTCTGTAGGGGCATATGCTTGGATGGTAGTGACTTTGATTTGCTTTGTTTGGAGTCGAGCTGTAATGATGCGGTCACTGACTGGCTTCCAAGCAATTAGCGCTGAAGCTGCTATTTTAGACATGATGATTCCTACACCACCAATGTGCTCCTTATCATGTCCTGAATATATTATTGTCTTGCCATCATTGATTATTTGTCCACTTGATGTCCACCGCATCTCAGTTCTATCTGACCTAATTCTACATGACTCAGTCATATCTGACCTAATTCTATCTGACCCAGTTCTATCTAACCTAATTCTACATGACCCAGTTCTATCTGACCGTATTCTACCTGACCCAGTTCTATCTGACCTAATTCTACCTGACCCAGTTCTATATAACCCAGTTCTACCTGAACCAGTTCTATCTGACCCAGTTCTACCTGACCCAGTTCTCTCAGCATCCACTCCAGTTTCGTCCAAATCTTTTTTTTTTTACTCGTTGTCGTCCAGAAGCTATATAAAACACATACACTAATTTCGATTGAATACTTTTCAGGTCTGTGTGGGTAATTGGACTAATTTTACACAACCTTTTAATGCTAAAAAGTAGTGCAAAAATCATTTATAAATATGTTCCAAGCTTTAACTAAGGAAAAATTAAATTTAAAAACTAAATCAAGTTTTCGTAGGGAAATTTAAATTTTGTCTTTGGATAATGTTACATCTATTATGGGTTGACTTTTCATTTGTTTGGAATTTAAGATGAATTCAGAGAATTTTTGTTAAAGTTTGAAATGGTAACTATAATAGGAATATATGTTAGTCCTAGGAAAATGCTCTCTTCTTTACAATTTTTTTTTTTTTTTTTTTTTATAATCATATCTTTTGATTCAATTTACAGCATCTATTCCTTTCCATATAAGAAGTAGCGCCGCCTCTGATTGGAGAAGTAAAACCATTACATATAAAAAGGAAAAAAAAACAGGTTCACATTTTATGACCGTTTTCGGATCTGTTTTTATACAAAGTATTTATATACATTCGATCCATTATTGACGCGGAGGTACTTTAAAGTGGGTGAGTTTTTAACTCACCTCAGCGCATAAAGCACGTGTAATCGAGTAACTATCAGATAAATCACGCCCGTTAGATTTCATTAGGTGATAGCATCATCGCAATAGATTGATGAGGGTTGGTCTGAATGTACATTCAAATGGATCATGTTGGCTGAACGAGAAAAAAATGGTGTGAAAAACTAAACAGAATCTAATTGACTCTATGGTTAGTGTGAAGTGGGTGAGACATGAATGGCTTGGTGATTTATTCTTAGTGTGAAGTGGAAATGGTGTGTCAACTATAGCAGTGATTCTGAACTTTCTTAAAAGCCACCAAAAAACTTATTGGATACTTTTCTGAAATTGCGCACAGGGTGCTTCGAAATCGAATGAAAGGTAAATAATGTTCAAAGTGGATATAATAGTGTTTATATAAATTTTTATAATAGTGTTTACTGTTATATATAGATTTACGTTTTGTATTTAGAATGAACAGGAAGAATTCGTGTGCCAAACTCTTGTCAAAACAGTTAGTTGATGACATTATTATACGTAGTCAAAACTAGGAACAAATGCATTTAAGAGAAACAAATGTCATACATCCAAACAAAAGGTCTGTGTTGAAAAATGATAATTTGATTGACATGCTCAACAGCAAAGCAAACAGCAGATTCGGCGTTCAGCTTGCCACTGATGTCCAGGACATTGGCTCCTTCCCAGATCTCAACAGCTCTATTACTGGGTCATGCGACACGTATAAAGACTTACCTGAGATTGACGCGATGGATGCCGAGAATCATAATACAAGTTCAGTCAAAGATAAAGAAATGATCACCCTAGACGATATCCCCAACAAAAATCGCAGATCCAAAAGTGAGGACAAGTTCAAAAATAAATTTTTCAAAGTGTTTTATTTCCCGCTGCTTTTTTTAACCCTTGGCGGGTTTAGAATCGCGATCGAAAAAAAAGTCTCGTCAAAGCAGAAAAGCGTAAGGAAGCCTCAGATGTGTTTCCAAATTAAGCACGTATTGCTATCCTACCTGCCAACTCTGTACAGATTAATAGTTGGCGCCATTCACATTTCTAATTTAGGCAGAATCTTAGCTTATTGTTTGACTATCGTGCCCAAGACCAGCGAGTCAGGCGCTGCCCGTTACTTGGTTGCTTCTATTGGGATGCTGTACGGTACGGTCATTTTCTTGAGTGAGCAGATTGTCCTAAGGAGGCACTTCCCCAAGTTTGTAGAGTGTCTCGCCAGCTATGAGTATACCTTTGGCTTTATCAATGACATCGGGAAGAGGCAGCGGAGGCTTAAATGTATTACATTTTTGGTCATGGCATGTGATATGTTCACAGCCGCAGGCTGGGACGCTCTAGGTAGCGAGAACTCTGACAATTTCGTCAGCTTCCCTTTCAGAGACGGTCACATGCGCCTTCCTGGCAAGGTTCTAGTCCACATACTTTTCTGCGCATTTGTGTTCCTGGTATGTATACCAGTGTATGGTGTTCTAATGTTCTACACCGCCATTTTGGACACTCTTAGAGCTGAATTTAAATCTACAACTAAGGTCATAGCAGAGGTGCTTGGAAATAGTAATGAAGTCATAGAAGCTCAATTCGACCATTGCAGGTAATTATTTGTAACTTCTGGATAATATCTGTAGATTATAAGGCCTAGATGGGTTTACATTTTAGAGTTTCTTTGCTTCAAGCGAAACTTTCAGAAATCTCAATTTGTTTGATTAAGAATCTAGTTGCTATGAACATTATTTTGACGTTAACTCAGTTATTTCCTTCTTCCCCATCAACCGTGTCCACACGCGTTAATGATTAATCACCTGCAAACTTCCAATTGCTACAAAATAAGAAATACCATTGGCATTGGCCTTATAGTCTTACACTATTATTTTAATCATTGATGGTTGGTGAAACAGTAATCAACAAAGTCATGGCTCATCATGGAAGACCACTGGCTAATATAGGGAAAAGGAGGGGCGGAATGGGACTATTTTTTTTAAAAATAAATGTTAATAATTAAAAATCACATATTCTGCGTATTGATATTTTAAATCTATTCTTATCTTGTGTCGCCTCCCTCGTATTTGCTGAATCTTAACACAAAGCTAGCGAGCATGCCTATGACAGGTAAAGAAATCTAGGAGGTCGTAGGTTGTGCCGGTTTTAACATTTTCGTTTCAGTGTCCCCTATCCTTGGTAAACCAAAGAGTACGAAGATTCGTAGTGAGTATTAATGTGTAGAGTGGTAAGTGGGAAAAAAAAGTTCGCAATAAAAAGTTTTGTTTCGTCTTTGGTTTGGTCCCCTAGTAAGAAACAAACCCTTAAACTATACAAGAAAAGATATCCAGTATAAAAGATGGCTTGTTGAAATAAATGAAAATTATAAAGACCTCATATGTTATCGGGACATCTGACTTAATTAATGACAGAAGATAGAAGCTGAAAAAAAAAAAGTGTTTCGCTCACAACAATAAAACATAGGCCTATTGATAATTTTTTAAACTCAGTAATACTAGGTATGGTTTTAAAGAGACGTTCATTGTTTGAATTTAAACCGTCAGCCTAGATAATGTTTCTACTTGAAAGTTCTCCGTTCCTCTTATGTGTTGAACGTCAAAATCAAAATCCATAATGTATAGTATCTACCAAGCAATGCGAGCATTTGTTTTAATGGTCAGTCCATATATTCTGTGTTTATAAGTTCCGGTTTACATATTTAAGCAACAAATCTCATAACCCTAGACAAAGTAGAAAAAGAATATGAAGAAATAATAGGGCGACTTAAGGGAACCTAAAGAAAATTGTAAGACGATTGGGAGAAGACATGTGTACGCAGTGTATTAGATTCTATTTTAAGTAATGTAATGAATTGTTCTTGTGTAGACACAGGTACCAGAGTTTGTGCCAGATAGTTGTCGTCTTTAGTCAGCTGACCAGAGGCTACGTAGTGGTTAGTTTCTTTTTCCACATGACCAGCATGTTTGTGTCTATATTTGGCGTGAGTAGCTCGACAATGTCTGCGGACATAGCCACCTACCAGGTGTTCGCTGGCATGGCTTTCAACCTTCTGCTGATTCTCTTTCTGACTGCTAAGTGGGGTCTGCTTCATTCAGCGGTAAGTGTTGCCTTTCTTAAATACTGATGTCTATTTCAGTCAGCGGTAAGTGTTACTTGCTTGATATAACGATGTCTATTTCACTCAGCGGTGTTGCCTCTTGTAATATAATGAATCCTTTTTCCCTCAGCGGTAAGTGTTGCCTGTCTTGATATATATATATATATATATGTCTAATTTTACTGAGGCCAGCTTCTCTCAGCGGTAAGTGTTGCCTGTCTTGATATATATATGTCTAATTTTACTGAGGCCAGCTTCTCTCAGCGGTAAGTGTTGCCTGTCTTGATATATATATGTCTAATTTTACTGAGGCCAGCTTCTCTCAGCGGTAAGTGTTGCCTGTCTTGATATATATATGTCTAATTTTACTGAGGCCAGCTTCTCTCAGCAGTAAGTGTTGCCTGTCTTGATATATATATGTCTAATTTTACTGAGGCCAGCTTCTCTCAGCAGTAAGTGTTGCCTGTCTTGATATATATATGTCTTATTTTACTGAGGCCTGCTTCTCTCAGCAGTAAATGTTGCCTGTCTTGATATATATATGTCTTATTTTACTGAGGCCTGCTTCTCTCAGCAGTAAATGTTGCCTGTCTTGATATATATATGTCTAATTTTACTGAGGCCTGCTTCTCTCAGCAGTAAGTGTTGCCTCTCATGATACGCTGTTGTCTTTTGTGGTATATCGCTGAAATAAAAAGAAGCCGAGTTTATCAACGAAAATATAAAAAGTCAGAGATGGTCTTAAAAACTGTTATGAGAAACATTTTTTGGACAACAAACTGAGTTCAGAACGTTTTGTTTTTTTTACAATCAAATAGGTTTAAAATGTCAAATGTGTAAGAGAAGAAATAAAATGAAACAGAGTGTTGATTTTGTTAAAAATTATTAGAAAAATGTGGACTAATCTAACAAAGTAGCAAAATGGAAGTGGTTTATACCCTAGATGACCTTATTTGAGAGCTTTTATGGTTGTCGGGAAATATGATGGTTGCTTACAAGACCATATTAGTGAGTGCGTTACCATAAGCAGAAAGAGGCATTCTACAAAGACAAAATGAAGGAATTCAATGTTGGCAAAATAAAAAAACATAATGTTAACCATGTCATAGAGAGCATTAACAAGCTGATTTAGGCTGCTGTAGGCAGAGTGGTAAGTGAAGCGCGAATATTTGTACTGCAGATTGATACTAACAAAGAATATCATATGCAAAGATCTATGCTCTTTTGTGGTTCTTCATATATTCATAATGACAAAATGACCGAAAGAGTGCTGGTTGTAGTATCAAATGGTGTCGGATTGAAAGAACTTACTTCCCGCAATATTGACGTAAAACTAATGCGCTGGAAGTTCGACGATGCAACAAACAGGCAAGAGAAATATAATGAATTATTAGTATGGTTATCAAAAGAGTAAAAAACAAACTTTTAGACCTTGCGTTACTACGGTCCACAGTTAACGAGAATGTCTTGTGGCCAGCACAAAACCAAAACTTTTCCCTAGCTAATCTCAGGTACCCATTAGAGTTTCTTGGACTAAGTGAAGCCCTAAAAATCGCGAAATTCATAAATTCCTGTCTTTCCTGGGATTTGAACCAGAGATTTGAAGCGTTTTTCACTCAGGCACCACGCTACCCCCCCCCCCCCCCAAAAGAGTCTCTTCAACTATGTTTTTGTGGTGTTGCACACATATCTTTAACTTCTTGGTAAAAACAAAAGCAAGCGATACAATTGTGTGTGTCACTCTGGCTCGGAAAAAAAAGTAGTCGAGTCGCTCTCAGGCAATGTTTCGTTTCTTTACGACAGCATTGTTCTAGAGTTTGACAAAATTGAAGAGAGAAGCGCATCGTAAGGAGAGACTGGAACAAAAGACATGGCATTCAAAGATGTTTTACCTAAGACATAAAATCATCTTGACAGCTTTTGTTTTTCTCGTTGCGATTTTATCTAAAATACATTAGGCCTACGTTTAAACCCACGCATGCGTTATCAAACATTACATATTTTGAGATAACCAATGGAGGCTTGTTTGTGAAATGTTCTATATTTTTCCGATGTTCCTTTAGAGTTTAAGATAATTTACTTCCTAGTCCAATCCTCCCGCAGGACGACGGGTATTGGTAGCGGGCTGGGTATGAACCTGGCACCATTGAGAGTTCGAACGACAGTCCAGCGCGCATAACGCACCACCAGTCAGCACATCAGTTGGCAAACTATTTAGGGCCGCTATATGGTAATACCAGGGGCGATTCCGTCCTGATCCCCTGATATAATGATGACTGCGTCAGTCAGCAGTAAGTGCTGCCTCTCATGAGATACTAAAGTCTCACTTAGCGGTAAATGTTGCCTTTCATGATATCCTGATGTCTGCTCCTCCCAGTGGTGTTGCCTTTCATGCTATTTTGATATCTGCTCCTCCCAGCGGTAAGTGTTGCCTTTCATAATATCCTGATGTCTGCTCCTCCCAGTGGTGTTGCCTTTCATGATATTTTGATGTCTGCTCCTCCCAGCTGTAAGTGTTGCCTTTCATGATATTTTGATGTCTGCTCCTCCCAGCTGTAAGTGTTGCCTTTCATGATATTTTGATGTCTGCTCCTCCCAGCTGTAAGTGTTGCCTTTCATGATATCCTGATGTCTGCTTCTCCCAGCGGTAAGTGTTTTCTCTTTGAAATACGTCTGCTTTAGAAAGAACTAATCATGGCCGGATTTAAGGGAGGGCAGGTGGTGCTACAGCCACGGGGACTCCCCAAGAAAGGGGCTTCATTAAAAGAGATACAAAATTTATCCGAATTTCGACGGGTGAGAAACTTCATATTTTCTAACTATTTTTTTTTTCGCATTTTTACGTCTGGCAAAAATGTTGTGATTAAGAAATGTACGCTTGTAACATGCTTGGAACAAGTAAATACAGTTCCGGATTTACGACAGTAAACTAAACGAAACGTATGCATATTAAATATTTTCTTAAAAATAAAGTGAGATTAAATTTACAATAACTCTATTTCTTTTGTTTAGATATAAGTATTCTCATTCATACGTGGATCTTTATTAAAGCTTTCGAAAAAATTTTAGGGGCCTCCACATACTTAAATCCGGCCCTGGAACAAATTATTGTCTCTTATCATTAGCTGAATGTCAAATGGCAAGTACTTAGATTCAGCTGCTAATGTCGTCAAAAACGAGACAAGCTATAAAACTAAAGACTTACTATTTGTGAGATAGATGATGAGAGAGATTCTGAGTTCTATCTTTTCGAAATGTTTAACATTCGAAGACTTCCGCAGCATATGGTATGCAAATAAATGTCGAAAAAAAAATTTTGACCAATAGCCAACAGGGCTTTAAAAGGGGCATCAGCATTGTAGGTGAAAAGCAGACTAGTGTTAGCAGCTTCAAATACCTCGGAGCTATTGTCTCAGATGAGGGAACGAAACCTGAACTACTGGCCCGAATTGGACAGTCGACAGCAGCCCTTTCAAAACTTAAAATAATATGGAAAGACAAGGGCTTAGCACCAAAATCAGACTGATGCGCTCTCTGGTCATGACCACATTTTATATGCTTGTGAGTCTTTGACACTGACTGCAGAGCTAGAGATGAGGATCCTAGCAGGATAGGTAAAGGTAAACGTGACATTAAAAGAATGCATCAGTACCAGTAGCTCATACCAATGTTGGATTGCTATTTAAATATTTTTGGGAAATGATAGCGATTAATTTTTGTACATTCTAATAGTGTACTGTGTATGTCTTCAATAAAACCTTTTTCTATTTCACTACCTATTGTAGAAGACATATACTCAGGATTTTGGAATCATGAGATATTTGAAAAGTAATTTACTAAATTGCGTTTTTTTAAAAATATTTGCCATGGTAGTATTTTAAAAATATCTCTGTTTTTCTAATTGATTCCAGGCCCATTCAGTAACTCAGGCAGTCAACAATGCCTCATGGGATCGAAAATCTAAGCGACTGCTACAAAAGGTAAATTGAAATTTCATTAAAAGACTCAAATTGATTGAATTGATGAATGGCTATATGTACGTATTATAACGCTTCTTCTTTTTTTAACTAATTATTATCATCTTTCCATTGACCATCTAGAATAGCAAGAAAACTGAACTCCTCATTTGATGCTGACTAGATAAAAGTCATTACAATTTAAATTGCTGCAACTAAATTAGAACTTCTAATGAGCTTTTGAAAAAAGAACCGAACAATCTATTATACATACTTGAAACTATTGCGATGTTTTGGAAGGAAAATTAAAAAATTATCAAAATTTTCAATAGCTTTTATGTTGTTTTTTTATATTAACATGACGGACAGATAGACTGACAGACAAAACGCACAAAAAATGCGGCTTTAATTCTCTGTAAATGAATTCTATTAGAACTCAGTGCACCAATGTCTATGAACCCTCGTTAAATCTCTCGTGTTAATGAAAACATTTTTTGGTACAAGCCCATTGTGACGTAATGGAATTTTTTTTCTTTTGATTTTAACGAATGAATTCTTTAAATGTAATGCTAAAAAAATCTCAGTGCACCAATTTCTATGAACACTCGACAACTTGCTCATATTGTTGAGACATTTTTAGTCTAACTAGATCTTGTGACGTATTGGATTTTTTTCCCTTAACGTCATATGGAACTGTTATAATTCTTTAAATGAAATGCTAAAAGAACTCACTCGGTGCACCAATGTCTATGAACACTCGACAACTTGATAAATACATTTTTTAGTCTAACTAGGCCGTGTGACATTGTGGATTTTTTCCCTTTGACGTCATATGGAATTAATTCTTTAAATGAAAAACTAAAACAACTCGGTATATTAAAGGTTTATTAAACCTCGTTATGTGACTCGAATTTTAAAAAAGACTTAATAGCTAGATTTAGATTTGATCTAGAATTTTTAAACTAGATTTAGATTTTTTAAAGTATATCTAGATTTATATTCTAATTAAAATCATTCTAGATCTATATATAATTTCTAGGTCTAGTTTAGAATGATATAGACTAGATCAAGATATTAAATTTCAATTTCTAGACTTAAAGTGTAGATTTTGATTTCCAGACTTCTAGATCAATATTGCAATGTTATAATATGCTAAAATTAATCTACTATTTTTAAATTACATCTAAATTATTTTTAATTTATATTTTAGATCTAGATCTTGTAGATATAGATCTTAAGAGTACTAAATCAAAAGTTTAGTCTGGGTAGATCTACATCCTCATTCTATTTCCATTTAAATGAAAATGCCAATTGCTCTTTTGTTAACTGTGCTGAGACATCGAAGTACAAGTACGATATCTGTTCTTTTCTTATTTTTTAAAAATTACAAATCAGTGCTGAAAGATTATCTAACATCGCTCGACTGACATATTATACATATCCGGTAGATGTCATGCCGTAATGTGTAATATATCTCTTTATCAATAATAGCCTTTATAAATAATAGGCTTTTCGTTCGGTTAGCGTGCTGGACTGATTATCTCGCCTGTCCCGGGTGCATACCATCTCTCTTGTTCTGCGATTAGATTTTCAAGCATACCGGTACATGAATGTGGCTGTGACACACTGATCCAAACTAATTGATACAACTGTGCATATGCTATAGATGCTGTTTTTTTTTCAAAGTATTTTTAAAATATATTTTTCATGTTTTTTTTTTTCTTTCCTGTAATTATTATTATTTTTCTTACGCCTTTTATCAATAGAACTCTGTTGTTTTTTTTTTAAAGATGTCATACTACTCATGTACTCTTGCACTTATTATGTACAATTCAATTACCATTATTTTGGGCAAATAAAAAAAGGAGATAAACATTAATACTGTAGGTATCAAATGTTTTCAAACTATCTCCCTTAGATGAGTCTTCTGCTGACTCAGTGCTGTACAACTAAAGTAGGCATCAATGTGTATGGTCTGTTTATTATTGATACTTCCACACCACTTATGGTAAGTACTAGCTATTTAGCCAATATCTGACAGCCATGACTAGCCATTGTAGGTAACTAATCACCGTGGCACTTAAGTCTTTAAAGAAATACAAATATTAATTAAGACTTTTAAGAGATAAAAGTATACATCAGAATCCGAGATCATCTGGAACTTACATAACAAACATTAAGTAAGACTTTTAAAAGATAAAAATACATTCAGTAGATTACTAGCAGTTTTTTGTACGTTGCTTCTTCAGGTGACTGGAACTCTTATCACTTACGGAATCGTCGTGCTGCAGTTTCAGCTGGATAAAGACTCTTTCAAGAAGTGTCACTACAATGCCACAATATGACGAGAAAGTCAACATAAGACGAAGAAACGTTCCGCAGTGCAACGCTTCTAAAGAGATGACATGAGCTTTTTTTTTTTTTTTTTATGGAAAACGAAACTAGAAATATAAAAAAATTGTTTAAATGGTTGAAGAGAACATGGAGAAAGTAACTGAAAGCGAGAGAGAGACAGAGAGAGAGAGAGTGTGTGTGTGAGAGAGAGAGAGAGAGAGAGAATTACACTTTTATAGAGTTCTGTTACATCACATTTTGATAATTGCATAAAAAAACTCTTTATTTCCAAAACAACTTCGAGAAATGTCTTTTGCAAGGAGTAGAGCAAGATTTTGTGTACAAAACTTATCTGTCTGATACAATTTGTTATTCGCTTTCTTTATTCGTCACCCTATCTCGGATCAAGCTGCACAGTTATTTCTTTTACCTTACAACACACGAATCAATTTCTTTTTTTTTTTAAATTAATCTATTAGTTAATTTACTATTGATAATTAATTATTTTCTTTGGTGTGCATAACAAGGAAAAGAAATTGTACTTGACCGAGATAGTGGTAAAAGCTGAAATAGTCACCTTTATAGTTCGCCGCTTTAAAGTAAGTTTGAAACAAATAATATATAACTATACAATCTTCTATTTTCATAGAATTTCGGCTTGATGAGTCTTGAGTCATGAGTTCAAATTCAGATCCCCCCCCCCCTTCTTTTTTTTAAAAATAAATGCTTTAAAAAAAAACGATTACGTAAAATTCACCCATATATCCGTTTTTCCAGCTGGTCCAGACAAGTGATAGGATCATAGCGTATTGACAAAGCTAAAAGTGTGAAATAATGCTAAACAAAAACAATTGGTAAAAATATTTCTAATCGCATAGATTTATTGTTGTTGGTCTAGATCTATTAAAAAGTTTATTATATGACTGATTCAAACAATTTATTGATAATACTACACTTTGTATAATCTTTGTTTTGTTTGAAAAATTTTTTTTTTAGGTTTGTCTTGTTTTTTTTAATGCTGAGAATATAAAAATAATTAATTTTGAGTCAAGAGTATTTGTGGCGCAAAAATCAAAGTGGAAAGCAAATGGGACTTGGATATGTGGGACGTGGAATGTATTAGATAAAAAAACGATTGTTAGGACCTTTTCAATTAAAATGATCAATTAAAAAATTAATTCTTTACAAGCCCCAGACTTCCCCGTTAGCCTATGTCATATTTGAGACTCTTTATTGAAATAAATGCATGCATATTTTGTGTTGTTTGCTCATTATTTTAGAAATGTTGATTTAAATAAAAAAAATCGTTTAGTGTGCATTAATTCATCTCCTTGTAATTTACCTCCCCACCCCCGGACTATGTTTTCTGAAATTTCTATTAAGTCTCGGTAAACGGGAGATTTCTTTTCAATAACCAGGCTAATAAATCTGAACAATTCAATTAAACATCTCACTTTTGGATAAAAAAAATATATGTCTATATTCTGTTGAAAATTAAATCAATATATTTTTGTTGCTGCTATAATTTTTCTATGAAAAGTACTCAATCCAGAGTGTAACAATCGTATACGAATTTATAATAAAAATAATTTAGTAATAAATCTAAGGGATGCAACTTAACGAGGGTTAACAGTAATAAATCATGTGTGTTCATTAACAATGAGCAACACAAGTGACTTCAGTTTTCAATCCACAAGGAGGTCCTTAGTTCCAATTCTACCAATACCTTAATACAGACCAACGACACTCTTCCCCGTGTCGCTTCAGGTCCTTAATCAAGCTTTCAGGCGGCACGAAGGACCGCTCTTCAGTTCCAGACTTCCTTCTCGTTCAATGATTATTATCACTTCATCTCAACTGTCTCTTTCTTCCTCTGTCCATATTCAGTGTTATAAGCTGTGCGCATACCTGCGCATCATAAGCGACTGTGCAGGGCCAGAGTTGTTACAATAGCGTAATTTTAATCCATCATATTGAAAATCTAAGGCAATTTGAGAATATTATTGGCACGGACAGAGCTACGAACGCAAATTAATCTAAGTAAATCCTAATGTTCCTCCTAAACTTAGGGAAGCGTATAGTTTGTTTAAGCTCAATGAAGAGTGAGTTCCCAATTTTAGATCAGTGCACTGACAAAAAATGGATAAAAGTTATTAGGGGAAATTGCATCATAACTAGACAACTAGATCTAGAAAAGATGAGTCATTGCAGCGCACGACATATGGACTGATAATTTTCCTTAAGAAGTCTATATAGACATCTTATGGCCACCTTGTAGTTGATTCTTGATTTTTGGTTCACAGACGCGATGATTTGATTTACTTGTTGAAACGTTATAGGATGACCTCTTTCTAATAAAATATCGACATAATTAATGATAACGCTAAATAAAAAATAATTGTTTGGCCTAGAATGCAATACGAAAGCGTGCAAGGAATGGATACAATGTTATTCTTTTATCAAGCTTATAGTTCTTATCTTATCAATTGCGTTCTACACGTAACAATGTGTTAATCTAGTCGTGCATGTTGATTAGAGATTTTAATAAGTCATTTGTTTTCCTGGCTGATTTAGACAACCCGTTCCATGCTCGAATGGCACTAGGAGTTTTACAATGAAAACCATTGAGGGAACATGATTGTTACGTGCGCATCATAGAGTAAATGTGGAATGGTGCGAATGCGTGTTGAAAGGCAGAGAACCAAAATGGAGGAATATAAACTAAATAGTGTTTACAGTTTATACCTTGTTACGTTTTAATAGGTAATGAGACTCTTAAGCGATACACCACCAAAATCTTAGTTCAAAAATAATTTAATCTTAATTAACACTGTAAATTATATACAAGCAGGTTTTTCACAAAAATACACCATTTTAACAACACATCACTACTAAAAATAAACACGGGAGACTATTCGGTAAGGGAGATGAGCTAATAAGGTATCGGTGAATTTGTAACACATTTATGCCAACGATTTCTTTTCTTTTTTCTCATAAAGATGTTCTTTATGGTTACTTAGTTTTAGAATATAATAAATCTATTTAGTATGCATATAAGTCGAATATAATTTATTACAACAACTAATAAGCAGTGTTTCAAAATATACATGTAAAGTGCAATGTCACTACCCGTAACGCAATTCCACACTTATATTATAATACAAAGTAATGTTCACCTTTCAGACCATGTTGTCTATAATTCAGATGATGTAAAGGTCATCTGTTTCTGTGGCCGACGGTTTACGAGGGTGTCATGTGGCCAGTACAACGATCAACCGCCTTTACTTTTCCCCAATATAAATGTCATGTACCCATTAGACCTGTGAAGCGCCTTAAATATCCCAGTGTTCACCAGGATTCGAAACAGGGACCTTCCGGTTCGGATCCAAGCGCTTTGCCACAGCCACCTCTCTTCCTACTTAAACATTTAACCAAAGGCCTTGAATGAGCAATTGATCTTTTACAAAACAGTTAAATCAATTGGATGATCATTCAATAACATCAGTCACTCCAGGTTCACCATGAACTATCAGTTCATTGAATACATATGAATATTAACAATATAGTAATAATAACTATAATAAATCCCAATATCAAGTGGTATCATGTCGAACTAACAACAGAACAGTATTGGCAACACTTTCAAAACATTCATGCCTTCTTTTTGTATCGAGATAGGAATGTAGTTGTTGATAGTTTGTAGTTCATAGTTTCTGAAATTCTCGCCACTAGCGGATCCAGAACTTTGGAGAGGGGGGGGGGCGATTTTTTTTCCAAACCATAACCCTAACGCCCAGTAAACCCCAACCCTATGCATAAACGTGCGTACAGTATATATATATATATATATATATATATATATATATATATATATATATATATATATGTAGTGGAGTGGATACCTTTTCAGAAAACACCGGCCACCCCGATATCCACGTGACCCTTCCCCCTAGATGGCACCTTGTGTCCGCGCATAACAAGGCAGACCAACGTGGGCACTGTCCATTCGACCGGCATCTCTTGTCGCTGTAGTGTCCGTACGTTACTGGACCTACGTCGTCTCCATTCCTTGTTTGTGCCTGGTTCTACACCATGTGTTTATGGATGGCTGCAGGTCTTTAATGTATAATAAACAGTTTGGAATCGTCCTACGAGTTGCCTTCGTCATGTCATTTAGTTTGTTCTGTGCCAAACCCACCACAGAAACTTGGTAGCACGAGTGGGGTCAGGAAGAGAGGCTACACTGTGGGATCATAAGACGTCTCAGAATCTGCTTCCTGACAACCGAAACTAAGAAAGTGACAACGAAACGTAAATATCCACAAGTAATAGTTAGTTTTTCCTGTTTCTGTACTTTCAAATATTTTCTATTTTTTGTTTTCTTCTTTTTGTTTCAGGGTAGTTAGATTTAGTTTAGTATATTTTAATATAATTTGCTTAAAATTGGGATTTTACTTAGCTTGAAAATTGTTTCAGTTGAGATAGATTTAGTTATTAGGTTACTATAATTGTTAGAGTTTCTTAAGACCTGCAGCCAGATGGAGAGAAATATGGTGGAACCTAGTTCAGTGAAGGGGAGAGACGTGTGTCCCACGTGCAGTGGAGGAAAGCCGGAGGGAATGGAACGTGTCCCTAGGGGGATGTTGACTCGACTACAAGCTGAACTTGAGGCAATGAAGCTGGCCTGTCAGCGCCCTCACTACATCATTGAACCTACTAGAAAAATGAGACAGTTCAGCGGGGATGGCAGAAATGTTGAGGTTTCAATTGAAGATTTCGTCAGAGAAATAAGAGATCTATGGGAACTTCGGCCTTACCTCTCGCCTCAAGAGAAGACAGCAACCATCATTGCGAACTTAAGTGGTCCAGCTAGAGTAGAGGTAGATCTTCAGCCACCTCATATCAGAAGTGATCCAGAAGCTCTGCTTGATGCACTTACATCTGCTTTTGAAGTAATCATACCGGTGCGAGAGGCAGAAATTGCATTTCTGATGTCGCAGCAGAGAAGAAGTGAGTCACTGCTTGAATTTTCTCGCCGACTATTTAAGGAGTTCACAACGGCCATAAGACAAGAAAAAAGAGAAGGAATAGATTGCTTCAAGGAGGAAAGATTGAGGGACCAATATGCCTATGGAGTGAGAGATCCAGAACTTTGCAGAGAGCTGTTTAGGTTCATAGCGCAACATCCCCAGATAAGTTTTCAAAGTCCACGAAACTATGCATTCAAGTTGGAGAACCAGAACAAAGATGTAGCTCGAGCTCAAGAGCAGTGGTCTGAGGTTCTCTTAGCGAAATTGGCCAAGTTAGAGAAGCAGCTTGAAGAGATAAAGGGGTCAGGCTATAACAGTCTGCCAAGTTCAACTAACCCACTTTCTAGTCAACCACATAGTCAACGCAGACCAACACAAAGACACACGAAACATAGCAACCAAAGCAGAAATCGGTCAACAGCACCGCCAGGTCTTGTGTGGTCAAGGACGAAGAAAGGATTCTTCCCATACACTGATGATGGATCACCAGTCTGCACCAACTGCTGGGAGGCTGGACATGTAGGGCGTCAGTGTCAGCCATCACCACAACTCACGGCTGAGGTTCAATCTGTGTGCAATAGTGAACCCATTGTTTCACAGCCAACCCACCAAGTAGAACAACGAACCAGTGAGCAACAAGCTGATACAATGTACAATACAGATGCAAGTCACTCAATTCAAACATACCCCGCATCGAGGAATAGAAACTTTAAGGCTGGTCAGCCTAACCAGACCAGACATGACAGAGTCCGGAAGACACATAGACAAAAAAGAAACTACAAGCAGTTGAACCAGCCACAAAGACGATTTCGCTCACTACTCCCTACCAGACTTTCTACAGCTTCCCAGACATCATGGGTCGAGAAAGACGTTAGTATCATGGAAGCACCAGACAGACCACTCTGTATGACCGATGGACTCAGCGCGTTACAAACTGAAAAGATGTTTGTCATTCCAGAAGACACTGACAAGAAACAGTCGTTTCAGTTTTCAGAAACCTGCTAGGTTGAACGCCCCGGGACGGGTCGTTTCAAGCTAGGGGCTCTGTAGTGGAGTGGATACCTTTTCAGAAAACACCGACCACCCCGATATCCACGTGACCTTTCCCCCTAGATGGCACCTTGTGTCCGCGCATAACAAGGCAGACCAACGTGGGCACTGTCCATTCGACCGGCATCTCTTGTCGCTGTAGTGTCCGTACGTTACTGGACCTACGTCGTCTCCATTCCTTGTTTGTGCCTGGTTCTACACCATGTGTTTATGGATGGCTGCAGGTAATCACATTTTACTTATTCATATTAGATTGTAAATTTAATTAGTAGTTTATATAGAATATCACTACCGCGGTTTTTGTTCATGTTGGACTATTCTTATTTTTAGAGGCCAGCATGTAGATGAATTCATTTATTGAAATGCGTACCTGTAGTATTCTATATAGAATGTTAACTGTCCATCTTGTAAATGTATTTTTACAAGTGTTTAGATACTGGCTTTTAAGAAACAGTTTATTTGTGAGTGTATAAATTTGTTATATTTAATTATAGATTTTGTAAGGAAAGGAAAGAGCGAAACTCTTCAAACAATGTCTATATATGTTAGTTTTATGTAGAATAACTAGTTGATTTATTTTTAGAGAACTACGTTGTCATTTATTTTTATACTGTTTGTTGGTGTTCCATATTTCTCTTCTGTATGTAAAAGAGATGATTGGTTCATACCATAAGATTTTCTTTTTGTTTTTCGTTAGGTCTAGTATTTAGGCCTATTAATTATGTTTAGAACATTGATTAACAGTTATTCAACTGAACATTTAGTGAATAACAACAGTTGTCAACAGGAACAATATTTAATTGTACTTAAATGTAATTTTCAAACATATTTACATATACATCAATATCATTGAAGTTAGCATTGGGTTACTAATTAGTCTAGTATCACACCAACAAGTTTCCGTAACACACCTTCACGCTCACACTCCATCTCGGCGCCCAACAGAACCTCAACTCTCAACACCGATAGTTACTACACAACTCCAAGGGCGGAAAGACGACACACTTTCCCATAGCCCAAAGCCTAACACCCTGAAACGAAAAGAAAACCTAGATCTAGCGATGCCGCTACAAGAAAGAACTTTTCAATAGCGACACCCGTACCGAAAGATCAGCTTACTTAATAAAACTATGTACTTACGTACCCTAACAAGGGGAACCAACAAAACTAGCTACCCAGCTCACAAAAGAAGCTCTCTCTCTCTCTCTTGCGGGAACTAAGGATGACGTAAACACACACACACACACAATATTCTAGACAACAAAACGCACTTAAAAGAAACTACTTCCTATACGCTAAAACACCAATATTAAATGCAAAGAAAACTTCACGCGCGCACGACAGTATATATATATATATATAAAAGTCATGTTTAGGCCTTTCTCTTGATAGCTTGGGGGTTTGGGGTAGCGCTGTAAACCACCTCAGTGGGGTACGGGGCGAAGCCCCGACGCTAAAAGCGTTTTCTTGCGTTCTTCACTGCAGAAACGCATTCTCCTGACATCTACAGCTCATTATTCATCAGGACCGCCCCCCCCCCCCCCCAATACCAAACTTAATCGGCTAACATGGGAACGACATAATATAAAGATCGGAGTTCGGGGACAACGCCCCGATGCTATAAGCAGGGGCGTAGCTAGGAATTTCCCATCGTTTGGGGGCCCGGGGGGGGCTTGACCTCTATGGGGCCCTTGGATTTTGAGTAATATTTAATTTTTAATATTAAAAAAATCAATCGGGGTCCTTGGGGGAGGGGAGCGGCCGAGTGGGGTGGGGGGCGATCGCCCCTACCTTCCCCCCCCCCCTGATCCACCAGTGCTTTGGGGCTGGTTTTGAGTTTGTGTTAACAAAAAACTGTCTTTGTAACCTTGTTTTTTTCATAATTCTGTTTAACTTTACTTTCTATTACAACAGCTACAAACAGCTCTATACAAAATAAAACATATTGGCTTATTTTCACGCTTTACATAAAGGTCAAGATCTGTCCACTTTTCCTGGTAGTTTATACATTTATAGTCTACTTTTCGTTTTTTCGAATCTCCCATTTCATTAACTCACAAATATTTAATCGAGCGGTGCTAAAAGTTGGTATTCAAAGAAGGGATGCAGGATTTCAAGGACACGGCTAGCTAAAGAAAGCAGCAGAATTTTCCAGGAATTAAAAAATTAAAAATAGCTGTCAAACAAGTTTACGAAAACTTTTTTTTTTTTTCTCTTACACGAATTTTGCAAAACTTGATTAAGTTCATTTGAGGTAAGGACAGTTCGTTCAGTACGGACAGATCATTTTTAAATATCGTGTTCGGTTCGGTTCATTTCCCATCTCTACTCAAAATCGAAAACTTTGTCTATCTTGAAAGCACGATACACATAGAAGTGGAAGCAGATGCAGATCTCAAAAATCGGATGAACAAGACTATGCATGCTTTTAGCACCCAACGGCTGATCTGGCCTCTGACTGTCCCTACACCAGCGTCTCTCAAACCTTTTTTTTCCCACAGCTTTTCAAGACTAAATATAGTACTGTAACGAAAACGAAGTTTCATATAGACATATTATAAAAAATAATTACCTTAATATAAAAGTCTTTTAAAAATATTTTTTCAAGATAATTTTTTTTTCGGGGGCGACCTTTAAACTTTCTTAAACTGGATCAGCTTTTCTCGACCTATGAGGCGCATTTTGCTATCGGGGGTATATTTTATATTTTAGGCAAAATATTTGTATTTACAGTGTAATTAGGGCCTATAAATTCATGTGTGAATATTTGTGCTATCGGGGGTATATTTTATATTTTAGGCAAAATATTTGTATTTACAGTGTAATTAGGGCCAATAAATTCATGTGTGAATATTTGTGAAATAAAACATTATTCTAAAGGTTCTTCTAATTAGACATATCCACCTAAACATTTCTATCGTTTTTCGCTCGTAAAAAACGGTCGCATTTCCCCAGAGCGTTTAATCTCTCTGTTGGATGTCTTCTGCTGACCAAAACAGCCTTACTAATAAATTTTTCTCTTAAGATGTAGATAATCTTACGATGACTATGACAAATAAAGAGATACTTACGACACGTGTGCCTCTATCGTCACTCACACAGTATCGGCCCTTGTTCACATCTTACTTAATTGCTCACAATTTGACCTGTCTTTTTTTTTACTAAGATGGATAGCGAGCTGTAAACGTTAGGAAAATGCGTATGTGCATCTAAGAATGAAACAAAAAACGCTTGGCGTCGAGACTCTGCCCCGAATCCTGCTCGGGGGAGTTTTCTGCGTTCTCTCAGAAACCCTAACTATTGAAGCACCCGTGCACCCACAATTTTACTTATTTTGATCTGCCTTTGTTAAAGGATGGATAGTGAGCTGCAAACGTGAGGATAATGCGTTTGTGCTTGGCTACAACGCACCCCAGACCCCCTTGATGTCGAAAAGGAGGTCAATTACAATTTTTTCCACCGAAGGTCAAGAAATTTTGCTATGTATTCATATATGTGTGTGTGTTTATACATAGGGTTACGGTTTACATGAGGTTTGGGCTATGGTTTGGGAAAAAATTCCCACCCTCAAAAGTTTTAGATCCGTTAGTGGTGTGAAGTAGTTCTTTTGTATGGCGCTGAGACTTTCATATTTAAAGATATAAATACTGGCAAGCTCCAAGCATATCACCAGAAATGTTTGCGTCATATAATTGGTATGATGGCCTAACAAACTTTCAAATAACTGCCTATGGGAAACAACTCGGATAACACAAATCTAACAAATAAGGATGGATTGGGCACCCATATCCATTGAAGCATGCAAAAGACAATTTGATTTATTTGGGACTTAAGCAAAGATCGTGTGACAACAACTTTCAAAAGGCTATATTTCTGGACAAAAAAGTAGGCCTAAATCATCATCCAATCTTTTTTTATTAAAAAGCCATGATTGTGTAAAGATAAAGAAAAAAGATTTTATTGACCTACTTTGTCGAAGATAGTTTCTTGTTTCATTGTGTGCCCCCTTTTTCTCCTTGTTTTACCATGCAAACAAAAATCATTACAATCATTCGCTTGATTCTTTTAGTTATTTGAGGAAACATACATGTTGGAACATGACTGCTGAAGTAGGCCCTATCCTATTTTCATTGTTGATTAACATAAATACTCGCAAACAGACACCCTAAAACAAATGCAATCACATGCACGGACTGTGGCTAGCTTTGCCGCCTCAGAATCGGCTTGTTTAATCAAATTAGAAACAAAACCAGTGATTCATCTCGGCGAATCCATTTTCTTCCGGACAAAAGGAGACATATAATAATAATAGATAGATAAATAACATAGGCGTAGCCAGGATTTCCCCCCCCCCCCCCGCAAATATATATATATATGAGTGTGTGTGTTTGTGTACACATAATTAATCTTTATTACATTCTGATCCTTCATTCTTTCGGAAGACGTTTATTTTACCCTACCCTTCCTGGATTAAGTGGAAAAATTGATAACTCCAAGCCATTGCCAGCAAGGGGGTTATAATTAGGGGGAGTTCTGTGAGCTCGCCTAGCGCAGGGCGGAGCCCCGTCGGCAAGCACTATTTCCGGTATTGAAAGCCAACAAAATGCATATTGGGGTATCTACAGTGCATTATCTTGCTATTAAAAGTTTTATTTCAAAAACTTTATGTGCTATTAATAATGATTTAGATCCTCCCGCGTCGTGTGGCGCATCGGGCTGCAAACTGCTTCTGCAAAAAGCTGTCACTGGCAATGTCTGAAGCCTATTCCCACCTGCTCTGAGGACCTTCATGAAAGTGTGGCGCCAAGTTGTACTAGGACGTCCCTGTTTGCGCTTTTCTCGTAATAGCTTACATGTCATCGCAACTCTTAATATGCGTAATTCATTTTGTCGGAGAACATGTTCCCCAAACCTTATGCCACGCTCTGTTACAACCTTATTAATTGGTCGACTTCCAGTTTGGCATAACATTTCCTTGATTGAGACCCGATCTCTATAACTGACTTCTAAAATCCGTCTTAGCCATCTTTGTTGAGCCGCATTTAGTCTTTTAAAAATTCGGCAGATGACTATTTACTGCAATTTATTAATGGAGCCCAGCCACTGGTAAAAATTTTTAACCTCTCTTGGCTCCGCTCTTGAAATTAGGTGACTGTAGTTTGCTTTAGATTTTATAAAGGGAAGTTTTATCGTCAAAATAATTTGTTGGGGGATTTTAAACTAAAAAATCTCTGGAGTTTTTTTTTAACAAATTCAAAACCCCCTTAGCTAAGCTCATAGAATTTGGTGACTGTAGTTTGCTTTAGAAGAGAGAAGTTTTCAACCTCAAAACTCTCTGTATGGAAGTATTTAAACTCAAAACCCTCTGGAGGTGTTTTAAACTTTTTAAAAAGCCCTCTGGAGGAGGGGGTTTAAACTCAAAACCCCTTTTGGCTTGGCTACGCTATTAGAATTTTGAGAGTATAATTTGTTTTTTTTAAAAGTATATTGAAGAGGTATTTGTTAGCTTTAAACCCCGCTGAAGGGGGGTTTAAACTAAAGAATCATTTTGGCTACGCTCATAGATTTTTGAGTGTGTAATTTGCTTTTTTTTTTTATTTTGAAGAGGTACTTTTTTTAGATTCAAATCCCGTTGATGGGGGGAGGGATTAAACTAAAAACACCTTTTGGCTACGCTCATAACAATTTTAGTGCGTAATTTGCTTTTTTTTTTTTAGCTTCAACCCCCGCTGAAGGGGGGCTTAAACTAAAGAATTCCTTTGGCTACGCTCATAGAATTTAGAGTGTATAATTTGTTGTTTTTTTTTATATTGAAGAGGTGGTTTTTAGCTGCAAACCCCGATATAGGGGGAGGTTTAAACACAAAACTTTTCTTGGCTACGCTCATAGAATCTGGTGACTGATGTATGGATAGTCTTATATTGAAGAGAGGGTTTTATTGTAGCTTTCGGAGGGGGGTTTTTAAATCAAAATCTTCCTTAGCTATGCTCTTGGAATTTGGGGATTGCCGTTTGCATTATTATTATTATTTTTTGTTTTGTTTTATAGAAGAGGGGGTTTTGACTGCAAAACCCCCTGGTAGGGGGTTTTAAAATCAAAACTCCTTAGAGGTGCTGGGGCAAGTGATGGTTTAGTAGTAAGATCGCAAAATAAACAAAATCAAAGCAAAAAATCATTCACCAAATTCCGACCCCGTGGGGGATTTCATTTCATATATATATATAGATAGATAGATAGATAGATAGGCCTAGATAGGGGAGAATAATTGGGAAATATTTAACAATGAACAAATAAAGAAGAAGGTGTCAGGTGATGTGCTTGTAAGTCTAACAACTCTAGTGCTTATAATCTCTTCAAAGTTCTCAACAGCTCAGTAAATAAAAAAATTCATAATTACAAAATTCAAAATTATTCAAAGAAATGTCATGAAGGACTCATTGATAATGTTACAAATGTCACCATTACACACTATAACGCATATTTATTTCTCCCTTTTTTCACTCTATGCATCGTAATGTTCTCTGACATATTTTTGACTTGAATTGGAACGACCTGCTTTACAACACCCCTCCCACAAATATATATTTGGCATATGAATTAAGTTCACTTCTACTGTCACGCACCCCCCCCCCCCCCCCCCCACCGACAAAAACATTTGTCCTACGCGTACAATCTCTTACTTTTCTTCGACTTCTCAATATCAACACAAAACTTTTAATTAAGAACATTTAAATTGAGACATGAGTTTTTCAAATCTGGCAACTTTGTCCATTGAAAACAAAAATCCAAAAGATATTGACTTTACAGTTATTTATAAGTTTTCAAGTTTGAAAAAGTTGTATTGTGCGCTTTTATATGCTAATCGTCGTCTGTACAAAGCTAACACTATAATGTTTAACTGTTTCCATTAGGAGCTCTTTAAATCTACAAATCTACTCATGAAAGCATTTCAATTGATGTTAAATATTTTTCCGATATAAAATCTTAAATTGTAATCTTTTCAATAACTAATGATAAAATGTCAGAACAATAGAGTTTTGAAATAAAATCGTCACTCATTTTTAAGTTCAATAAGAAATATAATCGAATGTAGGTAATTAGCTCACTGTATTATTATTTTTTATTGAGAATAGTTGAAGGGAAAGTTGGGGGGGGGGGGGGGGTTACACCCCGAACTTACCCCACCGGGTGAAATGTATTTTTGTAAGTACGTTTTTGTCTTGACCCTTCTAAATCTATTTGATTAATTACGAAATATTCTTCTTCTTGAAACTGTCAGGTAGAGTTGAGCCTTCAGCTCTTGGAACTCTAAGCCAGCAAAAGTGAACAAGAGCTCCTTCTCACCGGCCTGAATGAGAACAGTGTACGCTGTTCTATCTGGCGGGTGGGTCAGACCGGCGCCTTCGACATTCAAAGCCTTAGCTCCGACCAGATCGCGGCCTACGTCATCACTGGTCAGAGGCCAAGGTTATGCGTCACTGATGATGCGTGTGTAGGTAACCACTGTGTTGCTATGTAGTTTACATAGACAGAAAGATTTCTTTTGAAACAAATAGAATCTTCATCTAGATCTAAATATGATTTAGAATTTTCAAAACATTCATCATGGATTAAAACTCTAGATCTACAATTGTGAACAAATGTCTCGTTTTGTAAAGGATCTAGATCTAGCAGATGCTTTCCGATTACCAAAAGATGATGAATGATGGCTTTGAAAGAAAAATTGGCCAGCGGTAATTACGGTAATACATTTGGCTTAGTAGAAGGATTAGATCTACGTACCATTAAAGGAGTACTCTAAAGTAAGTAAATATTTCTAGATCCAGCATATTAACAATATACATAATTAATTGACTTTTATGTTTTTGATGATTAACATGATAATCATTATATAAAGTCAAAGTGGGTAGATCTAGGCATTGAATACGTGATCTAGATTTATTTCTTTACAAATTAGGCCAGGACGATGTAGATCTAATTGTAAATCTATTAATTTAATAACGATTCTGTCAATAATTATACTAGAGTCTAGATCTAGTTTATATACAAATAGCATAGTCCGTATATAGAAATACAAAAAGACCGGTAGTAACTTATAGATTTTTAATAGATAGAGATAGATATATATAATTTATTATATATTTTATATATATATATATATATATAACTAATAGAAGTACAGATCTATAATCTATTGTAGTCTATTACTAGTATTCTATAGTTACATAGACTCATTCTATTAGACTGTTAAGCAGTTACTATTAGATCTGTCATATTTTATACCCCGGTATGTACCAAATTATTATAGTAAATGTTAGATGTTATATATAGGCCTAATATATACATTTTATATTATATTTTATACAGTTTGCATTTCATTTAAAAAATATTAATTGTAAACTTTATTAAACTTTCAGATCTGCCATTAATATTTTCAAGACGAAGTATCATGGACAGTATTGAAGGATTACGTACTATAAAGGAATACTCTAAAGTAATAATTATTACTAGCTTCTAGTATATAATATTAGTATTATAAATAATTTAAGTTTTTTATGCTTTTGATGATCAGAAAGACTATAAAAAGAGGCTATTGATAGGAAGTAAATACTACTTTAGGCTAGAACTATGTAAATCTATTAATTACGAGTCTATCAATAGATATTCAAGTAAATGTTTGATATTATTATATTATTTATTTATTTACAGTTTGCATTTCATCTTAAAAAATATTAATAGTAAACTTTATTTAACTTTCAGATCTGCCGTTAACATTTTGAAGACGATGAAGTATTGTGGACTAGCTACTACACATGAAAGAGTAGAGAGTGCAGGAAGTCGCAGGATGGCTGCCTGGTCTTGTGGTTTGTGTGCTGGACTGTCGTTTGGATTTATCGATGTCTCTGGTTCAAACCTTGCCCCCTCCCATCCCCTGTCGTCCTGCGGGAGGCTTGGACTACGAAATAAACTATCTTCAACTCTGAAGGAACATCCGAAACATGTTAAACATATAAGGATATAATAGTAAACAAAATCAGTGATTTCAGTGAATTTCAAGATAGTGTAAGAAATATAAATGTGTCTTTGTTTTGGATGTTCTTTGCCAAGAGGAGTGTATGATTTATGTACATTGTAAAGGTTCTGGTCCAGTTAAGGTAGTATATATATTCTATTGTTCTTGGTACATCTCTTTGATGTTTTTTTTTTTAAACAAACAGAAGTATTTGGTAAAGGTGATAAGCTACTTCTTAAAACTGTATCCTACATTTTTGAAATTACTAATTTGTTAGAACTCATAGAACAATATTCTACAAAAAATTTTACCAACAATACTAACAGTTTAAATGCTATGAAAGAAAACACTAAGTACACAAATACAAAAAATGACAATGAAAAAAATATATTAAATTGACTTAAACCAAACAGGACTATATGTTATGTATGTAATAAGGCCATCAATAAGAAGACCATGTCACTTTTTATGGACTATCTAAATTAAGTATTGTCTACCCACATCCTGCAGATTATATATAAGTTATTGACCATGTACACTACATATATTTAAATGTTTAAGATACAGTGAGATAAATCAAAAAGATGAAAATATTTCTTTTATCTTTCCTAATTTTAATGATTCATCAAAACATCATAAAGGTTCTCTGTCAGTCTAACTGTTAGATGTTATGTTATGGGTAATTATATTGTTTTTTTAAGTAACTTGTGTAATCTATAAGATAACATATGTTGCTGGTTATTGTGTTCATGTGGTTCTAAAGAAATTTAATGACTGCATGACTGGGGATGGGAGCGGCCAGGGTTTGAACTTGGGACCATCACTAAATCTAAGTGACAGTCCGGAGCACACACCGCCCAACCAGGCAGCCATCCATATATATATAATATAAAATTTAAATAACATTAACATTATATGAGCAAACCGCTTGACCAGGCAGCCATCCATATATATATATATATATATATATATATATATATATATATAAAACCACATATATATACATATATAATTTAAATAACATTAACATTATATGTAATCATTGTATTTTTAAAATGTGTATTGTAAATTATTGTAATATTTTTTTTTTCCATATGTTCATTAAGCAATTGCAATAAGAACTTAACTCATTAAAGTGGTATCTTTTGTCTGCAAATAAAATTGCTATATAACACCACACATTTGTTTTCATGTGTTATTTCTGTTGTGACGCTTATTATCATTAGTGTGTACATTAAGTTGTAAAGCAACTTATCAATTTTATATTCTAATAACATGTGTAGGTGTAATACTGTTTATAGAAAAATCATAACATACATGACTACATATTAATGAGTTAAGACTATACCACGTAGCCTAAGCACTAATGCAAACATTCAGCCAGGTGTGCTACAGTTCAGTTTACAACACACACAAAGCAGTCTTCAATCACTTAGTGTGTATATTAAGTAAATACATAAAGTCTAGACCTAGTAATGAGGACAACAACTACACGTTGGTTGTGATACATTTTACAACACTTCACCTAAGCGCTAATGCTAACACACAGTCAGGCTCTGGTTACGATAAAAAAACAATGGTCGCTGACCTACTACGTCACGAATCAGTCTTACGGCCTGGGGTCACGGAGGTCACGGTCAGACTCGCGGCAAGAGGCCGCGTACACTAAGACCCCCGCAATTTTCCTTTTCTATACCAAGCTAACCGTGCGGGACACACCATTTATGTAACGGCCCCTCGAGGAACAGCGCCTGGATTGTGACAATGTTGTGGGAGCTTTTTTTACAGCGCAGTGCAATGAGGATGCTCTCGCACCCCCTAAGGCACCCCCACGGGAGTCTGGTTTTGCTACCCTTTAGCCTAATCGTTTCCTCCTACGATCGTTTCCACCCGGGCGCCACTATGAGGCAGGGTAGCATGCATAAAATTTCTAGCTTTTGTTTGGCCCCATTTTATTTAATAGAGAAAAAAAATGTTTGGCCAGAATGATCTTTTCTAAAAGTCATAGCAGAATAGCAAGCATGCCTGCCCAGAACATACAATCAAGATCTAGGTATAGCATTAATTATTAAAATTATATTTTGTTTCTCTGTAATGGGGGGGGGGGGGGGGTTAAAATGTAGGACAGTGTGGCTCTTCTAAAAAGAAGCAAAAAACGTAAGATCTCCTGGCCTAGGGCCTGTCGACCTAGATAATTGTTGTTTTGTTACTATTTTTGTTTTCATGTTATATAAACCACCATTGGTTACTATTTACTAGCATGACCAATGAACGTCCCCTTTCCCAAAATAGTTTGTTTTTCTTCTTCCGTCACATCCGGGCTTGAAGAATCCATCTGTGATGTCAGCGAACAAAATGGCGACGGGCACTTCGTCTCAAAGTGATTCACCTGGTCCTGTAGAAGTCAACTTCGATAGGTTAAAAGTTTTATACCCAGCTGTTGATGAAGACGAAACACCATTGCCGCGATCATGGAGTCCTAAAGACAAATTCAATTTTATCGGATTAGGTCAAAATAACCTTAGAGTTCATTATAAAGGTGTGATTACACTAAAATAATAATGTAATGTGATGCTTTCTTTTGTTGTCTTAGAATTGTCTTTGTTGTTGTTTTCTTCTTTTTTAATATACTTGTACACTAATTTTTCTCTTTTGCGTTCTCGTACATTTTATTTCTTTTTCTTCATATTATATAAAGTCTAGATCTAATATGCATACTCGTTTCATTTGTTTTAAAAATAAAATGTTTGACTGTTGACACTTGTTATAATGTTAGACTCTGAACTGTCTGTGAAGATTACTTTTAATTTTATTTTCAAAGATCAAATCAAAGTTAAAGATTGACAAACCTAGTAGAGCCCACTCACTTCAGAACTTATTTAAATTTTGTCTCACTTATTCTATCTTTTTTTCAAAACTATTCAGATATAGATCTAGAGTCTAGACAACTCTAAATCTAAGTAGCAGAGTTTAATTCTTTCTTAATTTCTTCGCACCGCCTAGAAAACATAAAGAGGGCATCACAAATCACACTCACAACATTATCATATTTGAATGAACTTTATGAACAGAAATATCTAAGAAAAATGTTGGAAAACAACAGCCACCCGCTCCATTATAGCTACGTCAAGTCGTCGTGAAGCGGGCGACTGCTGTCAATCAAGACAAGAACAGAGCGGTACAAAAACTTGTTCGTACCTTACTTGGTCAGGCTATATCAACGCCAACAGTTGATCAGGAAACATGAATAGGACCAAGATGCCTGTTTGTAGTTGCTGAATGAACTCTTTAAGTTGTGTCTGTTCTATTTATGTGTATGCTTCTTTTGTGTTGTCTTTATATGAGAAAAGAGTCCTTGTAATCACAACAAATTTCCATTTAGATCAATAAAGCAGTCTTAGTCTTAGTGCGGTGTTACTCTGAGAGTAACTTGGCTAGCTCTGGCGAGTGCAGCTTTACTTTCAGCGAGTAACTTGGCCTTGGTATATAATATTTATTTTAATATCTTTAAATTTGTTAACTTTTTATTTCTCTTTTTTTTATTATTCCAATGTGAGAGTGATAACTTGTTTTGCCACTTTTGGTAGTAATTAGTATGCAGGAACTTGTTTTAAAAAAAAGTCAACATTGTGTAAGCAGTTTCTCTTTTTAGTTTTTTTTTGTAGAACCTGAAATAATGTAAACAATACAATTTTTAATGCATTTGTTTATTTTTGTTATTTTTCAATATTTATGGATAAATGCATTTTATAATTAAAAGGTTAAATCTTTCAGCTTACAGATTTTTAAAAGAATTTTTAAATATATTTTCCATTGTAGCCAATTCATTTTCCTTTGAAATGAATTCAATATGTTAGATTATATAATAAAATTTAAAAAGTTGCCTTAGATATAGTAACTCCAGGGCCCCCCCCCCCCCCCCCACCCCTCCCAATCGTAGAAAACTTCATCATTTTTTCGATCAAAACAATACACACTGAAAGAGTTAATAAAATTTCTTGTGGAACCCAAGATAAAAGAATCATTTGAATTGTATTCCAAGTATTTATATATATATATAAGACTTTGGCTTTGACATTGTAATCTAGTGTATTGGGCTGTGTATTATGCACTGAAAAAAAAAAAGGATATTAGTATTTTTTTTCTTTTAATGATCTTAATGCTTGTAGCCAATGGGGTATTTTGTTGGTAATATTGTTTAATTTTAGTCCTGTCAAAATCCTAATCAAAACATGTTGATTGTGTGACAGAGTGGTATAAATAGCTTAACTCTACTCAAAGGGGTTCAAGTTTTTATCTAACTCAAACTGTGTTTGTTTGCTGAGCACCTAAAGGCAGCACAGAAATTTTCTCCCTGATACCCCTTTCCCCTCATGTCTACAAAGTATTGGACCATAGTGCACTGAGCATGCAATAGCATGAAAGATACTCTATACAAAAGCAATTTAAAAATAACCCATTGCTTTATAAAAATTGTTCATTTAAATATAATATCATTGTACAGGTGTAGGCAAAAAACAGAAAGATGCTGCAAGTGTCCGAGCTACCCACCCCATTCCTGCAGCTTGCGGTATTTATTATTTTGAAGTTAAAGTCATCAGTAAAGGTCGTGATGGGTAAGTGATTAAAGATATTACTAATAGTGTTTGTATAGAATTTTTTATTAGGACAAGAATCAGGAGAAATTAAGCTTTAAATATCTTGTAATACTGAAGATCACCTTGAGGATTAGCAGCTTTGAAAAATACCATGCATGAAAAATCTTTTTTTAAAACTTTAATCTTTTCTAAGATTACTGCACTTACAAATATATCTCTCTATAATGTACTAACTGGTTCCTTTAATTGATATCAAACAAAATAATTAATTACTAATAATTAATAGCCTAATTGGTTAATTTTTAAAATTGGCGCATGTTTTGTTAGAATAAATAATTGTTTAAGTTTTCAACTTGATCTGAGAAGATATAACATGTGCAAAGATCTAAAGGGGACAAAACTCTAAATATTTAGTGATATCTGTGAATATTGATGGATTAATTTTTCTTATTCGTATTGAACAAACTAATTAATTACCAGTAATTAATTAACTAATTGGTTAATTTTATTTTATTCATGTATTGTCCATGCCCAATGAATGATTATGCCAAGTTTTAACTTCATTCAAGAATGGGTGTTGTAGAAATAATGTGTACAAACTTTTTACTAGACAGACAGACTGAGCTGATATAAGCTTTGTATGAAATAATGGGACAATTCTCTTTATTTTTGTTACATTATATTTATATTTCAGCTATATGGGCATTGGATTGTCTGCTCAGGGAGTCAATATGAATAGACTTCCAGGTACGAGCGCTTATATTATTATTTGATTTACATTTTTACAAATAAATTTATCATTAAAAACTTAGGATGCGTTCACAAACATTTATTGCTTGGCTTGAGCCTACCTTTCCTGTTAAAAGTTTCAGGGGCATATTCAGTTTCACTTAGAGACAGTTGCTCTGTTATCCAACACCTAAGTTAGTGTTTAGCAGGATATATGATTAAAAATAGCACTAAAAGGAGATGGTGTATCTCAGCATGGTCAATGCTTAATAATAGATAACCAGGAACTGGTTTTATTCCATGACATCTCACAAATTGCATTCTAGCAAGTTAAAATAAATTAAAAGAAACCCATGGTTATTCAGTATGGACATTAAAAGTACATTTTGAAAGTTGAGGATTTTAATTCACTCATCCAAATGAACTGCCAGATTTTTATTACTTGATAAAGCTAAGAATCTCACTAAAATAGAATTCAATACTTACTTATGACACATGTATAGGTCATCTATGCAAGTGCTCCATGTTTGCAGAGCTCTGCTGAATAGGTCAGATTATTTATCCTTAGCTGGGAAATGTGCTGTCTTTCTGCTATCCCTTCTTTACAATTTTGCCATACAAGTCAAAGTGGAGATCTGCAGCAGCTCTCGTGTGTTCTTCCACTGAATCACTGTGAAAAAAAAATATTGATTTTAGTTCGTGTGTTGCATTATGCTTATATCATTGCATACAAAATAATAAAATGCTCTTGTACCTTAGAGACATAATAAAACCAAATGTTTTTCAAGTTTGCTGAAAGTTTGAAACTTGATACCTAATCAGGATTAAGCCACATGCTACAAGATCATTTGGATATACTTTAAAAATTAACCTTGTACACAGCGTTAGTCTTTTTTAAAGCTAAAGTATATCTATTTTAACATTATGTTTGTAATGATTGATTTCTGTATTTACCTGTACATTACTTTTTCTCATCCTAGGATGGGATAAGCAGTCTTATGGTTACCATGGAGATGATGGCAACTCTTTTTGCTCCTCTGGAGCTGGCCAGCCTTATGGTCCTACATTTACCACTGGAGACACTATTGGTTGTTGTGTCAATCTGATAGAGCACACCTGCTTCTACACTAAAAATGGAGTTAACCTTGGTATAATCACTTACATCCTAAGTTATCATTGCTTTTTGTTTTTAAATTTTTTAAATATTTTTTTTGTAATTTAATACTCATCTTTTTTTTTCTTCTCCAAAATATTTTTATTATTCAGGTATTGCTTTCACAGACCTACCGGTAAGTTTGTATGAAAAACAAGCATAAATATTTTAAGTTAGTTTTATTTTTTATTTTTTTTATTTTTTTTTTATTTTTAGGTCTACATTTAAAGGCATGCTAATATCAAATATATTTCATTTCTACAGCCTAGCTTGTACCCAACAGTAGGTCTGCAGACTCCTGGTGAAGTGGTAGAAGCCAATTTTGGCCAGTTTCCATTTGTATTTGACATTGAAGACTACAAAAAGGTATAATGTAGATGATTTGTGTTGTAAAATTGTTCTGTTCATAATTATTGCTAGTCTCACTATTACTATGAATAAGTCCTCCTTTATTTGTGCACAGGAGTGGAAACATAAAACTAAACTTACAATTGAAAGGTTTCCTGTCTCAGATCGTAAGGGGGAGTTCCAATCAGCACTGCACAGGTGAGTTCTACTTATGACTGAAATATTAATGTTAGACACCAAGACAGTATTTTTGCTATAAGTAAAGTCAAATAGTTCATTTATAAAATGTTCCTTTTTGTGTGTGTGAAAGCGAAGGGCAGACCTGCCTACCGTTACGCAAAATCTCCCAAAAATGACCGTCAGTACGCAAATATGCATTTAACCCGTCGCGTTACGCATTTCGTATCCTTTTTTTTTCCCCCTCTCTTGACTAGCTTACGAGCGGTCACGGAGGTCACGCTAAGCCGTCCTGTTGGTGGTGGGGGGGGAACACATTGTGTCCATATCTATATGTTGATTGGTTTTTAAAAGCAATTAGATTTAGTCTAGAAATGAAGAACGGACAATGAGGGAGTTGCGGGTTGGTACCAGGTTAGTAACGTCAGTTAGCTTATACACCAAAGTGACTTTTTTTTTGTAAATTCATTAGTAGAAATTAATTATGTTGAATCCCTGATTCCCGTATTCATTTGTATAGAAAAAAAAATATTGATTCAAAACACATTGAGTGACATTGTAGAAAGCTAGTCTAGATCTAGATCTAGACTATATCTAGAATCTAGATAACTTGTTATACAGGAATAGATCTAGCTAGTCATTACTTTATGTCATGATTCTCTACATTACTCAACAATCTTGTAGTAGGATTTAGATTGACTAGATCTAGATCGATAACATCTACTACCATCTAGTCTAGATCTGGCATAACATTTTAAACCTCGGTCCCGAAGCTCTTGTCTTATCTCTTTAATTGAGAGCTGATGTAATAGCTTCAAATATGTCATTGTAATCAAAGCTTACCTCCTCTCGTTGAGTTGCCTATGATCCCACTTCTGACACCAATTGTAATAACTTAAGTGAGGCAACTCAAGGAGGACATAGACATTTATTTACATAGTGTTACGTATCTAGGTAACAATGCCTAGATACTATTGTTTTTTTTTCTTGACCTGTAGGTTGTCTGCCCCTTGTGTAATAAGTTTTTTTTTATTTTTCACGGTGAGTCAAGCCACACAGACAGTGACCGGTCCTTGACCTATGTGTGTACCTCTGGTTGAAAGGAGGGTGGTTTTTTTTTTCTTTCTTTTCTTCTGTCTCTTTGAAGAGCGTTCTAGATCTGGGTTTTGATGACTTTCTGTTCTAGAAATTACCAGATATCGACGCGCGGTAGATTATATAAAGACCGCTCGCGTAACGTTGACGGACAGACATACGGAGACAGCCGTGAGACAGAATAGCGGAGACATTGCGTGACCCGTGCGTGGTATACCAATTGATCGTGTAAGTTAAGATTTTTCTTTTTTTCAAGGCCTTGCTTGTATTTGTAATTATATTTTCAAACTCTTGTATTGTAATATTTTTACAAGCCATTTTTGTAAAAGGGTTTTGGTCAACCCTTCCATTTTGTATTGAGTTATATTATGATTAAACATTAAGTTGATATTTTACCTTCCGATTTCTTGTGTCATTTTTTTTTGTTATTCATTGTAAGTCTTTGATTAAATTCAGACTTAAGATAAGTGACACAACAGCTTTTTTCTATTGTCACGTTCCCCTAGACAAGCCATTTAAAAGTAGAATTCAATTTGTAATACGTGACAAAAGAAGTTTGAGGGCTTTCGTCCCGGATATTTTTCTGAACCTATTTTCGTCTTACTTGAGTAATTTTGTAAAGGCGAAGTTGACTTTAACAAAAAATTTTTTTTGTGTCAAAGAGTCGGAAGTAAAGTATCAATAGTATTGACCAAACTCTCTTAAGGTTTTTTGTTGTACTGATTTTGTACTGTATATTTACATTGTATACATTTTTTTTGCTTGTAATAGTTGTTAGTTAGTCATGGATATTCAGGTTTTTCTTGCAAATCCCTCTGTGGAAGAGCTTGATGCTTGTACTAGGAAGGAACTGGTCCTTATTTCTAAACAGTTAGGGTTAAAAATAAAATCAAATGCCCTTAAACAAGAAATCAGAGATAACATTGTAATCCATTATGTAGACGAGGAAGTGTTTTCTGAAGACCTTTTAGAGACCCTTAGACCCGATGAGGGTAAATCAGATTTAGAACTTCAGATAAAATTAAAACAAATGGAAATAGAAGCCCAGAAAGAAATTAAACAAAAAGAATTAGAGCTTGCAGCGGCTAGAGAGCAGAAAGAAATTAAACAAAAAGAATTAGAGCTTGCAGCGGCTAGAGAGCAGAGAGAAATTAAACAAAAAGAATTAGAGCTTGCAGCGGCTAGAGAGCAGAGAGAAATTAAACAAAAAGAATTAGAGCTTGCAGCGGCTAGAGAGCAGAAAGAAATGGAAATGAAATTACAAATAGAGTTAAAAAAATTAGAGTTAGCTGCTAATGTAAGACCAGATTCTTCCCCTGCCAGTCATACTGCTGAAGCAATAAAATTTTTGAAAATAATTCCACGCTTTAATGAAGCCACAATTGACAATTATTTTCCACAATTTGAACTTGCTGTGAAAAATTTTAATGTACCTGAAACTTTGTGGCCCACTTTGCTGCAAACAGTTTTGACTGGTAGAGCTGCAGAGGTATTTTGTTCTTTGACCATTGAACAACAAAAAGATTATAATGTTGTTAAGGCCTTAATTCTTAAGGCATATGAACTTGTTCCGGAAGCTTACCGAAAGCAGTTCAGGGATTGTCGCAAATCGGATGGCCAAACCCATGTAGAATTCCTGCGGGAAAAGGAGCGACGCTTTGAGAAATGGCTCACTTCCAGGGAAATCGGCACCGACTTTGCAAAATTCAAGAACCTAATGCTGATGGAAGAGTTCAAGAGTTGTGTGCGGCTGGACGTCCGTACGCATATAGCTGATCGTGGCGAGGAAGATGTGCACAAGGCTGCAGTGTTGGCAGACGATTATATAATATCACATCAATTTGCCAAGTATACGACGGATGTCAAGCCAAAACAAGTCAAACAGCCTGAGTCCATTGCTAGCAACTCCATCAAGAACAGCAGTACAAATGACAGAAAACCTACTACTACAAGTAAAGCTACTTGTTCCTACTGCAAACGAGAAGGCCATAAAATTGACGATTGCTGGAAATTGAGGAAGAGAAACGAAAAAGCTCCTTCAAAAGTCAGCGCTTGCACAGTACAGTGGTCGTCGAGGTTTACTCCCTCATCATCAAGTCATATCAAGAATACCTCGACACCACCTGTTTCAAATGTATTGACTGTACAAGACTCTCCGAAAATGTCTCCACGATGTTCCAATGACTCAAACAAGAGTTTTTCAAATACATCAAGCCGATGTTCCAATGACTCAAACAAGAGTTTTTCAAATTCATCTTTACGATGTTCCAATGACTCAATCAAGAGTTTTTCAAATACATCAAGCCGATGTTCCAATGACTCAAACAAGAGTTTACCTAGTACATCACCCCGATGTTCCAATGACTCTATCCAGAGTTCCCATAATACATCACCCCGATGTTCCAATGACTCTATCCAGAGTTCCCATAATACATCATCCCGATGTTCCCATGACTCTATCCAGAGTTCCCATAATACATCATCCCGATGTTCCCATGACTCTATCAAGAGTTCCCATAAGACATCCCCCCGATGTTCTAATGACTCCATCAAGAGTTCTCCAAATACATCCAAAAGATGTTCTACTGACTCAAGAAAGAGTTTCTCCACTGCGTCTCCTAGAGATGTCAATGACTCCAGCGAGAGTTCGACCCAAGTCCAGTCTGCATCAACCAAAATTGATGTTTTATTAGAGGATTTTAAGCCTTTCATTTCGGAAGGATTCGTATCACTACCCGGTGATTCTACAAGTCTACGACCTATCACCATTTTGAGAGACACAGGTGCCTCACAATCGCTACTGTTAGAGGGTATCTTGCCCTTGTCAAAATCATCATCGACTGGGAAGAGCATCCTGTTACGAGGCGTAGAGCTTGGATGTATAGATGTGCCTCTACATCTAATCGACATAAAGTCAAATCTCATTACTGGACCGGTTGTTGTAGGTGTCCGACCAACATTACCATTGGAAGGCATCTCGTTGCTGTTAGGCAATGACTTAGCAGGTGGAAAGGTGATAGCCGAACCCATCGTCACTCAAAAACCCGACTTATCTGCCACACCCGAGGAAGACCTAGAGTTATATCCAGCGTGTGCAGTAACAAGGGCAATGAGGTTGAAAGCATCTCAAGAAGAGAACGTCATCAAAGCCAACAGTAACCACGATGATGTGGACTTGAGCACCACATTCTTTGCTTCTCTTGAAGAAGAACCAACGCCAAATTCTGAAAAGCCGGCATCAACTCGAAAACAGTTGATTGAGAACCAAAAGAAGGATCCAGAGTTCGCCAAACTTCGAGAAACCGCAATGACATCACAAGAGGCAGAGCTAGCATCAACGTGCTACTACATCCAAGATGATATGCTCTTCAGGAAATGGAAACCTCCAGACGCATCCAACGAAGAAGAATGGAGAATATGCCATCAAATCGTGTTACCAAAAAGATACCGAGCGTACATCATGAATCTGGCTCATGACACACCAATGTCAGGTCATCTCGGCATCCACAAGACATACCACAAGATTATGTCACACTTCTTCTGGCCACGTTTGAAGAAAGATGTCATCCAGTACTGCCGATCCTGTCATGCCTGTCAGATGGTTGGCAAGCCAAATCAAAAGATCCCTGTTGCTCCTCTGAAGCCGATTCCAGCCTTTGAAGAACCTTTCAGCAGAGTACTTATTGACTGTGTTGGTCCTCTCCCAAGGACAAAAGCTGGCAACCAATACCTGTTGACCCTTATGTGTGCTTCAACTCGTTTTCCTGAGGCTATTCCTCTAAGGAACATAAAAGCATCGAACATTGTAAAGGCCTTAATCAAGTTCTTTACTCTATTTGGTCTACCAAAGTCCATCCAATCGGACCAAGGAACGAATTTCACGGCCAATCTTTTCAAGCAAGTCATGACTCAGTTGGGCATCAAACACTGCATGTCGAGTGCATATCATGCCGAGTCGCAAGGCGCTCTTGAGCGATTCCATCAGACTCTCAAGAACATGATCCGAACCTATTGCTTTGAGCACGAAAAAGACTGGGACGAAGGAATCCACATGCTGCTGTTTGCAACCCGTGAATCCGTCCAGGAATCGTTGGGATTCAGCCCTTTTGACTTAGTCTTTGGCCATTCGGTGCGCGGTCCCTTGAAATGTATAAAAGAGACTTTGTTGTCACCAACAGCCACTGAAGGACTTTTAGACTATGTAAGTAAGTTTAAAACTAGACTTTATGATGCTTGTGTTCTGGCCAAAAATAACTTACAAAACACCCAATCCAGCATGAAACGCTGGTATGATAGAAAGGCCCGTGTTAGAGAATTTTCTCCCGGAGATAAGGTGCTTGTATTTTTGCCCATACCAGGTCAACCCTTGCAAGCCAGATATTTTGGTCCCTATGAAATTGAGACCAAAATTAGTGACCTCAATTACACAATCAAAACCCCTGACCGTAGGAAAAAGACTCAGCTATGTCACATAAACATGCTGAAGCCTTATGTATCTCGGCCAGATCACTCAGAGAAGAGTAATTGTGTTTTAAATACAGTCAAAAGTTGTTCAAATAGCCATGTTTCTCCTATTGATGATGATATTGTAAAGGAGAAATTTGGACAATACAAAATACCTAATTCTTTTGTATTACAGAATTTGGATGTAAAACTGTCTCATCTGTCTTCGACAGAAAGGCCAGTTATCATGAAACTCATTAATGAATTTAATGACATTTTTTCTGATGTACCAAAATAGACTAATGTTATAATGCATGATGTAGATGTTGGCGAGGCTACTCCAGTCAAGCAGCATCCTTACAGGGTCAACCCTGAAAAACTTGCCATACTTAGGTCAGAAATCAAGTATATGCTTGAAAATGACCTCATTGAACCAAGTTCCAGTAGCTGGAGCTCCCCATGTGTCTTGATACCTAAACAGGACAAGACTTATCGTTTTTGTACAGACTACCGTAAGGTAAATGCTGTAACAAAGACCGATTCGTTTCCTATCCCTAGGATAGACGATCTCATAGATCGTATTGGTGACGCTAAGTACATCACCAAAATAGACCTACTTTCAGGTTATTGGCAGGTTCCCCTGACTGATAGGGCAAAGGAAATCTCCGCCTTTGTCACCCCTGATGGTCTGTACCAATACAAAGTGATGCCATTTGGCATGAAGAATGCTCCTGCCACTTTCCAGAGAATGATAAATGCCCTGCTTGCTGACATGGAGAATTGCCACGCATACATAGACGATGTAGTAATTTTTAGCCAAGATTTTTCTAGCCATTGTAAACAACTGCATTGTCTTTTTACTAAACTTTTACATGCAAAAATTACTGTAAACCTGAGTAAGAGTGATTTTTGCCAGGCTTCCATCCAATACTTAGGCCATATTGTAGGACAAGGCCAGGTGAAACCTGTAATGGCCAAAGTAGAAGCTATCCAAGCTTTCCCTATTCCTGCTGATCGGAAACAACTCCGAAGATTTTTGGGAATGTCTGGATATTATAGAAAATTTTGCGAAAATTTTTCTGTCATTGCCAGTCCTTTAACAAACCTCCTGAGAAAGAACGTCCGATTTACTTGGACGGATGAATGTCAGAAAGCCTTTAACCAAATTAAGCAGATATTATCTAGCTCCCCCATTTTGATGGCTCCTGATTTCGGAAAACCTTTTAGGTTAGCTATTGACGCCAGTGACACAGGTGTTGGGTCAGTCCTTTACCAAGAAGATAATTTCCAAGTAGAGCACCCTATTTGTTTCTTTTCCAAGAAATTTAATAGACATCAAAGAAATTATTCTACTGTGGAAAAAGAATGTCTTGGGTTGATTCTTTCTATACAGCACTTTGATTTTTATATCAGTGGGTCCAGATGGCCACTGGTTGTATTTACTGACCACAATCCCCTTACATTTATCCACAAAATGTCTGGCAAGAACCAACGACTTCTCAGGTGGAGTTTATTTTTACAAGAGTACAACCTAGATCTTAAACACATAAAAGGCAGCGAAAATGTTATCGCCGATGCCTTATCTAGATTGTAAAAAGTATTTTGATGTATATTTTTTTTATATATATCATGATAAATACATTCTGTAATGTAAATATCATTTTTGTAATTATTTTAAAAAGATTTCCATTTCGTGGAAATGTAAACTTTTTATTTTTAGGAGGGAGGTGTTACGTATCTAGGTAACAATGCCTAGATACTATTGTTTTTTTTTCTTGACCTGTAGGTTGTCTGCCCCTTGTGTAATAAGTTTTTTTTTATTTTTCACGGTGAGTCAAGCCACACAGACAGTGACCGGTCCTTGACCTATGTGTGTACCTCTGGTTGAAAGGAGGGTGGTTTTTTTTTTCTTTCTTTTCTTCTGTCTCTTTGAAGAGCGTTCTAGATCTGGGTGTTGATGACTTTCTGTTCTAGAAATTACCAGATATCGACGCGCGGTAGATTATATAAAGACCGCTCGCGTAACGTTGACGGACAGACATACGGAGACAGCCGTGAGACAGAATAGCGGAGACATTGCGTGACCCGTGCGTGGTATACCAATTGATCGTGTAAGTTAAGATTTTTCTTTTTTTCAAGGCCTTGCTTGTATTTGTAATTATATTTTCAAACTCTTGTATTGTAATATTTTTACAAGCCATTTTTGTAAAAGGGTTTTGGTCAACCCTTCCATTTTGTATTGAGTTATATTATGATTAAACATTAAGTTGATATTTTACCTTCCGATTTCTTGTGTCATTTTTTTTTGTTATTCATTGTAAGTCTTTGATTAAATTCAGACTTAAGATAAGTGACACAACAGCTTTTTTCTATTGTCACGTTCCCCTAGACAAGCCATTTAAAAGTAGAATTCAATTTGTAATACGTGACAATAGAGACATGACAAACACAAAGGGCATCTGCCTTGAGTACAGCATCTCCATATTGGCTCTTTCCTGGGCGGAAGTCGTTTGTCTCCTAATGTTTACATCCGACTTGTTTAGTCACAGATAGTGCGCACCTTCTTTCTGCACTATCTTGGATGGCGTGTGCATGGCAAAGTCATAACAATATTGTAATTCATGTTACTTTGAAACAAGAGTTTCTATATCAGTGTATTGTAGTTTTAATAAACAATAATTTTTTCACAACAATGCTTAGAGGCTGAAACACAAATCACTATGGCTGGCACTAAATAACCTAGTTTTGTGTTTATAAATTAAACTTAAACTATGCTTCAGGTTTTATTTGGCTAGTTTTTTTTTGTTTTTTTTTTTATCTTTAAGATAATTTTTTTTTTAGAATTATTACATACAGTGGATTGGAAATTGATTTGAATACTAATTGGACCATATTATTTGATGTTTCTTTCTTTTAAGACATTAAAAACTAGTTCATGACAATGAAAACTTAACCTTTCAGAATCGTTTCAACATATCTTGTTCATCATGGGTACTGTTCTGCTGCAGAAGCTTTTTCAAAGTCTACTGATCAGCCTATTGTGGAAACTATTGAATCTATAAAGAACAGACAACGTATGTATGGACAAAAATTATTTGTGGTGGTAGCCTACAGAATTGTCATATTGTGACCTAGTAGAAATTTCAAGTACTTTTAAATTGGAGAAAAGAAATCTGAACTCAAGTACTAATATCATAGCAATGAAATGAAAATAATGCACCAGGGTATGGATTGTTATTAAATATGTATTATACTTGTTTGGAAATCTGGTTTGTGGGCTATCAGCACAATTTGTCAAATGTATATTTTTTTTTTATAGAAAAGAATTTAGGTGAAGGGGCTAAAATTCATGATTCTTAACTTTGCTTTTTGATTTTGTCTTAAATACTAGGTATACAAAAGTTAGTCTTAGAAGGAAGAATGGGAGAAGCCATAGAAACAACACAAGCTTTGTACCCTAATCTATTAGACGCCAAGCCTGATCTCTTGTTTATGCTCAAATGTCGTCAGTTTGTGGAAATGGTGAATGGCACAGACAGTGAAGTTAGAGGTGGCTTGTCCAGTTTTACTCATTCAAATGGAAATGTGACTCAAAGCCGCAGCCCTAAGTCCTACCATAGCAGTGACGGTAGCAACCGTTCTAGTCCTGCTCACAGTCCTCATCCCCACGTCAGGGCAATGACACCACCATCTTCTCAGCACCCTCACTCACTCCACTATAACCAAAGCTATCATCAGCAGACACAGCAGCAACCCTATCACCATCAACGTGGGAGTACCATTAGCAACAGCCCCAGTCGGTCAGTGGGTAAAAACCAGGGTCACCAAAGTCCATCCTCTTACCAGAACTTGCAGCAGCACCACTATCATAACAGCAGCTACAACAACAGCAGTGATGGTGGCAGTGGTTTACAAAACAACCATTCTTTACACTGTGGTCACTCTGGAGAGAACTTGAACTCCAGCAACACATTAACCAACACAGATCACATAGCAATCAATGGTGGTCTCGGGCTGTCCAAACTTATTGACTCAGAGGAGATGGATTTATCTGATGAAGGTGACAATCATAGTCCACACTCTAATGGAACCTCTCACATAAATGGCAACTCGGTTCATGATGATGATGAGGATATGGGTAAGATTAATTTTTTTTTCTAAAATTCACTTATATTTTGAAAGCTATCTTTCTTACTATTACTGTACTTTACTGTATAACTATCTATCTATTATATTTGTTATTAACATAAGTTATTGTTATTTATTGAATTTTTATAGTATTTTTTTTTTTGAAGACCATCAACCATTTTACTTAAATAAATATTTTAGCTACAATTTTTTTCCAACTGATAGCAATACTTGTTGCCATTTATCTGTGTTGGAAAAGCTGCTTTTGGGGGGGGGGGGGGGGGGGGGGGGGGGGGGGGGGGGGGGGCTAAGTCTGCATCCCCATTACTTTGAAACACAAAATATATAATTCCTAATATAAATGTGAAAAAAGTTTGAACATGAGAATAAGATTTTTATTACTATTGTTTGTTATGATTGATTAGGTTGCTATTTTAGAAAATTCTTGGTGTCAATGATGATTTGTTGGTTATTATAATACTTTTGCACAATTGTATATATATATATTATATTGACATAATTGTATATCTATAATACTTTTGTACTAATTATAGAGGTAGATCTTTGTTAAGTTTTCCTTTTCCAAACCTTGGCATATTTATTTTTGTTATCAGTGATTATTTAGAAAAATTGTAAGATAAAAGAATTAAAAATAAATTTAAGTTTTTATTTTTATGCATGTTTTGAGCATTGGCTAATACTAAGTGTGTAAATATGTTTACAATATTTTCTTTAAAACAATGTTTTGTAACAATAATTACTAAAATGAATCATAGCCAATGCACAAGAATACTATAGATGTATTTAAAGAAAAATGTAAAAAATTAATCTTAGATATATTTTTTTTTCATAATGATGGTTTGGTCATTTCCACAAATCCATTCCAGTCCATCTACAATAATTACTTTTTTTGATCATTTCTGCTATATAAAACTCAACTTGTGTATATACAAGCTGATTGTAACTTTGAAATGACATTTTAAGTGGATGTTTATCTACTTTTTGTAACCTGCTTACTCAGACATTGATGTGCCATCTCATCGACGCCAAATGTGTGGTGGTAATGAAGCTGCCATTGAGAAAATGTTGGCATTTGGTAGGGAGCTGAAAATGATGAGCCAGCGTTTACGTAAAGAATTTGGAAAAAATGAAAACAACAAGAAAGCATTACAGGTTCATTCTTCTATTATTTCTGTGTACATGGAGAAACAAATATTTTATGTATACTAGCTGAAATACCCAGTGTTGCCAGGGGGGGATTGTAAAAGTAAAATCAAAGATCTTCATTAATTGTTATATTTTCCACATGTAGGCCTTTCTAGATTTTAATAATTTGAACAAATTATGGGCACATACAATAAATGTATACAGAATTTGGACTAATGTAATTTTGAAAGATTTTCAGATTTTGCCAAGCCCTTTTTGGTCTATGCCTCAGCACAGGTCTATTTTCTGTTCATACCAGTTGAAAGCAGATTTTCATCAAAATAAAATATTATAGGATAATAATTAGATGTAGTACCCCTTTCAGACCTTGCAATATGTAGGGCAGATGATATAAAAGTCATTGGTTTCTATGGCCAATTGTTAACAAGGGTGTTATTTGGCAAGCATAACAACCAACCTACTTTACTTTTCCAAACTAATGTCAGGTACTCATTAGAGCTACTCAGGGGTGTCCTAATAATCCCAAAATTCAAAATCCTGGTCGACCAGTCACACTTAGAATTGAAACAAGGACCCCCCCTTTTTTTTTTAAATTACAGCAGAAGCCAAATTTTATAACTTTATTTTTTTATTTTTTTAAATGAAATTGTTTATTAAAAACACTGTGGACACTGTTTATTAAGAACACTGTGGACCCCTAAAAAAACCTGTTTGGCTGTGCTGGATGTGTAAATTAAAATTAATCTGAAACTGGATTTTCCCTTTTAAGGTCTGATTATTTTAGAGAATTTCGACACTTTTATGGAAAAATGGTTGAAAAATATTCTATGACCTCCTCTAGATCTAAGGATTATTTGTGCCAAAATTAACTTTTTTTATTTTACGCTTTACATTTTAGGGAATTTACTCAGTCTGAATAGTTTGGGGGAGGGGGGGGGTTCTAACAATCCTCAGGGCATTTGATTTTAAGCATTATGCCAAATTTCATCAAAATTTGATGGATGAACATGATATTTTACAATTAGATTAGATTTATTTAAAAAATATTTTTTTCATTGTATGTAAAGGATGCATTCAGTTTGTTGGCTTACTCTGATCCATGGAACAGTCCCATAGGCAGTCAACTTTTACCAGTCAAACGAGAACCTGTCTGTGCAGCACTTAATAGTGCTATTTTAGGTTAGTATCTGTCTCTATCATTTGGCCTCTTTATGTGCATTTATATTTAAACAAAACATAGAATTACTGTTGTTGGTTGGTTAACACTTAGGGTCAAGATTCAAAAGTGAAAAAATTGATAAAATGATGCAATATCTAATTCTATGGGCAAGGGTCCCATTCACTCATCACTAATTCTCCCATTTGCGGTGGATGAAAAAATATGAAAATTTAACCTATTTACTTTCCGAGTGTGTTGTTTAAAACATACTGCTATTGTAGCTGGTCATATAGATTCTAAATTACTTAAATTGTGTTAATACTTCTCAACCTGACCTGAATGATTCATGTCTAAGTCATTCCTGAAATTTAAACCCATGATGGAGTTTTTGTTGGTACTATATGTTTATGTATGAGTGTTTCTCCAGTACTGGTGCCAAAAGTGTCACATTATGCTAAAAATTAAAGTTGAAGTTTTTGGTTTCATTTCAACTGTATTCACTTCTACAACCAATTCACTTTAAGAATTTATCAATAGAAAATGAATTGCAAGATGTAGATTTTGACAGCAGTGTCTATTCATTTGCATCACAGGTGCATCACCGGGACACCACTTGATAATTTAACAACTACCAATTGATAAATTCATTGTATTTTAGCATAATATAACTGTCTTTATTGTTATTAGTCTTTAGATACTGAAATTTATGCTTTTGCATAGAAAAAGTGGATTTGAGCTCAATTCAAAAATTGGGACACTGTAGCACCTGTGACACTACAAGTTAAAGTTTTTTTAAAAGATATTCTGTAAGAATATAGAAAGTATTTTATTTTTGCACTAAAGTGATCCATTAGACTTATTATTAAGTTCACTATTCTAGTCATAAAGTACCCATTTGTAAAAATGCTGCTTTAATTTCACAAAATGTCGCTTCATGCTTCATGGGACACCATTTTTTAAAATAATGTTTATAAGTGTACATTTTTGTCTTATCTGTGCACAAGTGAATGATCATTATTATTTTAAATTATTGACAAATATATATTTTATATCTTTTGTTAGTTTTAACACACAGAAAAAAAAAAGAAAGAAAAGAAAACGCATAAAACTGTACACAAATTTTATTTGACAAATTCAGAAATTAAAACATTTCACTCTATTGCCATTTGGTATCAACATCACTTCAGTAACAATCATGTCTGCATACACTAACTGTATGTCCTGCACTTCTGGATATACAAATATATTTTTTATTTCTGTGCCTTTTTAAAAAATTATTTCTGCGCTGATCATCCAGGACTTCTATCACAACTCCTGTTAGAATAAATTACCAGCAATGTTGAAAAGTTAATAGTTCAATCTAAAACATACGTTGAACTTGTTTATTGAAATTAAAAGGTACACAGTGCAAAAAATTATACCTGGATAGAATATTTCTCCATACTTAACAATCACACAGCTATTTACAAAGTACTTTTGATTAGTGAAGGAAATTGTTTGGGCCTGAAAAAACAACAACATGGGGCTGAAATACTTAATTTCTAAAATGAGTCTAAAACTATTTAGCAGGGTATATTATTAAAAAACAACTTATACAATACAGGTAACATAAGATTCAATGAAAATTTTTAAAATGTTTATATGTAAAAGCTCTTTACCTTTGAATTTGAGCATATGGGACTGACATCCAAAGAGTCTTCAAGATTTGACTGAGATTGCACTACTGAAGAAAAAGAAACAATTTCATTTAGAAATCAATTAGGTAATTTTAAAATGAATAATGTTTTTTCTCGGATAATTGTAAAGTGCTATTTAAAAATAAATAAATACAAGTACTTACCATTTTGTTTCTGAAGTTTGAACACCTTCTAAGATCCACATATTTCATCATGCAGGCACTGACTGCCATATGAATTTCTGCAGGGAAAGCAGAAACAGCTTCTATTTCTGTAAGCAATAGTGTTAGGTGTAATACCTCTCACTAGGTCATTGAAAGATCCTTCTTTATTTACTGGTTGCCACTTTGTTACCTTTCGCAGTGTACCATCACTCTGAACATACTCATCCGTCATCTTTGATCATATACTATACTCCACTATGCTAATTCATCCGTGAAATTTTTTAAAGCCTCAATACTTGTTAATTAAATCCACACCACAGTTGCTACATGATCTTTCAATGCACTGCAGCTTATGAAAACAATTGGCATTAGTTCTTGGGCATAGAGTTAAGTCGAGTGATGAAGCTGGATTTTTAATGTCAGCTCTCTGTGTCCTTTTTTGATCAGAAATTTATTAATGCCCTCTATATAAAGAAAAATCTTCAAACAGAACTCACATAAGCAAGACTGCATTTTATGTTAAGTAGCTTTTGCATGAAACGTTTTCCTGTTTGAGCACTAACAGATGATTGAGAGGGATCAGTTCTTGAGACATCCTCTCTACTGTAAAAAATGAATATTGTTTCCAAGGCATTTTGTGCAATGCAATCACTTCGTTTTTTTTCTTGCAATTTGTTCTGATTTGCACTTGGACATAAAACTTCTTGGAAGACCAAAATGTTAGAAATGAGTAGCACAACCTCTGAGTTTGTTGTACTTACTAAGGATACTGCAGAGTACTTGTCTATGAGCACTAGACATCTGACTTTTTTTTTTTTGCTGGTGGAGTGTAGTTAAGTTTTGATACTTTCTTTAGTGCTGTTTAGAAAGATAAGCTTTCTTCTCTCAGGTAGGCGCAGAAAGCGTATGTCATGGACAGCTTTACTTTTTCTTGGGGAGCATATTTGTGTGAGACCATCAAAAACTGCAGCATATTTCTTGGGTGACCTAGGCAATTTCATCTAAGCCCTTGAAACAGCCATTCTTTTTGCCACTGGAGTCAGGAATCCAGTACCTAGTGATTCACCAACTTCTGCTGAGATGACATTAAGTTGACTATTAGCTTGCTGTTTTCTTTGCGGTTTCTGTTTATCATGTGGGCTTAACTAGGCCCTGTATGCAGCTTTCCTTTCCTTTTCTCTCGGCTCTAAAACAGCAACAAGTGTTAGAGACTCAGGCTTTGATGCTTGTAAATTTAGTCTTTCTTAACTTGTAGACGCCTTGAAACTCTTAACAGATACTCCATTACTGAAATCTGTAATTTATAAAAATGTATAAGTTAAGTATCTAAATAAATAAATCTATTATATATACTAATAACTTTCATAAACATATATTATATATTGGTGCATTATTTAAATCTAGTCTAGTAATGCCCATAATTGCTTGATAGGGATAGACTCAATCAATAGTATAGGACTAGTACTGTTAATTATATTAAGTTATAATCATTCAGTGGTAGACTGCAAGAACTGAATACAATATAATTGAATATACTGTATAAACAATACAATGGAAATTAAGTGCAGGTTAAACCAAACTTTGTTTTAGATACAATATACATTTTAATATAGAATAGGTCTGTAATAAAGATCTAGATAATTTTCTAGATACTTGTCAATTTAAAGAAAAATATATTATTAAATCTAGAATTAGATTCTAAATCTAGTCATTAATGAATGATTAATGACCTAGTCTAGAGTCACTAGTCTAGATTTATAAAAGATCTAATGATTTCTTATCTAATAATCTAGTTTAGATCTAAATCTAGATATTGAATTAGATCTAGACTCTTGTACTCTACTCTAGGTCTAGATCAAGAGTAAATCTAGCTATAATATAATGAATTACATAATTAGTCATAATTAGATCTAGGTCTAGATCTAGAGTAAATCTAGATAATGAATTACATAATTAGATCTAGATCTAGAGTAAATCTAGATTTAGGTCTAGAGGTCTAGTCAGTCTAGATTTCTAGATCTAGAGTTTAGCTCTTTAAAGTTTTAAAGACAAGTGTCAGAGATGCGCCTCAAACGAAAAATCAAATAGATCTAAATCTTATTTACAGTAAAAAGTAAATTTTTATTATTTAATATTTCTTAAACAGTACCGCTTTATTTCTTTTAGATGTAGCTAATATTATCTGACACTGTAAAATCTTTAACAAAATATCACTAAAATCTATTTGGACTTAACAGACACAAACTAGGACACCATTTATAAACAAACGGAGTAGTGTCCACTGAAACGCCCCAAACGATGTAAAGTAAAATTACAAAAAATATAAAATGAAAGATGTCAAAAAAAAATGTTCATTTAAAATGATTATGAAAATAGTTTATTACATATATTAAAATCATTTAATCTTAATTGAAACTTTCCATGAATACAGAAAACATAACAAATCCTGAACTCCTATTAGACGCTACATGTGATGCCATAATTTATGCATGAAAAACACCAACACGGGGTCCTATGGAGCGCCTCAACACCTAATCCAATTTACTTCTCAAAATAAAAACAAATTAATTATTTTAAATCCTTACACACGTCTACTATTACATCAACATAATTCATAATTGCTTTAGAAATATAAACTTTTTGTTTAGTAACATGCTTTAAAATTGATTAACTTTACGATTTAAGACTAAATTGTATTCAAGACGCTTCACGTGACGTCATGATTGAATGGTTAAATTTAGTAACCTCGTAATAAAAAAGAACTTCGATTAGGATATTGCAATCAAACTTATTTGTAATAAGCTTAAATTTCAGTAGAATAATGAAATATCTACGTACCTGATGGGTTGTTGATTCACAAAAGATCACAAAAAACAGATTAAATGAGATTTTTGTGCAAGATTGCCGCGATTGATCGTGTCGACGCTTGAGGTGCATCAATGGTTAATTGTGGGACATGCTATTGTTTACGTACTCCTGTTAATTACTATGCTAGTATTTCCAGCGGAAACGGCACTTCTTTTGTTCTACACAATACCTGTGATGCTCAAAAGAACTCTCATTCATAAAAAGTAGTGTCGTGGGAAAAATAATCCCATTCTTAATACACGCAGCACAGGCGCTTCATTTGGGACACCTCGACCTATTTTAAGCTCGTTATGCATGTTTAGAAAGCTTTTAAGAAAAAAAAAATACTTTAAAAGAAATCTTTAATGCTTGTTGTAACAGAAATGCAATGTTGAGCATATTATTTATTTCTTGTTTACAATTCATAGAGGATTGTAATTCCGTATAAAGTGGGACACATCGCGATGCGCCTCAAACGCATTTTTGTGGCCTTGTTTAATCAATATTTTGATAATCTTGAGAAAAACTAAATAATGACATTGAAATATGAGGATCTTGTTAACATATCCCAACAAAGATGGAAGTTTTATGCCCCTTGGTTTTAGTGCAATATTAATTCAATCATACCATGGTGTTCCGTGTTACATCAAAAGCCGCCATTTTGGGTAGTAATTTCACACATTTTTTACAATTTCAATATTTCCATAGCACCTTATGAGCTCAAAATATAAAAATTTATAGATTAACCATTTCTTAATGCAATGTAATGTAAATTGTCACATTTGAATAACAATCTTATGAAATACGGATTTTTTAGTCAACCAACACCTAGTTGTAACCAGTACTGGAGAAACACTCATATATATATATATATATATATATATATATATATATATAAATATATATATATATATATTAGGGTGGCCCTTACTTACAGGCAAAAAATAAAATTAAAAAAAACTAAGCTCTGACCCTCTTATTATCTTACATATGGTACAAAAACATTACACATAAAATTTCAGAAAGAAATTCTAACAATTAGTGGTAGCTCAAGCGATCTAAAGTTTACCTCACTGTCCACGTTTCTAATACAGTCCATACAAAATGTTAGCAGATGCTTGAAATTAACAGATTTTTTTATTTCACTTCTAGTATGTAATACAAAGTAAATTGCAACGATAAAGTAGCTTACAATGTCAAGCGTCTATCACCAACTGTCACTGGTGATCCATTAATGAGCGTTTCAGTGCGTTGGGGTACCGCTTGCGATTGTCAGAGACCAGCTGCATTAGGAACTGTAGTTGTTCTTCATTCTTGGTGAGGCGTCCGGAAAACTGTTCCACTAGAGCGACTCCCCTTTCAGCATGATCATTAATGACTGTAAGATGGTGAACACGTTTGGCTGCAGCCTGGTAGTCTTCACTCTGAGCCCACTGTTCGGCGGGTAAATGAAGGAATCCCTGTGGAAGATCCAGCGTGATGAACAAAGATCTGGTATTTTTCGTCACAAAGTCAGCTGTTGACATACGTTCTAGGTCGGCAGAGGAAACTTGATGTAATTGTATGCGCTTAGGAGGATCAGCTGCTCCATCAACTTCATTCATTGCTTGAACCATTCTGTCTTTGATCTCGTTGCTGATTGCATTATCAAAGAATGCCAAGCCAACCAAGTTCTCTGATAGGTACCACAAGTGATCCATCATCTTGTGGGATGTTACCTTTGAAATAGCACTGTTTGTAGAACTGTACTTTAATAGGCATTTCAGAAGCTGAAGATCATTGTTTGCTGCAGCACTTGCAAGAGGAGCTGTATACCAAGCCTTGACATAGACTGTCGCAAAAAATATGCTCAGTTGACGCAGACCTGTCTCCTCACGTGTGGACAGTTGAAACTGTGAACGGAACAGCCACACCTTGAAGGTGTAGATAATTTTTGACATCCACCTGGCTTGATGCATAGCCCCAGGCGCTCTGAAGTGTATTCCACGTTGTGGAGTTATGCCAAGATAGATCAGCGTTACTTCTGCTAACTCGCGGTAATCATCACGAGGTTGGTTTTCAGCCACAGCAGACATGAGCATCGTTCCAAGAGCCTCCTTGATGCTAGCAATGACAAGGGCACTTTCCTGATCAGAAGATGAATCTTGAAATTGACTCTTATCGATGAACTGCCAGTGTGCTTTAAATCTCTTGAAGAGAAGAACTTCTGGTGCTGATGAGGAACCCATAACTTGTGTGAATGCTGCACTGGCCACAAGTTCGAGCATATGATGACGGCAAGCAAGGTACAGAAGATCCCTACCAATCAGCTGTTGAAGCAAAACACAGGCTCCATTTTTTCGGCCAGTATTAGAGCTGGTGGTGTCAAAGCACAATCCTTGGACATTACTGGTTATTCCCCACTCATTCAGTGCATCAAAGACTGCACGGGCTTGCGCAGACCCTGTTCCTGCAGGAATTTTTGGAACGGACAATAACTGTACATCCCCATCGGTAGAAGACACCAGTATAGGCAAGCGGTCCACCATTTCCTGACCACTGACATCAGGTAGAAGCTTGCCATCCCAGTGAACGACCAGTACACCACCAGGTTGAAAGCTTTGTTGAATCTTCTCTGCACATTCTGCTCGGCAGTGCTGTCTCTGGCGCTGAATACTACTCCTGTTGAGAGTCAGTGTACTAATGTCCTGCCCGAGTGATTTCGCTGTCTCACCAACAATCATTACAGCAGCCCGATCGGATACCTTGTTGCGATCTAGGAAGGCTGCCAGGTCGGGTGTCATAATAGTTTGTCGACCACGTTTTGCTGCAGGTGGTAACTCGGAACTGGTAACACCACTGGCCAAATGATATGAAACATCTTTATCAGTGTCGTCATCACTACTGCTACTGCTGCTACAGTCAATACTAACTTGTTCCTGCAAACTGTCCTGTTCAGAAGCAGATTTATATCGACGTTCCTGCTCCTTAATTAACTTCTGATGCTGTTTTGTTTCTTTCTTCGCTAATACAGTATCCACTGATGACATGCCGCCTCTACGCCCCTTTTCTCTCTGTGCAATTAGAAATTCTTTATCCTCATCAATTTTTATCATACTCATTGCCTCACCATGGGCTATATCAAACAGATCATCAAACAATTCTGTGAATTGCTCTTCATTCCTTTGCTGTGTATCTGTTCGTCTCGAGGCATTTTTCTTGAGAGATCGCCATTGATCAAACAATACTTCAATCTTCTTGATTGAATCCTGCTTATGACGAACCGGAATTCGTGCACGGTTCCAGAATTGTTCAATTTCATCAACAGTAAGCGTTGATGATTCGCGGACAGTCTTCTTCTGTTGTAGGTGCAGAAAGAGGAAGTGTCCAAGAGCCTGCCGGTTTGAGGGCAACTTCTGACCTCTGATTTCTTCTGTAAACTTCTCCAATAAGTACACAGGTTTTCTGCTTTTGGTGGTGGTACTTACAGAAGCCATAATAACACTAAAAAGATGAGTGTTCACTGAAGTGTTCACTGTTCAACTAATTAAACAAAAATGCTTTACATCACTGACAGTGTGAAAGAGACCACTTAACAATGACAGTCTGTCATGTAATCGCATGCTTGCTTAGGTAATACACAACACTGCAGGCTGACGCAATATTACATCAGACATATTAAATAGATGATGCAATGTTGCATCACCTAGAGTTGTTACTTAGATGATGCAATGTTGCATCACACATATTAATTACATGATGATGATGCAATATTGCTTCACATGTCATGCTGCTGAGTAATGAGTGCCTATTGTAAACTTCAATGTTATTGAGCTACCCCTAAATGATTAAATATCTGCGTAAAATTTTGCAAACAATGTTTTCTTATCATAAGGACACTTTCTGGAGGGTCAGAGGTTAGAAAATAAAAAGTTCAAAAATAAGGGCCACCCTAATATATATAAATATACGGATATATATATATATATATATGTATATATGCATTTTGTATAAGATAGTTTTCCCAAATTATTTTGGGGATGAGTTCAGGATAGCTGTATCCTAGTCTGAAATCTGACTCTCCAAGTAGTTCCACAAACTAATTGATATGTGATGGGGCATTCATAATAAAAGCCTTTATATTAAAAAAACAGCAACAAAAAACATTTGGTGAGTAAATGTTGTGGTTATCCATATTACCAGTTTTCTGATGAGTTAAGATCCACCATCTTTTTAAAATAAACTAGTAAAGTTAGTTTCTTCAAAACTTATTATCCCTCTACTATTCCGCCCTTTTTAGGTACTTTTAAAAATAAATTCATTTATTTTATGTGTATGTCTTTTTATCTTAAATTCTTAACAAAAACTACTTCTTTCTTGCTTGACAGAATCAAAAGGTTTATCGAAACAGCCACCATTAGAACTGACCATCGGACATACAAATCAGTGTATGCGCCTTATGTCAAAGTCAGGGATTGGAGCCTGTGCATTTGCCAGTGTGTCAGATTATCTTCACTAACCCTGAATCTATGTCTATAGAGTGTCACAAGTGGCTCCCTTATGGTCATTCATACCTCATCCACTTCTGGTAGCATTTTATTATGCAGTTTGTAATGACATATTTTTGTTTGCAAGAAACTTTTTCAATAACTTCCATTATTATTTACTGAGAATTAATGTGCATTTTCTCCATTCTGTGGACATTCTATGAAATATTTGTGTGAGTTTATTGTCATTGTTGCTATACAAATTATAATGATTATGCATGTGGCGATCTTGTCATTAAGTTTTGAAAATCTCTTAGAGGATGACTTATAAGTAAAATTTAAAATTATGTACAATATTATTAGCATGAAACTTCATACCATTTTTTTGTGTAAGAAATTGTACAAATACTGACTGCTAGAACTGTATTCTATGGATCAATGTAGGACGTAATCATCTTCTTTTTTGAAGTAACGTCTGTATTATATAAGATAAGATCTTCAGATTTGTGTATTGAAATATTATTCAGGACTACGGAGTTGATGCCATCTTAGCATTCAGTAACAAAAAACTATAAATAGTTTAGTATGACCTACCATTTTCTCAGGTCTTTTTTTTTTTAACTCAAAAATGCTGCTATACTTTTTGTTTTCTCTGACTTTTCAATATAAAAAACAGCAAACAAAAAAAAAAGAACTTCTGTACATTCCAATAGTTAAATGCATGCAGAAATTTCTCTACATAGTAATTTAGAGTCAAATTTTGTTAGATTTTAGTTTTCTTGCCTACAATTATTTAGTCTGGTGATTACAATACCAAGAGATTTAAAATCAACTGATTGTATATATGTAATTTTGGAAATGTTTATAATGAATCTAAAGACACATTCAATACTTAACTTCAGTCTGTGTCATTATAGCATTGACTCGTAACATATTAGTTCATATATGAATTTGTGTTTTCCTCCCTAGTGGTACTTTGACTTGCAGGTTTTATTTGGAATATTGACTCAGTTTTGAGCCATAGAATAGTTGTTGCTGTGGCAATGTGATGAAATGTGATAGATTTTGAATGTGTGCATGTTTAACTTTTTTCTGACAAGTTTAAAAAAAATTCTCGGTGGATTATTTGCCATTGTGAACTGATTTTGTATGAATTTACCACTGGACTATAAGGTGTGACATAATCTTTATTCTACTCTACACTTTGTATTAACAATTCACAAGATACCTTGAATAAATAGTGCATTGATTTTTTTCTTTGAATCAAATTGTCTCTGTACTATTTGTAATGTTTTTTATGTTACAGTTAATGTAATGATTTCAGATGAGACAAAACTGAAGTTGTTGAATGAGCTGAAACAACTGAATTAAAACTGAACATACTTTGACCTTTAAGCAGTATTGAGTTTGACAACAAACTTCAAGACAGCATAATAAAAGTCTTCATCCACCACTCTTCATGTAGCTTTGTCCCAGGAGTGTGCTTGCTGCTGTAGACTTGCACTCCCCTAATATCTATTATGATATTCTGTAATTTCTTTATTGCTGCCTTTAGTCAACACAAGTGGCAGGGTGGTCAAGTTTGTATTCATACATCAGAAATTCTTATTAAAAGATGATTTCAGTACAGTGTTTGCTTTGTCATTGGCTATCACCAATTAACTAATAAAACTTTGTGAACTGTGATTTACTAAATGTCCTGTGCATGATTTCATGCCTCTTTATTGCAGTAATAATAAAAATATATTTGTGCTATTACCTTTAACGTAGGGGGGCATAGTTTCAGTGATAAAGCACATGGGATCTGAACCTGGTTGGAATAGCAGTGATTTTTAAGGGCTCCCCTGAGTTTACCTACCTTTAATGGGTACCTGACAGTTGAAAAAAGTAAAGTCGTTGGTTGTGTTAACTACTGTTGAAAAAAGTAAAGTCAGTGGTTGTGTTAACCACAACACTCATTAACTGTCAGCCATAGAAACATGTGCATTTATATTGTCTGACCTATAGAGTAGTTATTTTAATTCGGACATTACATGAATTCAGACTGTATAATGTGCGTGTCCATTTTTCAATGATTCTGACCCAATTTCCTTCCATTTAGCTGTCTTTTTATGTAAGAAAAACGAATTTCAAATTTGTAAGTCTAGTTGTTATTTTTTCCTATGTTACCAGGATGACTTTACCTCTTCCTAGGGTTAAGACTATATTTTTTGATTGGCTAAGTCTATACTAATGAGTCCGGCAATATTTATTCTGTTTTTGGAGCTGATTTATTTGATTCATAAGCCAAGTTGTTTGATTCCATAAAAAAAAAAAATTAATAGGGTGTCCGAATTATATTAAGATTTTTTTACCAAAATTTATTTCAGCCAGCCAGTTTTGGACATCAATGTTAAGGACCTCATATTTGTTTGTTAGTTTTTTTGTTTTTTTTATATATTGGGCAAATGTTTGGAGTGTGCTTGATACATTGAATGACGTTAAAAGCTTAGATCTAGACCTACAAGATAGATCTAGAATTATATAGAGAGAATATCCTTACCTGTACTATACTACAAAAGATCATCTAGATTAGAAATTTATTAAATTAATAAACAAAAAACACCAACATTCAATACACATCTAATCATGCAAACATAAAAGAAGTCTTAAAAGTCGGTATCCCATTGAACCAATTTAGGTAGAATGTGTTCATATTTTTATTTTTTGTGTTCGTATTTATGCAAAATCTGAAAACATCTTTTATGATTTAATGTGTGGGGCTATGCCTGGGAATCTTAAAATTTAGTTGATGTTAATATAGCATTGTTTATTGATGCTTAAATATAGACTGTCCGAAATAAATTATGGTGTCCGGAATCAAATAATGTGGGTCAAATTAGTCAGAATTAAATGAAAACACAGTCTATTTAACCTTATATATAACAAATATAGGTAAGGGGTACTAATTTACGTAGTCACCCTTATTCTCCTTAAACTAAAGAAGATATTGATACTTCATTTTCTTTTCTATGTCTAACCACTGTAAAATAATGCACTGTCATAGTCAAACTTTCAAATTTGGGCGTATAGGTGTCCGAATAGCTTAAACTACTCTAGATAGCAATTTAACTTGGTTTGCAGACATTCATCCAACAGAAATTGTCGGTGATTAATATTTAAATTTGAACTGATGTTTGACCATTTAAACTGCTAAAGGATGCTTCATAAAATTAGTCTTTTAAAATTGATTTCAACATATCTGATCAATATTATTTCAGACTTTTTAATTATAATTACCCTGTGTTTAAGCAGTTGATAACTGATAATTCTTATATTGAAAGTCTTCTAATTAAGTACACCAACTAGCTAGACTGGAAATTTATATTCCTAATGTTATATACTTTCTAGTCTACCCCCATAAAAAATGAAATTAGACTACCCAAAAACCTGTTATTTGATAGTGTGAAAGGTGTAGTTGGGTGGCACACAAATAGCTTAACTACCTATTGAAAGGGGGGAGGTGGCTCATGTTCAAATGCCTCTCTGATCCATATCTATAAATCATTCTCACATCCATTTTGTATCTCTTGAGACTTGGTTGCCTAATAGGAAGCATTTAAGGATCCAAAAACACTTTTACAAATTATGCCAGTACTCAATAATGGGAATGCATAGGTGTCCCAAGCAGATATAGCATTGTGCAAGTAACCTTGCCTTGAACCATTTCTGGCATTGCTAAGAAGGGAAAAAAGTTTGCTTTTTTTAAAAAAATTATTTATATGCGCAAGAACTAATACAGATAGAGTAAGGTCAGAAACTTCTTGAGATGAAATGGTAAAAAAAGAAACTTGAGGTCCACTGGTTATTTCTACATTAGATGTGACAAAATAACTGGTCTGCATTGTCTTCCTTAACCTTGCCAATGAAAGGCAATGCCTTATAAATATAAATAGTAACAAATGTTCTTTAAACAAAAAATATTGACCAACACAAAAAAACTAAACCAAGATCTCAAAGAAAGTCAAGTTCTACATAAAAGCACATGAATATATTTATTTTTTTGTTTGTTTGGTTTACTCTAGATTTACTGGACACATTGAATTAGTAGCAACAAAGAGACATCAAATTGTTGACTATTCCAATAAGCCTTGCACACACTCACACACTAATCTGTACATCAAGTAAGAAGTCAACAAAAGTAGAATCTAACACAAACATAAGTCATTGGTTGACACTGTACAACACTGTATGTCATGATGTGGTGAACCAGAATTGGCAGTGGAAACTAATAACAAAATGATATGAAACATATGACAAATGAAGGTCACAACTCTCTCAAGTTACTGAAACCGCACACACAATTTGGTTGAGAAAGGTAAATCTATTTAAAAGCTTGATCAACTTATTTTAAATGATCAAAAATTATTAAAGCAAAATAATAATAATGAACAAAAAAACTAGATCTACTGAGTTCACAAGTGGTTAAACAAAATAAACTGATGAAACATTTTAGGCTTATTTTTTGCCACTAAAAGGCAGAGCATGTTTTAATACTAATAATGTTTACAGCACACCTAAAGAACTTGACAGTTTTCAAGATGTTTAAAATTAAAATCCAACGTTCTTTTTTAAAGCTTATTGAAACAATAAAAGTTCTACCTTAAAAAACTTGACTAAAAAAATTGACAAGAAGTTAAACAAAAGCTAAATTTAAAATCAATAAAAAAAAATAATATAAAAAAAAGTTGATAATGATAATGTTTTCCATGAAGATCTATGAAGAATGAACTCTAAATTAAAGAAAAAAAATCACAAGTTTATTGTGTATTTCATGAAAATTACCAATACTTAAAGTTCAAAATGGGACAGTGCTTTCAAATAATACAGCACACACACACCAATTAATTGGACAACAATAATTACTAAATGAATGGCAATTTAAAAATACTTAACTAACAACAGAAGCTTTTGGTCTCAAGAAATCCACATTATCCCAAAGTCTTTTAATTTCTAATGCACACAAGAAAGTACTGAGCCATACTGATGAAGAGATGACCAAGAAGTGATATGAAAGGGTAAGACAAGAGGGGGAGAGGGTGAAAACAAAGCAGCACATTTGCTTTGAAAACAAAACAAAGGGGACTGACAAAAAGTGTGATTTTTACTGAAAACTCCCAAGACAAGTGTAGAGAATATCTAGAAAACAATGTTCATACAACACTTCAACAATAAATTGTTACAAAAGGACTCTTGATAACAAACAAATAATACAACTAATGATGAGAGAAAAAGAGTGACTTGTGAATGAAACATTTTTTTCTGTTTGTTTTTTTTTAAACTTGTTAAATAGAAAAATATTTCTTTTATATCTATAAATTTGAGGTAAATCAATCAAAGCAACAAGCCACTACTTTACATATCAGATATATATATAAATATATAGAGATTATATATTTATACATATTTCAATATAAAGTATGTATATATATAATATATATACAAAGACATTCAAACAAATATACATATAAAATGTAAATCATGAAAATTATATACATCTTTGTATTATAAACAAAACAAAAAATGGCGGCAACAACAAAGCCATGAGCACTGGTGAATGTGAAACTGGTAGAGACAGACAAGAACATGAGTGAACATTGGGTTACAAGACTGCAGCCACTAGACACTTTTGTTAAAAGTCATCTTTTTTTATGACAACTTACATAGCTTAATTGTTTACAATCATACACAAGGAATTTGCTCATTAAAAAAAATATTATTACAACATGTACACAGACCCAATGTGAAATTATTTTCATTGGAGACATTCAATACTAAGCCCTGATTTGAAGCCTCTATTGGACTTGTATGCTTGTTTGAATATAAGGTCTAAAGATTCTGTAGCCAATACCTCCAGCAAAAAAAAAAAAAAAATGGTGGAAAATTCAAAACATAAGACTATTTAGAACTTCAAAAAAATTTCTTCAGATTAAATCAACTCAACTCAAAAGATCATAATTGTAAATAGCTATTACACCTGCTAGTTCAGCAAAAATATCACTGTCTATTACACATTATAGAATAAAATACATTTAAAAAAATGTATTGTCTTCCTGCAGATTCTAAATACATCTGTTTATGCTCTCAAATATTTAAAAAAAAATTGTCCTAATGTTTTTCCTTAACAACAACATTGTAAAAAAAATAAATAAAATATCTAAATGACAATAATTTGAGTTCAAAATATATCACTGATAGGTAAAAGGTTAAGTAGAAGATCTAGCTTTGGCTAATTGGTCAAGGATGTATGTACAAGCATAAACAATATGAAACAAGATTAAAACATGAGGGCTGTCAAACTCAGCTATTGGAAGAGAGTCAGATCTAGGTTGAGACTAAATTTAGGCTTAGAATTCAATAACATACAGCCAATTATTAGACTAGTCTAGTAGCTAAAAAGCCAACATTCATAAAATTAGAAAGTGTACATATTTGGGCTTATACATTTTTTTAATGCAAGTAACTTTTATTAATTGGCTGGACTTCCAATAAAATATGCACATAAGGAATAATTAAATGATTGCTAACAATCATCTCTAATAAGATTTAAATATAAATTATGTTTCAATATCTTTTGTCATTATCATCTTTTGGAACTGTACTAGTACTGCTAATGCCCATAAAAAGATTATACATTTAGTTGACATTAAAACAAAAATTCAATCCATACACCATCACTCAGAAATGTCAGTCAAAAGAAAATATCTAGAGCTTCAATGGAGTCTTAACAACTTGCATATCCCCCCCCCCCCCTCCAAATTAATGTTGATAGCAATTACAGTAAATCACATTTTTCCAAGCAAATCTTTTTAATTTGTACAAAATCTGAATGATGTGGATCAAACAAATTCTATAAAGCAAAAACAAATGACAATATGGCTCCAACAAATTCTATATACCAAAAACTCATGACTAGTCATGACTTTGTCAACATATAAAGTCCCTTTTAAGTTCCGCAAGAAAAATGTGTGAAGTGGCCTAGCAAGGTTAGACTGTAAACCCTTAAACTGTAGCTTATAACAACAAATATAAAGCTCTAGCATATTATTTTGGTCACATGACATTTATTTAGTCATTTTGCTTATAGTGTCAAAAGTTCTAAGTTAGCTCCTTATGGAAAAAAAAATAAATTCTACATTCACAGCACAAGCAAACAAAACATCTGCTACAAGCTAACACAACATCAGCTACAAAAAAATACAATCTTTCATTGAAAGCCCTTCCTGCTAAAAGAATAAAATACAAGTCCATGAAAAAATTTAGTTTTAACATGATGATAAACAACAAGAAAACCAAACCAGAAAAAAACAACAACAAGAAGAAAACAAAAGGCCTGGGTTAGGAGTTGGGTAAGAGTTCAAACTCATCGCTAACTGTCACCATAGGTACATGGAGGTCATCAATAACTGGAGTGTTTTTGTGGTCACACAGCCCACACTCTTTCAGCTTCCATTCCCAGTCTAGTTTCTGAACAGCATACAGAGATTCTGCCTCGTGATGGTGACGCAGCAGAAGAAGTTGCTAAAACAAAGTAAAAATCATTGCTCATTTATTTTAAAGTTATTTAAAAAAAAAAAAATGATACCAATGAAAAGAATTTAGATAAAGAAAGGTAATGTGCCTTCAATATTTTTTGTTTGTTTTATGTATTTTTGATTAAGGTGTTAGTATTTAAGTTAGATGTTCTTGTTTCATTTGTAAATATTTCTCTGTCACATTAAAATAGATCTAGATTAAAAGAGAAACAAAAATGTCTTGAAAGCACAACTTAATTTAAATGACGTAAATACAGACTAGGTCTAATAAAAGCAGAAGAACAGCATGTGTAAAAAAAGAAAAATCCATAGTCTTAGTTGGCATCTTATAAAAAAAAAATAAAAAAATTCTCGTTTTGAAAAAGTAAACCCTATTTTTGGTCTTTGCTACTTAAAAATGTTCTCTCACAAATTAACTTGTATGAGTTAAGGTTCAAACTCAGGAAGAAGCAGCAATTACTTTCAAGACTGGCTATAAACATTCCAATTTAAAATTAATACACATACCTTAATTTTTTCATATTTATCATCCACATCTTGTAGCCAAGAAAGAAACTGCCGACCATTGTATCGAGACCGGACATTTTTATCTCTGTCTTCAACCTGAAAAAAAAATTAATTAAAATAATAAAGATAAATGAAATTATTACACTTTTATTAATTGCTAAATTAGCTTGATAATAGTTTACAAAGATAAATATTTTATATACTTGTTCTAATTCCTGCTGGTTATAGATTTCTTCTTCTCTTAAAATTGTACAAACACTGAATGGTAATGTTTGATTCGCCATGGCTCTAGCAGCACGGCCATGTTCCCTCAGAATCTCTTGTTCAATGGACAACATCAGTTTTTCCTAGTGAAAAAGACACAGAAAACATTGAACAAAAAATACAAATTATATTTTAAGCTCTGGTTAAAACATATCTAATTAACTTGTTTAATTATAAGACCATTATCGTTAGTAGATACTGCAGGACAAAAATGAAGATCTTTTTTGACTACTTATATATTTAATTGTTTTAGTTATGGATTATCTGGATACCAAATAGCTATTTTATAGCACATAGTTCCTTATTTACATTGCTTCAAAAATGGTATATATAGCATATACACATGTGCATAGGAAAAGGACACTTTAAATTTATAAAACACAAAAAACATACAATGACAATACTATAAAAGCCTTTCTACTAAATTCTTTTATGAAATGGGACCAATGACAGAAAGTGAGTCTGGGAACAAAGGAGGGCCAAGACTGACCCACAACCAGACCTGATCATTAAAGCACAATGCAGGGCAGACCACAGTTCAAATGGTTTGTACTTCACATGGTTCAGGCCAAATTTGCATCCTTTGAAAAGGTAACTTTCTCATAATCCTTTTTGACTATTCCAAAAATTGCTATATATATTCTGTATGATTAAGTTTGGGAAGCCACTTGCTCTTGGAGCCTCTCAAGCCCCCCACTTACATGGAGTTTGATGATAATGTTGTTAAGATATGATGATAGTAAAAAATAATTTTAACCACAATTTTCATATAGAGGAACACAAAAATGGTTTAACAGAATTGTAAAGGAAAATAAAATAAGAATAGACTTACTCTTTCAATTACATGCTGCAGCCTTAATCTGTACCTTTCTTTTTCTTGTTGTATGAAAAATTCTCTCATAGGCTCAGTGACCAGATTAGGCGGAGGTAGCTATTAACAAATATGCTAATTAGTGTTTGTTTTCTTGAAAGAGAAGTTTTTTTCTCATTTTGTTTTTAAATTGATATAAATTGAACAATATATTATTTAAAATATTTTCAAATGTTAATCTTTCTAGGTTTATAGCTATCTAGATAAGCCATAAGAGAAAAGGTTCTACACAAAAACTTACCATTGGAACTGACAAAGTACTTGTAGAATTGCCTTGTAAAATATAAGTACAGTTGACCATTAAAAAATCTTTAAAACCAGTTGGAGGTTTGGGTGCAACATTACAGAGTGTCCGGTGCCGTGAAGCTATCTGAAGAGGGAAGGAAACAATTAGTTCTGAAAACCCATCTTTGATAGAGTTATCACTTAGGATTATCTTATAATGCAATGATTATGAAAGAAAGGTTTGAAAATTGGAAGATTTTAAAATGAAAACTAGATGTGTATCGCTTTTTATTAGTTTTTAAAACGAACAGGTTGGTAGCCCGATTGTATAACCCCTGCCACAACTGAAAAAAAGAATGATATGTCTTAGTTAAAACAAGGTTACAAAGACAGTTTGACTGGAAACACTAACTCAAAATGACCCCCGAAGTGGTCCACCTAGAGTCTTCATAAGGATTTGAACATGGAACTTCCGGTTCCAAGTGCTTTACCCCTCAGCCACAGCATCTCCATATATTTCTTTAGTGTACACTTATATTTTTTAAAATAATAATTATTAACCTTATTCATACATTCAAAATTAATAACATGTTACATGTAATAAAGAGAAACTAAAAAAGATTTATTCTTCTAACAAAATTAGATAAATTGGCAACATGAAAAAAAAAAATTCTTGACCTACTTTAAGCTACAATTGTGTACAACAAGACTTTCCCCTCGCAAATAAAAATTAATATCTCCGTTGTCATTTGTCATACAAACTAGACATAGATCTAGCTAGATCTAGACCTAGTTTTAGATCTAAATCTAGATTCAAGATCTAAGTCTAGAACTAGATCTAGAATATTGATACAGAATCTACTATATCTAGACCAGAACTCGTATGAATTTACACGTTTAATCTTAAAATTACTTGACCTAGGCCAATGTTATGATCATGAATAGTAGGCCTTTTGTTACCAGGTAATGGAGTAATGATGTACTATTCTTTTCTAATCCAATTCATCTCTTAATGTGATACTATTGTTTACATAATAAAAAAAACTGCACCCCTAAGCTGTCAAAAGATAAGTTATTGCATTAATACTTCAAATTTTCAATAAATTATCAATACATTTATAATAATATATTATAATTATATCTAGATCTGGGCTCTAGTCTTTTTTAGACTGTCAAGTGTAAGTCCCGATAATGAGGATATGTCAAAACTGCGCGCTATAAAAGTAGTTTGTTATTTTTGAAACTTATAACTAAAACGAGGTAAAATAAAAAAATTAAATACAATTTTTTTTTAAGAACAACATTTATATTAGCATTCTATTCATTGAGTTAGTAAATAAATGGAAAATATGTTTTATAATTATCCATTGACACTTTTACCATTGTGACCTTAGATGCAACTTTTTTGTACCAATGCGTGAATCTATGAATGAAGCTTGAATTATTATTAATGAAGAAGTCCATGACCTTTTAAAAAAAAGTTACCTCCCCTGAAGTTTTTCATTGAAAAGTGGTGTAATTTTTTGAAAAATCTGCTTGCACACACACACATATATATATATATAATTTAAAAAATTAGATGTTTCATTTTCGGAAAAAAAAAAAGTAGCTGTTGCATCAGAACTTTGAATGATCTAAATTCGCATGATGTCTGATTTTCATTTCCTCTTTTAGTTTGCGAGATCTAATAGTGTCTTTTCCCCTTTTGGAGGGCGTAAAAAATATATACTTTTAATACCTTTAGAATGAAAAAAAAATAATACTAATATATTTTTTTAAACCAAGTCATTTCATTCTATTTTTTAAAGTTTATTTATTTATTAGTCTGAGGTATTTTTTTTTTAAAATGTTTATTTTGTAAAGAATTCTTAAATTCAGAGTTACCTCCTCTTAGGGTATGGGAAGGACTTTTCAAACAGGAAATTCTAACTGGAAATAGGAACCTTTGGTTTAAACACTGGTTGATATTTAATAAATGATATTTTTAAGCCTATAATAATGAACATTGAGTTGTACATGTGTTTGATCTAGATTTAGGTGTAGATGTCATGTGATTTAATAGGATGTAGATGTGACTTGAGAATTTAATGTGTAGAAGTTATGACTGACGAGGATAGTTTGTAGTAATGAATGATGACTAATAGGTGTAGATTGATAAAAAGAGGCAGCTATATCTTAAAATAGTGGCACACCTGGGAGGCAACTATAAAGATTTTATTTTGATTAGAAAACATTAATAGTGCTTAGTAAAGATAAAAATGGCATTGAGAATTACCCTTCTGCGAAGATTCAGATATGTTTCATAAGGGTTTGGTGGTTTTTCCAATGGTTGATTTGCTTTTGATGATGTTGTGTTACCAGTTGAAACCAAATGAGTCTGCTGTTCTGTTTTATTTCGCAACTTTCTTTTTCTTGGTGGGAAACTTGAGTCATCAGCAGCAATTTCATCTCCCTTTTGTGACCGTGTTGTACTGCAATTATCCACCTCTTCTTTAACATCTGTACCACCTAAAGATTACAATACATACAGAAAATATGTAAAATTTTCAGCAAGCCATGTGTGTATTTGGCATTTTTTCAGCAACAACTGAAGTTTCAAAACTTTACTGACTCAATAAAAATTAAAATTTAAGCTATTAAAGTTACTATTAAAATTTTATATGTAATGTTATACAATAAAGCACAATACACATTTCATTTGTCACACTGAAATAAATGTTCTCAATGAATGTTCAAGTCAAGACCTACTTTTTGACAACAGATACACTACAAATATTGAAAAGAATATTAAAAAATAAAGAGTAAAAATGAATATTTATGGAAAGGTCTTTTCAAGATACTATAATATAAAAAAGAAAGACAAGGAAAAATATTGAAGTTTAGATCAAATCTTCAAGTCAGTCAAGCTATATTATTATCAGAGAAATGTACTTATATTAATTAAGTTTATATTTTGTTTATTTGAAATTCTGTTCAAAGTTTTGGACATCTATGTTATTTTTCTGCAGATTAAGTTTGAAAGGTTTTAACTTCAATCAACTTAATATTGAGTTACTTCAGTATATAATTAAAAGAATCCTCAAATGTGCTATAGCATTGAGAAATTCATAGCTCTATAGCTCAAGAAAAATAAAGATGAGATAACTTAAAAAAACAACAACAGAAAATTAAAAATAGAACAAAAAATCTAGTTTCAAATTTCTACTTTAATAACTTTAGGGAAGACAGAAAAATTCTCATTAGCAGAAATTTGTAGGAAAAAAAAGTTGAGAGTATTTTTTTCGTTCTGTACAAAACTAAGAGTAGACTAGCTCTTCCTGTTCAAACAACATTGTACCTTATAAAGAGTTAACTATTAACACTGCATTCTATTGCAATAGAAATAAATGTGTTAAATAAAAAAAACTATCCAGGACTTTGCAATGATTCAGGGATCCCTTGGGAATCTTGCTCTAAGTACTTACCATTTCTTTCTTTTTCTGAGGGTCTCTCAGCCTTTTGCTGTTGCTGCATCATAGCTGTATGTGAGCGTAGTGTACGGGTTGGCCTCTTCTCCTTGCCTTCATCTGATTTACCACCTGATCCGTCTGTCTGTTCAGCACGCAGATCACTTTCACGAGATGCTGTCTCATCATTGTCTAAATTCCTAGCATTTTGTTCATTTTTCACATCTGATGAGGAAACTCCAGCACCAGATCTAGAAGAAGGTCGAGAAGTTGAGACATCCCCACCTTCCTGATTAGATGTAAGGGAGCAACTCTGTAATGCTCTTTGTTCCCCTTCATCTGAGACATCCCAGCCTTCGCTTTCTGTGATGGGATTCACCACATATGGAAGTGCTGGTTTGGTTAAAGGTTTTGAAACATTAGCAGAAGGCCCACCAACTTTGGGTGGCATGATGATTTTGAGTGGAGGAACTTTGGGGGTTGAAGGTCTACTGCCCTGTTCAGAAGAAACAGGATTAGAATCATCTTGGTCAACCCTAAGGGGAGAATCACAGCTGCTAGTGTCTGATTTTTCTTCCAAGCGAGCACCCCTGCTAAGCTCCATGGAGGTGATGTGACTGGCAGATGGCATTGTTGACACCAATGAGACAACTGCACTTCCTGAGGCTGCGATAGCCCTGTCACTAAGACCAGTCACAATGCTACCACCACCTTTGTTTCCTCTTGCTGAGAAAGGTTGGAATGGTAGAGAGGTAGGAACTGTCCCTGGTCTAGAGTCTGATGACACATGTGAACTGCTGGAGGGAGCTAAAACTGTGCTGTGACCTGTCTGATATGCTGAAGAGTGCAGTGGATGATGGGGTAATCCAGAGCCCAATACTGTAGAGGATGATAATGATGAAGATGGCAAAGAAGATGATGATGACACTAAAGAAAACTGACAAGATGTTCCCATACGCTGAGAATGTGATGATGTGGACGAAGGTTGAAATGAAGATGAAACACCTGATTGGTCCAAGCCAATACTTGAGCTGGGTAATGTCTGTGTTGCATTTGGTAACTTTGAACTGTGCCGAGACCCTATATGTGTGACATTTTGGCCAGGAATGTGTTGCTGAGAATGCTGTTGCTGCACTGAAAGAGATGAATGTAGCTGCGGCCGAGGTGGCTGACATGTCTGCAGAGAAATTTGCTTGCTGGTGTCACTAGGGTGACTTAAGTTTGAGCAGAGAGATGTGCTATTGAAAATATTTGAGGTTTTAGGGTTACCGCTTTGAGTACTAGAAAACACATCACAAAGTTCTTCACCATCACTGTTAGTAGTTAAATTATCAATCCCACGTGGCGTAAATGGTTCAGTAATAGTTCTTTCTAAAGGAATAAAAGTTGACACCGAAGCACCTTGCGGTGTGACTGTTGAATCAGGGCAACCATCATCCATAACATGAGCTCGACCAATTCGAAGCGATGTTGACTGTATCAGTTTAGTGTCTTCTAATTTTGGAGGCTTTTGCCGATCAAACAAAAGTCTAGATGAATTAGAATCACTTTCTGAAGACACCTCACAGCCAGGGTCAACCGTCAAGACATCCCACTCTGTCTTGGGTTGATCGTCCACATTTGAAGATTTTTTGGTCTGTAATTTCATAAGCAGCCGAGTAGAGGCAGCTAATTTATCAGGTGAGGGAGGAATATGCTGCCGCCTTACATAGGAGTTTCCTACCACACTAAGAGAGGTAGAACATCCAACAGTAGAAGATATTGAAGGGAGTGGACCTGCAAGGTCTTGCTTATTTGGTGTACCATGTGGTTTAAACTCTGTAGAACATTTTTTTAACAAAAATTTTATTACAGAAACATTGTCTTGAACTGTAAAATGAGTTAGTTCCACCTATAAACTATGGATACGCTAAATTTTCTAATTTGAAAATTGTACTACTTAAACCTTCTAAAGTATACTATAAAACATACAAACCTTTTTTCATTTAAATTTTTATTATAAAATTATGAATATGAAGTATCCTTTCTAATTATATTTTAATGCAGTGATGGGCAAACTACATCCCACAGGCCAACTTTGCCCTTAAAAGGTTCAATCATTAAATAGTTTATAATAATAATAAAAAATAACTCACAGAGTATGGATTCAAGTTTTTAATAAGAGTTGATCTAAACAAAATAAATTTGTTGACAAGTTATTTAATACAATTAGTGGACTAAAAATGATTGTCTCTTTTCACAAGGTTAAATTCACTGAATGCTGTGAAGGATGATAAGCTTATGAATTTTCAAGATAACTAGAGGAGACTTTATTAGTGAATTGAAAAGATTTAAAAATTCAGTGCAATGGAAAAAGATTTAGCTATTTCCAGAGTGCCATTTAATGTGGCATGTGAAATAATGAAACAAAACTAACAGGCTAGAATTAAACTACACTGTAATTACCATCTCAATTATTTCTAAATGTTTACAAATTAGTTTTACAATTACTCTATGCCCATTTCAATCAGATTATGAAGTATAGTTACAAAAATTACTTGAAGCATCATAAATCACATAGTATTTATTTTGACTTTATAAACATGTCTTTACTCACTCGCTGTATTTTTTTGTATTACAACTTTTTTTAAGGCCCACCAAAATGTTTACTTGTAGTTTTTGACCCCTCTAAAAAAACGTTTGCCCATCACTGGTTCAACTAAGCTATTCACGAGATATACAGTTCTACTGGAAGTTACTAAAAGTTAGGATCACATGCATGAACCAGAAACCTACTTTAAATATGGTAACTTATCAAAATTAAGCTGAGAATAAAAAATACAAAAACTGTACCCTATTTAAATTAAAATCATTATTGCTTGTCTCAATTTAAATTAATAAATTAAAAAAAAAAACACTTACAAAAAAAACAAACAACAACATACCATCATCAAGGTTATTGCGATCATCATCTTTACTAGAAGTATTACTATCCGAAGACGAGTCCTCAGTTTCAATATCACTGTAACTGCTTGTTCCTTTCAAGAGGGCCTCTATTTCAATGCTGGAAGCCACATTTATGGCAGTTTTGCCTTTAAGGTTTGGTTGATGGGGATTGGCCCCATGGCTAAGTAACAGCTGGACAAGCTAAGAATAAAAAAAAGTTATATTTACATGAAATTTATAATCAGAGATTCTGAAAGTTATAATAATGAAATGTGCAGTAGCCCTTTTTTTTTAGTTACTACCTAAAAAAACAAAAAAACAATAGAACTTAGACACTTGATTCCCCTCTTTGAAATGTAATACCTTTTTATGGCCATTGCTTGAGGCATCATGTAATGGGGTGTCATCATCAAAACCTTGAACATTTACATCTGCACCAGCTTTCAGCAAACAACGAGCAACTCGCAAGTTGCCAGAATTACATGCTTCATGGAGAGCTGTCCAGCCTATGATACAAGAAAAACATTGGTTTTATAATGATATTTAAATTATGAGATATTAATTAATGTCATGTTTTTCACTTTTTAAGTTTATATTTTAAAATATCCAAAAAATGGATTAAAAATAAAATGTTGCCATCTTGAGATTGCAGAAGAGAAATGGCTTGAGAAGTTGTGGTAGAGAAAGGAAAAAGATGAAGCAGCTATGACTGCTGGGAAAATAAGGGAACAGCTTCAGAAAAAGGGCACTGTATCTCACAAGGACATAACCACAGTTTTTTTTAAAACAGAAAAATAGAATAGGCATAAGTAAATAAGTTCAAAATGTACTTTAACTATGAAACAAAAAATTCGAATGTCTTTGCCTACCTGCATAGTCTTTCATATTGACACTGGCTCCAGCTTTTATCAAACGCTTTGTTTGCTTATAGTCACCTTTTTTGGCTGCCATATGTAAGGGAGCCTCTCCACGCTCATTTCTTTTATTGACTTTCTTGTCAGCAGGAGTGCGCTTTGTAGAGCTAACCTGACCTCCTGAAGAAGGAGACTTGGGTGATGCATCTGAAGCAGTTTTTACTTGTTAAATTTAATGTCACAAATTCATTTAATAATAAATAGGTAGAAAGTACAGACATTAACCAATCATCTTGCTTGAGAAAAAAAAGGTTTATTTAATAATACATCTCTTTAATATAACACTTTTGGGAATTTGATTTATCAATATTTTTTTTAATTACCTCCTACAGTGGACTCATCTTGCATTCTCATTAAGAGTGCCATCTGTTGTCTCTCAGACAGAGGCACGTTGAGACGAGAAACACTGCCAGCACCACGAGGAGACCCTATCCCCACATGTTCAGGTGATCCTTCTGGCATAGTTAGACGCTTACGTTTTACCTGTTGTTGAGCTTTTTTCTCCGCTGCGTAAAAAAATAATAAAACAAAAATATAGAGAAAACATTAATTGGCGACAAAAAAAGTGAAACACTTAATGACAAACTATTAAAAGTTTTTTTTCACACGTTTATTCCAAATAATGTATTTTTCCCATTTATAGAAAACATTTTCACAATGTGAAATGAAATCACTCAATATAACTTAGGGGAGCTACCACCTTCTACCAAGTGCGTCCACAGGTGGCGGATGGGGGGAAGGACCCTTAGATATAAGGGTTAGCTGTGAATACCAAATAAACAGCCACAGACCAACTGGTTTGCAGTTCATCTAGGAGAGAAAACTCTGAAAATAAACACCTGCTGCCTTGCAGATGATCTTGGATGATCAAAGGCTATGGGAGCATACTCAAAAAGAAAAGCAGGCTGAAGTCAGAGTCAATGGGCCTCCTGGCGCATAATATATTGACACGCAGCCTCAACCATGTAGGAGTTTAGTAATGATTGTAATAGGTGTGGCGTCCTGCCTGTGGAATCCCGCTGCGCATGTAGGGGGCCCGGTCGTTCCCCCCCCCCCCCCCCGAAGGAGCCCACACAAGCGAACTGGTGGTTCTTCTGCAAGACACTGGCCCAAGACACCTCAATAGAAAGAAAACTATATGGAGAGATCCCTGATTTGGAAACCATTGCGCAGTTCATCTCATGTAGTAATACATTTTATATTAAAAAGGTTTTTATTTTCAATAAAAAAAAAATGATTTAAACATCTCCACACAATAAAAGAAGGGCTAGTTTTTAATCTGCTATATTTAGCCACTTACCATCCTCTTCTGTGGGAGATGTTGGAGGCACAACTTTCCTTTTGTTTAATTTGCCATCGTTTGGTACAAGTTTGCTTAAGGCAGATTTGTCCTAATTTGAAAAGAAAAAATATTTAAAAATTAAGAATTAATTATATTGCTTTTAGAAGTAACTGTTAAAAAATAAGATTGCATAGAGTTTGCCTTATTACGGCCCCCACTGTATCTGCCAATGGACAAGGAATTTTATGCCATGTTTTTTTTAGTGTCTAAAGAAATAAAATTTCAAATAATTATTTGGGGGTGCTTTTGATTAAAAAAAAAATAAAAAAAAATATTATCAATAATTAAATTTCTAGTTTATTTTTATTTATATTGTTAAAAGGAGAAATCGACTTTTCAATTTTTTTCAGACAGACAGCACGAAACTAAAAGCCCCCTATTCATCTTATAAGAGCAGCTAAAAAAAAAAAGATTTGAGACTAACATAGCCGCCCTGTGTAAACAAAAGGCATCCCACTGCACGAACCACTATGTAATAAATTTTGGGAGTTTTTTTTTTAAATGCTATTTTTTTTATATCAATAAGTGAATAAACCAATGAAGCTAGAGTTATGAATGAAAAAGATCACACAAAACTAATAAAAATAAAATATCTCTTTTCCCCATTCGGGGGCTGCTAAAAATAGCTTCTGATTTTTTCTTTGTACTACCAGTTTTAAACTCACCTTGTGAGGTGGGGATTTTTTCTCTGACATTTCCACTTGTCCTACCCTTTGAATTCAGTAATGGCGATGGGTAGTATATATTACAAAACAACAGACAAAACAAAAAGGGTTGAATGCTGGAAAACATTAGGTTTCCGGTGGATTGATGCAAAGACTATACAATTTAACATTCATTAGTAGTGTCATGTTGCAAAATTCGTTCAATCTGGAAAAAAAAAAATTCTTATATAAATATAATTCTTTTGGTACATTTCAGCTTACTTGTATAAATTTATAAAAGCATTCTAAGTATAAATTTCCTTTAATTTCTTTATGATAAATTACCAAGATTTAACCCAATAAATAATTATTTTATAAACATCTTTATACTTGTTTTTGATCATTCCAAAAATGTTATTTTTAAAAGTATCAAAATGTAAGCACAATCTTAACTTCATGCATATTTTCGAATCCCTGCACAACGTATACACATAAATTTAAAAACAGTGCAATGGATCCAGCAATATTCTTTAGCTCAGTGATGCCCAAAGTACGGTCCACGGGCCACAACCGGCCCACCGAAAAACTGGCAGAAAAAGTAATAAATTCTCCCCCCTTCAAAAAAAAAAAAGTGAAAATATATCTTTACCTTTGTTAGGGCCCTCAATTTTTTATCTGATGGATTGGTACCATGACCTTTAATGAATATGAGTTTGTGAAATGAAACTCTGAATGTAGAATCTACCCGAAAAGTGAATGGATCTATTTTTGTGGAACATGATAATAAGCCAATATATTTTATTTGTAAAGAAAGTCTGGATGTTTAAAAAAACAAACACATACAGTGGCATTATAAAACAAATATGAAGGCCTTCTTGGTTTGAGAGCGTATAAAAGATTGGTTTAACTACGCCTAGAGATTTGACCAAAAAGAGACACGAAAATAGTTGGTGGTAATCGTAGCTACAATGCTGCTCTCATTTTATGTAGAAATGAAGCAATATTCTTAGACGAGTAAAAAATGATAGACTTTAACTCTCCCATTAATTAATGTAAGAACTAGATCCAATAGTTTCAAATGGTTTTAGGTGAATTTTGATTTCATATTTAACCATTTTGTTGATGTGGCCCGCAACAACCCTGTCGAAAGCTAAAATGGCCCGCAGGTGAAAATAGGTTGAGCATCACTGCTTTAACTGGTCTGATTTTAGTTTAAATTTCTTTTTGATTCAAGTCAATTATCTTGGCTAACCTACATCCCATGTAATGTGCAATAAAGACCATTTCATTAAAATTATATTTTATTATTTTATACATTCTCCTTAGAAGTCAAAAATATTAACATAAGACTGAACCTGTCCTAGGCCTGTATAGTAGTTTACTATCTAGATCTAGGTTCCATAAGACATAAGATTGTATTTGCCAGAAGTGGAAATGGATTATAATAACTTGCACTCTAATGCTTCCAATGGCATGCTTCTCATATAGCCTCTGACAACAAGGCCATATCTAGCCTGAAGGAGCTATTATCACAGACATGAGAAAGGTCAATCATAGTCAATGTGACTCAAAAGCGAGTAACTGGTGGTAAACCAGTAAGCTTCCCCATGGCTGGCAACCCACATAGGATGATAGGAGAAGGAAAACTCTTAATTACCTCTTCTGCCTTGCAGCCATATACGGTAAGGATGTAGGAGTCAACCCTATGAAAAAATTAGGAGCCGCAACATTTAGGCAGCACACAGTGACAGTGTTACAACCCAAGCTGATAGCAAACTGCATCAGCACATGCTATTCCTTTGGGCGGTGGACACATCAGCTGTGTGGTGTGGGGGAACAGCTGTCTGGGTAACATTGTTTGGACTAAACACTTCACTAGCTTATTTAAAATGCCCAGCCATTCATCTCATTTTGCAACTGAAGGAGGTCATGTCTAGATCTAAAATCTAAATGTAACTAGATTCTAGATTTTACTAGATACAGAAAAACTAAATAAGTGAAAATCTAGATCTATAACTATATACAGTCTAGCTATCAATAGTATCACTCTTCTCAGTTCTGTGACTTTGATAGTTTTTTGACTGCATTCATTATATTACAATTCATAACATCATGATCATTAGTATCATTAGTCTTAGCCGACTTAGACATTACTGATAAAAGTTTTAAAGTGATACTATGATTACTACTTTACCATTAATTAGTTATTAGGGGCATTGGAATCAGATAATAAAATGTGTTTAATATCTATTCTAGAAGACTATTGACTGGTGATATATGTAGATGTACATTACAATTATAATAAAGATATATGAGTGTTTCTCCAGTACTGGTGACAAATAGGTAATGGTTCACTAAAAAGTCTATAACCCAAAAACTTCTTTAAATGTAACAATTTTCTTTTCATTGCACTTAGAAATGGTTTATGTATAAATTGTGATATTTATTTTGACTTGAAAGGTGCGTAGTGAAATTTTAAAATTGTAGAAAATGTGTGAAAAAGTGCACAAAATGGCATCTTTTGATGTAACATGGAATACCTGGCTTAGGTTGAAGTAATATTCTACTAAAAGCAAGAATTATTGAACAGACATTTTTGTTGAAATGTGTTAACAATATAATGTTAATGCATTATGTATATCTTTTTATTTTATATTTACTTTGGTATTTCTTAGATGTCGCCGTAAAAATTGCGTCACAGGTGCATCAATGGTGTCCCACTAAATTTGAAATTTTAAACCTTTATCAATTGTAAACAAAGTAAAGGATTCTGCTCCAAATTGTGTTTCTCTTACTAAAAGCATCAATGATTAATTTACACAGTGTAATTTTTCTTTGAAACTGTAAAAATTTATATAATTTTAGTAAAATAGGTCTTGGTGTCCCAGGTCACCTCAAACGCGCTTGACAAAAAGAACAATATTTTTTTAAACAAAGTTATTAATGTGGTGGGAATTACTTAATGGTATCTCTGATACTGCTTAGTACACAATTAGCTCCATTTTTGGGGGAAAAGGCTACTTAGTAATTAACAGGAGACATTAATAGGCATGGTGTCCCACACCCAAAATACCGCATCTTGAATCATACCAGAAAATCTCAGAGATCTCACCAATTATAATAAGAATTAAGCTTATTATTCTCAAGTTTGATCTAGAATACTATTTTTTAATCTAAGTTAATGTAAACCTTATTGTTTTATCATTGTTTGTTGTGCTTCAGGGGACACTAAACAAGTCTTGATCTAGATATAGGTCTCATTTAGACTTAAATCTGTGTTTCAAATTTCAATATATATGTAAATCTAGTTTTGGATCTTGTTCTTGGTGCATTGAAAGTCAGAAAGCTGCACTTTTAGTCTATGATTAGGTTATGTTTGAGGCAGTTATGTCTAATATATATTTAAAGGATTGATGAACACCCACACACAAAAGCCTAGTACATTTATTTGTGATTATAGAAAACTATTTTGTGAATCACTAATATAAGAATAATTGGTAATGTATTTACAGACTTTAAAAAATTTTTTTTATTTCAGCATGTATTAACAAAAAAAACTATATATTTCATATTGGTGTCCCGTTGTAGCACCCGCAACATCTTGTGATATAATAGTCATGTTATAATAAATGCTTAAATTATCATTGAGATATTGCAGCAAATAATAGCCTATATATTTAGCTATAATGCAAGTATAGCATAAATTCTATTCTCTTATAAAAAATCTTATTTAAAAAACTTTTACCAGTAGTGATACAGGTGCTACGATGTCCCATTTTTTAAATTGAGTGCAAACTTAGTGTAAGTGCTCAGAAACTTCCATTTCTCTATCTAGCTGCTTAATACAAAAGAAACAAAATTATGCTAAAAAAGCAAACAAATTAACAGTTAGTTGTACTTTAATGATCAATGGTGTCCCAGTGATGCACCTGAAATGCAAAAGTGGGTACCATTTTGCCAGCACTGCTGAGGAAATGTATGTATTCAAATTCATTTTCTATTGATAAATTCTTAAAGTACAATTGACAATGGGTGAAGAAGTGAATACACTTAAAATGAAACCAAAAACTTCCACTTTAATTTTTGGCCTAATGTGACACTTTTTGATAGGAGTACTGGAGAAACACATATACAAATCCAGATACTAGCATAAGTAACTTATCTTAAGTGATAGTACAGTTAAGTACAGTACTAATAGCCTAAATAGGGTCATGACCTATATTCAGTTTCTTACCACAATAATGAATAGTCACGGATCTAATCAAGAGTGTAAGTAGTTTTGACCCAAAAGTTTAACACATTTACTGTGATATTAGAGACTTAATAATGCATACAACACACAACACGGGATATTGAATTTCATCAACATTTGTAATTATATCCACATCCATTTCGAAAACAATTGGATCGGCTTTCACTGCTACAGTTTCAATACAAGCATGGCCGCCATTGTGGAAGTGACATCCGCGAACTTTCCCGATTTCAGCGAATTTTCAAGATGAATATATCAGCACAATCTTAACTTCATGCATATTTTCGAATCCCTGCACAACGTATACACATTGTAAAATATGTCACAATGCTAAGAAGTGCACAAAACAATGATAAATTCATTAGTTCATGATACCCACCTTTTAAAGACTATCTCATAGACTAAAACAGAATCTAATCTCGAATTTGATTGGTGGAACGAACGAAAGAATGCCATTTCCTTGCCATATATAACGCTTGTATCGAGTGGATGACATTTTTTTTTTCTAAACTAAAAATAAACCAAGACAGGTAACTCCAAATTAAAATATCATTATTTCTTGTTATTGTCATTGAACTTACTAAAAATCTTCAAGCAGAATGTCCAGATTTAGGATTATGCAACAATAAATCTAGTCTAGAATTTAACAATATCTAGATCTAGTAGATCACTAAAAGTTAGGAATTAGTTACCGAAAGTTAATTAATACTCTGAACAATATAAATAACTTCAATTCTGATAACTTAACTAATAGACTCTAGACAGTACTAGACAATTGAGTAGTGTAGACTAGTAGACTGTCTAGACGACTAGAGTCTAGTACTCTAGATTTAGATTTAGGACTTAACTTCTTAAGCTACACTCTTACTAGTTACTAGTCTTACTTAGTCTTAGTGAAGTTAATCTTAGACTCTTAGACGCTATACTTATATACTTGAGTTAGAGTAGTAGTGTCTAAGTTTTAGTTTAGTTTAAAGTTAGTGTCTCTAAGACTAAGAGTAGACGGTCCTAGACTAGGCTAGAGACGTCATACGGTCATATACTATTATACTTCATATACTCAATTTAACTCATGTCATACATAGTCATAGACATAATGTCACATAACTCATTAACTTAACTGTAACATTGTTAACAATATTATTAACATTATTTATCATTCTTTTATAAAATATTACATTTCTAGAGTCATTCTGTGATTCTAGGCTAGTCTGAATAATAATATACGGATGGCTGCCTGGCCGTGCGGTTTGTGCGCTGGACTGTCGTTCAGATTTATCAATGGTCCAGGGTTCAAACCCTGCCCTCTCCCATCCCCCGTCGTCCTGCGGGAGGTTTGGACTAGGAAGTAATTATCTTCAACTCTGAAGGAACATCCGAAACATGTAAAACATTTTACAAACAAACATATAATAATATTAAATTCACAAAATTCAAAGGGCTAACATCGTTTTTATGTGGAATTACTATGTTCGTAGATGAATTAAATAGTAAGTTCCGATTACTCTTGGCTGATTCATTCTGTACCAAAAGTGAACACCCTAACCAACAACCAAGAATACTTTGACCAGCATCTTTGCAGAAACTACAAATATTTTTGGACAAGATTTTATTTTTTCCAGGAATGAGCTATTTTGTCTCATACATTAAAGTGCTGTAGTAGACGTTTCAACAGGCTTTTAAAGAAAAAACTCGTCTTTAAAACTGCCATCATTTGTATATCCTGGCTTTCTTGTCATCTTTACTACTATAATACTGTATGTCCTCGTAGGCAAAGCTAGGGGTATTTGTTAACAAAAGGACGTTTCAGTTTGTACGGCCTTATTGACTCTGACAAGAGAACTTCATTACAAATGATGCGACAAGTTTTTTTTCATTTCCTGCTTGAACTATTTAAGTAAAACAAAATTGTAAGAAATTTTCAATTGATATATTTTGTTTTCTTAACGTTCTTTTGTTCAATGTCAATTTTCAAGGTTTGTTCCATAATGAAAATATTTCCTTCATCAACATGATGGCATATTGCTAATTATAAACGAATGTGCTTCTCGTAAATTTTCACCTTATAAATAATTGAAATAATATCTATTATATTGTAATGTTTATGCAGCAACATTATAGTGTTTGAAATGATTTAGATTCAGTTGTTTCTCAACATCTATCCTTGAATTACAACTATAGTTTAAAAAAAAAGTTAATAACTTTTAAAAAAATGTGTAGAATGTCATGTTTTCTAGAAGAAAAATATATTTTTCTGATGGTCTTAGGCGACCCTGGTAAATCGCCCAAGAGGGTCAAGACCCACAGGTTTAGAACGCCTGCTCTACACTATAGAATACTCTAGTAGACTTTCTTGTCTAGACTCTAGATCTATATAACTAGATGATTAGATGTAGGCATTCTAGCTTCTAGAAAAAGTTCTACATCTTCTAGATCTAGACAGTCTAGAATACTCTACTCTAAGATATGACTAAGAGTCGGAGTAATCTAGTCAATCTTAGACTTTAGACTGAATCTAGATCTAGAGACAGAGTTAACTTAGAGTAGATGAGTCACTAGACCTTTAATTATAATATAAATATAATTTATAATAATAATATAGATCTATATATAATATATTAAATATATCAATTCTAATGACCACTGACACTAATTTTAAGACTGATTGATTTTGGATGATCATGAAGTTATCACTCAAATCACTGAACTTTGTTATGTCTTAGAATTTATAATAGTCTCTATATAAAATAGAATATAGAGTGTACTATTCGTACGACACTAATAGTAGTTACAAGACTCTCAATATTAATTAGTAATATGTACTAATATTAGTGGTATTATTAATAGGGCTAACCACTCTCAACTACTGAACTAGATCTAGAGTCTATTCTAGATCTACTTAGATTACTTCTACTACTTCTAGATCTAGTTATTTTATAATAATTTTATATTTATAATTATTAACTTCCTACAATCTAGATCTAGTTATTTCGAGTACTACTCAACTCTAAAATAACCACAAAAACATCTAGGTCTACACCATCACTGACACCACCCCAATGATTCTGTTATCAACTGAGTTGAATAGTCAATAAAACAATGAATACAAATTAATTAGTTCTAGATTTAGATGTAGATATCGCTAGGAATATTTATATTCATTATTATAATAGTACAGTTGATATTGAAGTACTAAGTTGTCAGTTGAAGTTCTAGTATCTAGATTTAGATTAGATTAGACTAGTGTTTCCCTAACTTTTTCCTTAACAGAACACTTCACACATTCTAAGTAATTAGCGGAACACTTTGGTTATTTTTTAGAGAGGATAATTCACATGGTTGCCTACTAATTAATTATTCTAGTATTTTGGGGAACACTGGATTTGATCATTAATTATCCACTGTAGTAAGTTAAGTCTTTTGAGTGACTGAATTGACTTAAACCACAAGTTTTTTGATTGACTGAATTGAATTTACTGTATAATTAACTGTGTAATAAACTGTGAGTATACTATTGATACAGTATACTCAATATAGTTATCATGATATTATGTTATAATATTACATCATTGTTGTTGTTTTGTGAAAACTTCTTGTCAGGAAGTGATGTAATAAAATTAGAGCTTTAATCTTTAATCCTAAAATATAAACAAGTTTCTACTAATTCATTATTACAATTCAAAAAACAGAAATGGAAAAGTGGTTTGAGTGCTGGGACAATTCCCCAAAAGCCAGTGGAGTCTAGGAGCGCATGAGGCGCCCTGACTGCACTTCCCCTTGGTGGAGGCTGTCCAGGCCTGAGCAAGCTATTATAGCACATGCAGGACAGGCCATTGCCTGTTGGCTCATATTTCTCGCAGCTATGGCCAAATTTCGATTCACTGTGCCCCCACTGCGGGGAGGAAGAGGAAACCGTGCCTCATATTCTGTTTGACTGCCCCAGACTTGCTGATCTCCCCTTGACTTGCTGATCTCTGTCTCGACAGGTCTGGGAAACCAAAAATTCTCGACCTGTATGGCGACATTTATGCACTACGCAAGACAGCAAGGTTTCTGTCCAGGGCTTTTGCAAGAGAGGATTTGAGCCTCTCAAGCCCTCTCTCAAATGGAGTTTGATGATGATGATGATGATTAATTCATTATTATGTGTATTAGTCTACATTCATATAATTCTGTGTAGAATACTAGAAAAAGAAAGTTATAGTAGGAACCTATACTTCTACTACTTTACTTGATTTAGATCATTGTCACAGTATTGCTGTGAAACTAAGCCAAATAACTCAATGAATGGGAGTTAGAAAAGATGAGGATATTTAATTATACAATGAATTTGAAAGTATATATAGACAAACACACATAAAGATCAGCTTTTAACACACAGTTGTCATCTTCCATATTTGGGGTGGAACTTCATTGCAACATTGCATCTTGTTTTTTCTAGAATAGTGCACAAGATAGTGTGCACTTTCTGTACTATGTGGATGTGGATGTGCAGGACAAAGTTATAGCAGTATAAACAGTATATCTAATAAGTACATTAGAATTAAAACTTAGATAACTAATAATTTTATCTTATTTTACCTTACCACTTTTCACATTTGAAAATTACCAGCTGTCAACTTTCCAAAATTGATCTTTTTTTTTCATTGTTTCATTTCAGTAAATTTTTAAGGCTGAATACAAAAGTGTTGTTTTTTTTTTAATTCTTCGGCATGTAGACTCACAATTTGTACATGCACAAATTATGAAACTGAATGTCCATTCCTTTTTTTTATAATGGCATAGTAAACAGTAAAAATACACAATATTTTTATTTCATTCTAATGTTTTTAAAGCTGAAGGCACATGTTTTTGCATGTATTGTTATTGTAGTAATGCTTAGGTTAACAACTGTTTACATTTGTTTACATTAATAAAATTATGTTATTATTATTATTATTATTACATCTTCATTTATCATAAACTCAGGGTTTTAAATTTTGGAAGGGATGGTCCTTTCAGACTGTTTCATGGAAGAGTAGACAAAGCAAAGATAAAAAGGCCAAATAGTTTGTAAGTGGAGAGCAGTAAATTGTGGAAAGGGGCATTTCTTTTGGATTCTTTTGTGAAAGGAGCAAAGCAGAGGTATCTTTCAAATAAGTTTAAACAAACTCTATAGCATTCAAACTCTTGCCATTTCCAAGCTATTCAATATTGATTAACACACAATCTTTCCAGTGTTTGTTATATTTATATTTTAAATCTAATAAAGAAAAATCAAAACCCATTTTTGAAAATGTAGTCTTTTACTTACAGATGGATAAACTACTCTGTAAAACCCTAAGGCCTGAATGTTTGATAAAGAAGGTTATAAATTTACTACATCATCGACATTTAGTGGAGGAGTGTATTCATAACAGATATTTTAAAAAGAAGCTATCTAAGACACTGATTTCGCAACTAACTACAGTACAGTCACAGCTGGTACTAACACAGAGGCCAGAATCTAAGGTTTATCTTATTTTCATTCATCACCATATTCACAAACTGTTTTGTCCTGTTATAATGAACAAAACAACAGCCAATAAAATATTATTTTTTAATCCATCTAATTATTCAAAATTAATAGTTCATTGTTTGAAAATCTGTTTTTATGCAAATATTTAATTAGGAGGGGGCTTTATTAATATTTTTCTTACAAATTGTCTTAACCAGATATAAGCTTGCAAACCCTTCATTTTAGTTTCCTTTTCATCAATGTAAATATAACTGAATTTTCTTTTTGATACATGATACATGTGCTGAAAACTTCAGCCTAGTCCACAAAACTATGTTAATATGCCTGCATGTTATTAATGGAAGCACAAGTTTAACTTTGAAATAAAAGATCTATCTATATTTTCTTCAGTAAGGTTTGAATTACTGAACAATGTTTTCATCAACTTAACATGTTTTCACAGATATTGCCAGCATTAAAGAAATATATTCAAGTGCTTTCATATTATTTGATCAAATCAAATAGATTTCCATCGAATGTACATCTCAGTTGGATAAATGCAGGTATTAACAAGCAAAATAAAAAAAAAATACTTAAAAAAACAACAACTTATATTAAGTGTATCACTTAGTTTGGATCAGTCATGTAATTAAATTTGTAATAGATCTAGACTAACATTAATAAATCTGCGATTAGAAATATTTTTACCAATTGTTGTGTGCAATTTCATGCTTTTAGCTTTCTCAATACGCTATGATCCTAACACTTGTCTGGACCAGTTGGAAAGGGGTAGGTTAGAAAGAACAGATTATTTGGGTGATGGTTTTTAAAATGTATTTATATTTTTAAAAAAGTGACTACCTGAATTCAAATTTGTGGGCTCCTCAAGCCAACATGGTAACCACTCTGCTTGCGAAAAGCATATAAACATGGAAGATTGTATATTTATCTATTGTTTCTATTTCATGTATGCGTTCACTAAGCCTCAGATGACGATCTATAAAGGGGACTAATTCAGCTTATACCACCACTTCAGTACAATTTCTTTTCTAATTGGTTGATTTTCTAAAATTGAGTCTTGTGTTGTCAGGTAAAATAAATAATTGTGCAAATTTTCAGCTTGATCCGAGATTGGGTGTGGGAGAAATAACATGTACAAACTTTTGACCAGACAGAGTGAGTTGATAATATATATTTATAAATATTGGACACTTGACTTCAATGGTGGTAGGTGTCAGGGTTCACTTTAGGCTTGTCTGGACTTGGTTCCTGTGGCTCGTAGGGGCTTGATAATTGTTATACAATTAGGAACAAGTACTACTAAATATATTAAACTCCAACTCCAGAATAACACTAAATCCATGAAATAATAATGATACTTTACTACTTAGAAATCAAAAGAGCACAAATAATGATATCAACTTCATATTTTATACATACAACTCGAGTCCAGGAACGTAATACAACTAACTACCAATTTCACTCTATCAACCAAAAGAGGGGGGGGGGGGGAGAAGAAATAAACAAAGGGATATAACTCTTTCATACTTAAATAGTACAAAGAAATAACACAATTACTCTCACCATACCTGCCCCTGACAGTAGGTACATACTCTATCAGCGATATCTTAAAGGATATTCCTTATTAATGAATCATGATGAACAATCTGCAATATTTTTTAGGAACATCTCTTTATTTGTCTAATAAAAGTAGCTGATGCCCTTACAATAACCATTGCTGGAACTAAGCTTCTACTAATTGAGTTGAAACATTTATAAAACTGAAAGGTTTGTGTTGCAGATATAAACAAATATCTTTATTCATCATCTGAGAATGAAAACCAGAAAAAAGAAAACAAAGATGAATCTGACAAGGCAAATAGGCAAGAGAAGCCAGATGATGAAGAGGAGGAAGCAAGAAAGAAAAGTGAGTTTTGCTGTAAATTAAAAAAAAATCTGATTGATTGAAATAATAGAAATTGTTTTTAGATCTGATTCTAAGCAAACATTCAGAAAAAAAACTATATGTATCTATTGATTGCTTAAAACTATGCATTAAAATTACTGTACTATAATCTATGTCAAAGTTCTGAAGATGTATCAATTTTAAAAGCAAAATTTTAGATTATCAAATGATTAGTTCCTAGTTTTCAGGATGCACTTAATTTATGAAAGTGATAAGCAACATTCTGTTTAAAATGTTTCATTCTTTCAATCTTTGATGCCAGGTACAACATGAATGTAAATATTGTAAAAAATAATATATTTTTGTCTTTCAGTGGAGCTGATGCGTTCCTTGTTCACCTTCATATCTGTCTTAGTCCTTGCTTGGATTCTTTCCCCTAGCAGCAATGACCAGAGTTCTAATATCAAATATATCTCTTGGAGTGAATTTTATCATAACATTTTACTTAAAGGGGAGGTAATAAACTGAATATTTAAAAAATCTGATTTCTCTTTAAAATAGTTTTACAGAAAGAGTAAGTAACTTATGTTTGAACCTATATTATTTTTATTTTTTTCTTCAATTTCACAAAGGTCAAAAGCATTTATATTCATTTTGCTGCTAAAGAAGGTGAAGAAGATATTGCAATTATTGAAGTTCATGAAGGTGCTATAATTAAAGGACAGGTATAAAAATTATTAATTATAAGTAGAGATAGAATAATTTTATTTACTATTTAAAAATCCCATTGAATTACATAGTTTTAACTCCCCAGTTCAAATATATAAACATACAATATATTTTTTCTATTATATGTAACAACTTAAAATACTGCACTCCTCTTTGATCTCAAACTCAATGAAATGCTTATTATTATTATAAGTAACCTTACATATATGCACTTTTTTTCAGCCAGCACGAGGACGATTTTTAATAAAAATTCCTAAAGGTTTTAATTTTGAGGAGAAAATTAGACAAGTGGAAGATGATCTTAACATGCCCCTGAATGACAGAATACCAATCAGATATGGCTACTCTAAGTAAGGATGTTTTGTTGTTAAATCAATAAAATACTATTATTGCATACATAATTGTGTAACTATATCCTTGAATCATTTGATGCATGGTGATACAGTTTAAGATTCAAACATTAATATTTAACATAAGGTAATATGATGCTTATTGTAGCAAGTGGTCTTAAGATTTACAAACTAAAAAGTTAAGCTAGTTGTTTATTTGTATAGAAAATGAAATAAAATTTTTACCTGTGAAAAAAATTGACTCAGAATTGATTTTTTTTTTTGCCATGGAACTATGAGTTTAAAAATTTTCAATGTGTAAGCTTAGAAAAAAAAGACATGCCAAAAGCTCAGGGCAGTTGTAAATTAAATTGGAATAGGCTCAGCTAATTGTGATCCAAATGTAATCTGTTTTTATAGCAAACAATGAATTCCTTATCCACCTTCATTAAAAACAAAAATTTAAATGCTTGTTGATCTTTGTTTGTGAAGGGAGATTTTTACTACATTTTAATTTTGTTTCTTACAACATTCACATTTAAGGTTTCTATGTGAATAAATAAATTGATTTAAAAAACATTATTGATGATAGTCATGAAAATCTATGTATACTGCTTGACCTTAGTGACCTGTAGGGGGAACCATTCATGACAGACTAACCGGCTGGACTAATAGAGTTGTTGATTGCATGGTTTGTTAGAGGTCTGGTTGTTTATATTTAAATGAATGATAGGGACATGTAGATCTAGGTTCTATATAAAGGCTTGTAGTTTATTAATAAAGTTGTTTGGTGCTAGTTGCTTAAAAATGAGTTGTTGTGTGGTCTATTATGTAAGAAGTAGCATACACAAATAATGCTATGTTTTTACTACTAGTTCTATTTACTTACCTTTAGTTTAGTTTTATTACTGTTAATTTGATAACTAGTTTTTGATTTTCATGCATGCTTTAAAACAATAATCTTTCCTCAGCTCCTGGGTGATGTTGGCTTTACAACTAGCCATTGGTCTAGTTTTGTTCCTCTTCATTCGTCAAATTTTCACTTCCATGATGAAAGGCAAGGATGGAAATGTGCCAGACATGATGGACTTTTTATCTGTATGTGTTTTATGATCCTTTATGTCTTAAAAATAAGTCTTTTTTTTTTTTTTTTCAGGCTTTCAAATAGTAGAAATAAAACCATTTAATTATGCTGTAATAGTATTTTTTTTAATCAAGCTTTTTCTGTGGGATGATTTTCTAAAAAACATTCTAGCATTTATTTAAAGACATTCAGTCATTAACTCCTTTGACTTATTAAGTAAAATAGAAAGGCTTATCTTTCAAGTAAATAAGATAATTTTATATTTAAAAGGTTAAGGACAATGAATATAAACAAATAATAATTTCTGACCTTTAAGATTATTTATCAATTTTACTTGGTGTAACTTATGACTTATTTTGACTGTTTGTAGAGTAATTTCTGCACTTCTCTTACTCTAACATAGTGTATCATAAATTGATGATTAGTGTATTCCAAATTGTCATGTGTTAATTTCATTTTAAAATTGTGTATTATAGGGTGGTATTAGACAAGCCAAGTTTACACGTGTTGATATTGCTTCTAAAGGTTCAAAAGCAGTGACTTTCAAAGATGTAGCTGGGCTGAAGGACGCCAAAATTGAACTGATGGAGTTTGTGGACTATCTAACCAACCCACAGAGATTCAAGGTTTGTCTTTTTATTGTGCTCTCTGTACACATAGTAGTGTTAACCAAAAATTGGGAAATTCTATTAACTTATTTAGAAATTAAAAGCATGGCAGGTGTAACTCAGGAGAAATATTTGGGGTTATTTGATGCGCTTTGAAATAGCTTATATAATATACAATATATATATATATATATATATATATATATATATATATATATATACACAATATAAATTAGATATTATTGTTTATTTTATAATTAGCCATGCTTCTTTCTAAGTGGGCCAAAATTGACAACATATTTTAATTAATGTTACTTTTTGCTTCACATTAGTAGCATATTTTAAATCAAACACAGATTTGTAATCTATTGGATTTAAAAAACATGACAGATTAAACAATTTCAAGGACACTAAATTGAACTTCATGATTGCCAATTAAATATAAAGAATTGAGCTATATTTGTAACAATATTTTAATGGCAGCTAATCTTCATATTAATCCCCTTCATTATTGCTACTTCTTTTTTTAACAAGCCATAGAGTGAAGGTCTAATGCTTCGTTCATATTGAAATTATTTTGTGCTTGAAATGGAAGCGTTTACAAAATTTGATTCTGCATTGTTAAAAGGGTACACAAATTATCATATACTCTTTAAAAATTAGCTGTACATCAGATACACCAAGTTAGCTATTAATAATTTTTCTGCCATGCATAAAAATCATCAATTCAAAAAGCTTAATTGTTTCAAATCATGAGGGGAAAAAAGAAAATTCAAGTATTGCCCCGAGATTTAAACGTAGACTACCATTGAATTTTCAGTTGCAAATTTTTATTCAATAGATTGCTTGTAATATCATAAACCATGGCTCAAACAAATATTAACCCATCCATCATGCCAAAGTTTGGTTGTTTTATTTAGTGACTCATTTAGGCTGAAATCTCTTTCTTTCACATTGAGCTGTATATGCACTTTGGTATACAGTTGTTTGTAATATATGAGTTTCAACACTAAGTAGAACATGATTTATTTGATGCATGTAGTCCAATAACATTATTTACTATTAACATCTCATCATCACAAAGTGCATGTATGTCTCTTTATCAAACACATAATTTTGTTTTAGGACAGAAAAGTCAAATGATATTAAAAGACTATTTTAATGAATAAATCTCTTCTGTTAATTATTGGGGTCGACACTGTCGTCCTATTTATATAACACTTGTTTTTTTAATTTGACCAGAATCTTGGAGCAAAAACTCCCCGAGGAGCATTACTTCTTGGTCCACCTGGATGTGGAAAGACACTACTGGCTAGGGCACTCGCCTCAGAAGCCAAAGTACCCTTTTTAGCCATGGCTGGCTCAGAATTTGTTGAAATGATTGGAGGTAAATATAAACTCTGTGTGTGCATGTTAGCTTATGCAACATGTACATTTGGAAATTTTTTATTGATTTTAAATTTGATAAATAAAAAGGTTAATTTTGTATAACATTCATTTTGCTGTTTATATAGAAATGTATAGATAGCTTATAGTAAACATAATTTATACATAACAATTAATCATTCTATGTATTTAGGTGTTGGTGCTGCACGAGTCAGAAATCTCTTTAAAGAGGCCAGAAATAAAGCTCCATGTATCATCTACATTGATGAAATTGATGCCATTGGGCGAAGCAGAGGAGGGTTAGTGTTTGCATTTAATTTACCATGACTGCCATGTTCTGTCTGAGATAAACATAGACAAAGAAGATAATGAGAATGTTTAGTGTTGCATCACTTTTATCTAACACCTCTTTTAGGGTTTGTAGAAGAATATAGCAAATGCTTCACTTCAAGTATTTCAAGGATTTCTTTTAAAACTCTCAGTTCTGCCAGTGCTGGGGGTGAGGATGAGCATACATTGAATCAACTTCTGGTGGAAATGGATGGCATTGAAACCCAGGAAGGAGTTATCATGTTGGCTGCCACTAACAGAGCTGATATTCTGGACAAAGTATGTTATCTGTGCTGCTTTACTGTGTTTTGTTGGATGTTGTGATGTTGATGTTTGTAAAATGTTTTACATGTTTCGGATGGTCCTTCAGAGTTGAAGATAATTACTTCCTAGTCCAAACCTCCCGCAGGACGACGGGGGATGGGAGCGGGCAGGGTTTGAACCCTCGACCATCGATGAATCTGAACGACAGTCCAGCGCGCAAACCGCACGACTAGGCAGCCATCCTAAATGTTTTATAGTACTGACCCAGTAGCTTGTATATTATTACATGCAATGGGATGGCAAAATGGTAGATTAAAGAGTTCATGACCCTTAGGTCTTAAATTTAGGTCCCCTCTAAGTTTTACTGGACTGAGTCTATAGGTTCATGCATTTAAATTGTTATTTTATTTTTGTCGGTATTAAAACACTGAAAACTGCTCTAAAAACTGTTCATATTATAACAATCTGAATACTAATTCACCTGCCACTGTTCATGTTCTTTCATCCTGTATAGATCATGATGTCCACACCATCTAACACCTTAAACCTATTAAAATGTGTAGGCTGACATTATTAGATATCTGACATAATGGATAATTAATTTTTAGAAACAGCTCATAATTTGATCTCATGTTTCCTATAAGGATTAAACTAGGAAGTTGTAATACATCAATTTCTAAACATGATTATTTTAATTTTATATTTTATTATTGCAAATTGAAAGGAAAAGATATTGTAATTTGTATTATTTTAGGCATTACTTCGTCCTGGTCGGTTTGATCGTCACATTATGATTGATCTACCGACACTAAAGGAAAGAGAGGAAATATTTACTGTGTATTTAAACAAGTTGAAATTAGCTCAGCCTGCTGAAGCCTATGCTAAAGCTTTATCCAGACTCACACCTGGAATGAGTGGTTGGTGGTTTTTTCTTTTTATTTGAGTGTAATAGAAAAAGTATTGAAAAATGTTCTTACAACATAATGGAATGAAATAAAATCATAACACTACCTTTTTAGGCCAGAAAAGCTTAATTCAAATTGGAAATTTGAAAATGTCCCCTACAAACTAATATACCTCATCATTATCATCTTACTTAATTTGAGTGAGATTTTAAAGTCTCCCTTTTGAAAGCTCCTAGAGCTTTTTTGTACTGAAGCCATTAGTCAAAGTTTGATTTGAATTCTGCAAAATAGAATTGGGTAATGGGTAAAGCATTGAGTTTTAATAGTTTTTTCAGACCAGGACAGCCTCCATCATGGCCCATTTAAGGTGTTTGTGTGAACTCTTAGGCTTGAAAGGCTTTTAGGAATGTATCCCAGCATTCAAACTATTTGGGCTGTTTAAAAGTTTGGTGGATTGCTCCAATTTCTTTAACAACACTTTAAAATGTTGATCAGGTCTGAAAATGTTACAAACATGGATCTTACAAATTCTTGAAATGTCTGATTCACAGAATACTCTCTTTTTTGTGTGTTATCTGGTTGGTTTTAAACTTGTACTTATTAGTTTTTTATAGCTCCTAAATATATTGAAAACCCTAATCCATTTTAAATGGTTTTCTTAAAATAAATCAACAAAATATCTACTGTGCATATATTAGCAATACAGTATCAAGAACTTTATTATTTACTAAAAAATTAAGCTTTTTGAATCGCCTTGTGGTAGCTACAGTAAACTTTCTTGTTTAAGGTGCTGACATTAACAACATCTGTAATGAAGCTGCCATTCATGCTGCTAGGAAAAAGAGCCTGTTTGTAGATAAACACAATTTTGAATATGCCGTAGAAAGGGTTATAGCAGGTAATTGTTTTTTTTGTTATTTTTCTCCTTTAATTGTTCTTCGTTTTTTTTAAAACATTAAGTGACTATTAAATAAAATTTTTCTTTGAGAATATATATAAATATACATATATATATTTATCCTCCACTTCTTACCTCCTTTTTAGATCCAGCTAAGTTTAATTCTTAAAATAATTTTCTTTTCTTCCAGTGCTGTACCTTTTTACATAACTTATGTTAACTCACTCTGTCAGTTTGTCTGGTAAAATGTTTTACATATTATTTTTCCCACACTCAATCTCGGATCAAGTTGAAATTTTGCACAATTATTTCTTGTACCTGACAAAACAAGAATCAATAAAAAAAAAATAAATTAGTTTATAACTTTTGTTTAAAGTTCTTAATGTTTGAAGTTTGATGTTTCTGTAGCAATTGAGGTTTTACAACTATTGGTAGTTAATAATTTGTTTGGTATCAAACAAGGGAAAGATTGTACTTGACTTGATATAAGCTTTGTGTTTTAAAAAAAGTATTTTAGAAATTTTTCTTGTTTTAATCATTAAATTCCAAATTCTGTCCAGGGAACCAATATAAATCCAGAAATCAGTTTGATGAAAAATTATTCTAATTGTTTTGCGTTTTTTTAACTAAAAGTACAGTAAAGTTTACCGTTAAGACCTTGTGGTCCCATTTTTTAACTGAAGAGCTTAATGTTATAAAATTTTATTAAAAAATGTTCCCCACATGACTTTTAGGTTGTTTGTCTTTCAGTTATATTGTCAGCCATTAACATTAGACCGCAATTATTTAATATTTAAGCATTTCCAACTAGTGTAGGATCTTTGTTTTTTACAACTAGATAATAGACCTAGTTCTTACATTTATGCATTGCATCTTTCTTTTTATACAAGTATAGAAGAAAACAGACATAAAACTGACATTGATGTGTTGTGTTTTTTTTGTAGGAGTAGAGAAGAAAACCAGACTTTTGTCCCCCACAGAAAAGAAAGTGGTTGCTTACCATGAATCTGGCCATGCTCTGGTTGGATGGATGCTTAAGTACACAGATGCTTTATTAAGAGTAAGATAAAGGATGTGATTGTCAAAAGAGTTGAGCCGAAAGCTCTTTGAACTCTAGGCGTGTAAGCCTAGAAGAGGTCAATGTCTATGCAAAACATAGCTATTTCCGATATATCCGGCACTCCGGGCGAATGGACTAGAATGCATGACCAAAGGCCGAGCACACTGGGAGCCCCTGCCATTTTCCTATGATGTACCAAGCTAACCGTGCAGGACTTGCCATTAGTGTAACGTCCCTTGAGGAACGGCGCATGAAATATCGACAGGAAGCTCTTTGAACTCCTCACTGTGCAATGGGAAAGCTCTCGCATTCCCTTGGACACTCACGCAGGAGTTTTGTTTTGCTATTCATTTAACCTAATCACTTCCTCAAGTAATCGTTTCCACCAAAGTGCCCTGTTGAAGCAGAATAGCGTACCCGGGATAAACCAAGAGATAAAGATAAACCAAAGAAATTAATTGCCTCACTTTTTTTCAAGTTTAATATTTAGAACCAGCCCAAACTTGTTTGATTAAAAGCTTATTTATTATTAGCAGTTTTAAAAAATGCCTGTTTTTTTTTTATTATCACTGTCTTTGAGTTCTAAAATATATTAACTTTTAAATATATTAAAGCATGACAATTTTTGATGCTTGCTTTAATTATTTATTTTTCATTATAACTCATATTTATATCCATTGAAAACCATAATAATAATTGTCAAACCACTGACAACATATATATAGCATATCATACGTTTATATATTTTTAGATTTCAATAATCCCAAGAACCAACAGTGTATTGGGATTTGCACAGTATCTACCTTCAGATCAAAAACTATATTCACAAGAAGAAGTAAATATTTTTTTATACTTTTTTTTTATGGTACTTATTATAGTTTCTTGGTTGTTAATAGCCAGGAGTGTCAAGGTGGAAGAGGATTTAAAAAAAAATTAAAATTATCTTAACATAAATTTTAAAAAAATAGAATTTTTGATTAAAAGGATCTCTATTATTTGTATGCTACATTTCAATTCTCTTATTCGAGTAAACAATTTTTTTACCAGTCACAGTCAATTGTAGTAAACATGCTTTTTATACAAAGATATCATTATTGTTCTCATTTTGTTATTTGAAGGGTTTTATGAGAGTAGCCCAAATGGCCTACAAACAAAAAATACATTAAAAAAAATTAGTGCATTAGGTTTGTCTGTAAATAGAAAAACAAATAAGATTTTTTAAAATTGCTATGCCAAGTTTTAGGTAGAAACTTTGGTAGTGAAATGGTAGGCACATTGCTAGTAAATGTCTCTTAAACTTTTCTGTTTCCATTCCTTAGCTGTTTGAAAGAATGTGTATGGCTCTAGGGGGTCGAGCTGCTGAAAGTCTTATTTTTAATCACGTGTCAACAGGTAAGGGAAGTAACAGAAGTTCTTGTTTATTAAGTCAGAATGAGTGTTATGTTGCTCTAGAACAGTGGTTCTCATACTGGGGTCCATGACATGATCATTGAGGATCCACAGAAAGATGAAATTGTATACTTTTAAAATAACTTGTCCACTAAAAGAGAGTTCATCCTAATTGATAATTTAATAATAATCATCTCACCCCTTAATACTGTTTTGTATGTCTATGATGACCTAAAACAAAGATTTAAATACAGGAGCAGCCTATTGAAATATTCACAACTGAGGAACTTAGACCAATGTTTGAACAAGGAGACCACATATTCTGGTTAGAAAAACAGATTCTAATTTTATATCCTGCATTATGGGTCATTATACTGAAGCTGTTGACTGCTTTCCCTTCTTATTTAGTACAATGTGGATTCAGTGCCAATATGAACCTCTCCACAGATGAAAGAATTTGACTAGAAATGTTTGCTTGTAAAGATTTGCGTTTGCTACTTACAAATATTAAGCTAAACATAAATACTTTAATAAAATTTCAACATCATCCTTCTTCTTCTTCGTTCTCATTTTTATGCTGGAGTGTTCAGACCAATACATGAGATGAACTGTGCAGTGGTTTTCAAATAAGGGAGCTCTCTATATAGTTTCTTTCTATTGGGGTGTTTTGGGGCCAGTGTCTTGTGCAGGCCTCTTGGTAAAGAGAGCAGTTTTGGAGGACATGGTCGTCATTCTCTGGTGACACTCCACATGGGCAGATTTCACTGGTTCCAATTTTGAGCTTTCAGTACATATGTTGTCGCATTCTGTTGTGTCTGGTCCTGAGTCGAAAGATTAGACGTTGATCTTGTCAGGATAGCTTATAATTAGCATCATCTTTCTTGTGGTGTGGATGAGAGCTCGTCCATTTCTCACTTATTTTATTTACTATTAGTTTATTCATTTCTTCTGGATAGAGTGCAGAGTTTAATAGTGAGTTTGTTCTCCCACTCTTGGTAAGTGTGTCAGCCTTCTCATTTCCTTCTAGTTGTATATGAGCTGGTATCCATTGAATAACAGTTTTTTTGCTGTTGTTGTTGAGCTTTGTAAGTTCTGTCCTAAGACTTTTTATATAAGAGGAATCAGAGTTTTCCAAGCTTTGGAGGGTTGTTTTCACATCGGTTAGAAAGACAATCTGACTGTGTGGGGTACTTGGATGATTTGCTAGCATGGTAGCAGTTTAATGCTAGAGCTTCCCTTTCTGCTCTGTGTCTGTCAGAGAGCTCTCCAGTTGCAATGGATTTGTCTAGTTTTTCTCCATCTGGCCATTCAATGAGTATTCCAGCTCCTCCATTTGTGGTGGCTTTATGGGATGAGCCATCCGTGCAAACTCTGATCCACTGATTGCTAGGATAATGAGTTTGTTGTAGAAAGCAGTTCACTATTTCCTTGAGCTCATTTGGAATGTAGCCATTTTTTTGTGTGATATTTTCAATATGGTCTCTTATAGTAGGAAGAGAGCTTTTGTCCCAGGGTGGAGATTCATTATGATGTATCGTGGATTCCAGAGTTATTTTTTCAAGTTGGTGTTTCTTTTTTAGGTTTAGAGATTACTGTATGAAATTGGTCCTTTTGAGACGGTTTTTAGTGCCAGTTTTGTGGATTTTTGTTTTGAGTGGGTGCCTCTCCAGGTTTCCAATTTAGTGAATTGGGAAATGAATTATATTTCTCTTCTTTCATCCAGAGGGATCAGGGCAGCAATTTCCTCCATAGCTCTTATGGGTGTTGTTTTCATTGCTCCTGTCATTATCCTTAGACCAATATTTTTTAACCTTGTCTATTTTTCTTAGGTTGGTTTGGGCTGCTGAGCCACTTGCTGTGGCACCATATTCTAGGACATATTCTTACGTAACTGGTATAGGTCTTTTTCAGGATGTTGTGATTAGCTCCCCAAAAACATCATCCAAGTCATTATTTTTTTTTACAATTTTATCTAAACAAATTTATGATCTTAAAAAATCCTTCAACAAAATGTCTTTTTTAAAAAAATATTTGTAACTCATGTTATATTAGCTTATGTACTATGCATTTATGAAACTTTTTTACTTAGGGGTCCATGGGCAAGTTTCGACTGTATAAAGGTGTCCCAGGAAAAAAAGTTGAGAACCTCTGCTCTAGAAATATTGCAAAGAAAGTTTACAGCAGTCTATTTTTCTTTTTCAATATTATAATACGGTATATTATTATGTTATGTTCATTATGTACATTTTATACTTTGTGGTTGATGTATCTATATCCATGGATCATCTTTTTTTCTTTAAAATTTAAATTTATTGTTACTTAGGTGCTCATGATGATTTACAGAGAGTTACAAAAATGGCATATGATCAGATTAGATCATTTGGCATGAGTCATAAAATAGGTCATTTGTCATTCCCTTCCAATGAAGAAAGTCCAGGTTTGAAACCATACAGCCAAAGATTAGCTGCGACCATTGATGAGGTAACTTGACTGTTAGTAGACATAGTGTTTGCTATGGCAATATAAAATGTATCCTTGAAAAGTAAAAGAAATGAACACAAATTTTACTTTTTATTTAAACCTAACCTAGGAGACAAATAATTATAAATAGTGGTAGTATAATAGAATATGTGACATTTCTTGAGGCTGTTGATTTACAAAGTTTTTAAATTCACCTAGCTCTAAATGGTTATCTGACACCAAATGCAGCATGTCATTGTGCCAACCACACCATGCTTTCATTAACCTCCTAGATACACTTGTTGAACTATGGTCTATTAGACCTCAACCAGTAAACAAACATTCAAGAATTAATTATTTTTATATATTAATTATTTTAATAATTATAATATTAATTATAACTGTAATTATTTTGCAAAAGATCCATTTACATGTTTGCTTTAATGGGTCCAGTGAAATTGAGTCCATGGCCAACATCTATAAACATTATTATTTGGCCAGCACAATGATCAACTTCTATTTTCTAGCAAATGTTGGATGTTAACAAAAGCTAAGTGAACTCAGAAACAATCTTGAATAGACAAATCCTTGTATCTACTAAGATTCAACCTCACATTCTCCCATTTTGACTACAAAGTCCTTAAAAATAAGTCCTTCATAAGTCACTGATTAACCTGCATGACTAGATTTACAAATGAAATGCGTAGAACGTAATTATGTCTATAATTTATAAGATAAATGCTTTAGTTTATATAAAAAGCTAGAAAAGCAAATTAAACAAGTTTTGTTTGATATATATTTATATATTATATATATATATATAAATATTAGGGATGCACCGGATAGTACTTTTTGATATCCGTACGGAGCCATATTTGACCGGATTGTAAAATTTGATATCCGGCCAGGGCCGGAGCCGAATACCTAAGTGTCTTGTAAATAGCTTGTATTGCTGAACATTTTACGAAACTGTTAAATAACATACCTATTTTTGTTGGTATTATTTTTTTTCCTTTTATATACCTTATTGTTTTAAACTCTGTTACTGATTGATTAATTAAAGGTTATCAGTATTTATAAACAGAAATTAATCTGTGTAGCATGAGCGTGTCTGTGTGTATGTACGAGGCCACCAACCATAAAGGCTGTGTGTTGGAGGGTCAATGTAAAATATGTTAGTATATATTTAACTAGTTACTAGTGTAAATCTCTCATCTGGCTTGTATGGTGGTTGCATGTATGTGTTCAAGAATTTCTGACCAACAACTGGTCATCAGACTTGTAATTTTAAGTCCAAAGACTGCTTCTGGTTCTGGCTTCAAGGGATTAATACTGATAGCTGTTAGTTAATAGTTGGAATCTGAAGTGTAGTAGGTCATATATTTATTAATCCATTTGCGGCAAATGATATTTTATTAACAGCAGGAACATCAATTATACCTACTTATAGCCTGAGCCTTAAATGTTGCAAAGCATAGATTTAATTGTAGTCTGTAGGCCTATTATTAATATCTATGTTTAGATCTACTGTTATATAGATCTAAGAGCATTAGGAAAACTAACTAGAGAAGAAAAAAAAACTCACCCACACCCTCCCTACCAAAAAAAACCCCAACACAAATAGACTTTGTGTTCGACTGATTGTAACAACCTGGTCGGATAGACGTAGTGAGCCTACACATGTAGTCCTAGTGTGGTGTGTATAGATGATTGTGTTGACCTTCACGTGTTTTTTTTCCTTGGGCATACGCAATAGTGTTTAGTGTGCAGGCAAAAAAAAAACACATTGGCATGGTCAGTCAAGCATATAGATAAATTACATCCGTACACTAGTTACAGAGGTCAAGTGTTTCTTAACATTCCAGCATATTTTTTCTTTGTTTGCTAGATCTAATTGTGGTGCTATAGATCAATTTATTTTCTGCAATGTTTAATTTTATTGTAAGGTTTTCCTTTATATATTAAGTCAATAGAATTAAACAATGAAATTAGCTTTCTTTCTAAAGGTTTTAATACACGGAAAAAAATATATATACTGCACACATTTGTTTTATTTTATTGTGCAACGAACGTAAACTTAGTGTCATCATCTAGTGACCTCTAGACAGTGTCAATATTTCTCATCAATCTGCGTTAATCCATTCTGGCTTAAGAATGGTCAATGTCGATCAATACATTGTCATGGATTAAACAAATAAGAAGTTGGGGGTGTTGAGTCTCTTGAGCCCTCCCTTTAAAGATACCCATGGTCAGTGTCTGTTTGGCTTGTAGTCCAGCCTCCTAATTGAGACTTAACCCAAAGTAAACAAACTTATTACCCGGCCAATAGTAAAAAAGGTGTGGCTTGTGGTCCAGACCCTTGATTGACAACCTATCTAATAATAAACAAACTCATACCAGATTAACCCCATAGAGATATGGCTTGTAGTCCCGCCCCCTAATAAAAATTCTTCTCTAAGTAAACACAGTTCTCTCATAAGATGTGACCTCTAGACAGTGTCAACACGTTGACATCTGGCTTAATGTGATCAGCTGCCTTTCTGTGAACTCAATGTTATGGACTAAACAAACAAAAGGAGGTGGGGGTTGCTCATCTCTACCTCTGGAGATATACCCGCACATCTAGACAGATTATCAGCCTGACGTAGTTAAGGAATACCCCCGGTATTATATGTTTACTAGACCACTCAAAGGTCAAGACAAGCTTTTAAAATGTGCCAGACATTGCTGCTACGTAAGTATTGCGAATTTATAATGTGAAGTTTTATTTCTATTTAGATTAACACGCCTTGTCTTTGTACAAAAAAATATTTGGTGCATAGTCATAGTTTAAAAAACAAATTCTTTTATTTGAAACAAAAACGTTAATGTATTTCAGAACTGACATTATTGAATTATGTCCACTTTATGAATATTGGTATATTTTTATTAACATGGAGATTTAGTTTAAACTTCTTGTTGGACATCTTTTATCAGCGTCGACTACCTTTATATTGTTTGCCTTTTGCCTGTGTTGTTTTGATATTTAAGTGTTACCTCTGTTTGGTATATCTGGAAAAGACTTAGCGCGGAGGTGCCTAACAATATTAATAGAAATACAGGTGTAGCTTTTATTACCTGGTTTACTATCCGGTAGTGATATTCGACTGGAGCCGGATATTGCCGGATAGTGAAAAAGTGCTGAATATTCGGCAGAAACCAGAGCCAGAGCAACTATCCGGTGCACCCCTAATAAATATATATATATTTAAGAAAATATATTAGTCAAGCTCTTATTGATGATGTTTGCATGTTTGATGTAAATGTTTGCTCTATTTTGATCAGGAAGCTAGAATGCTGGTAACTCGTGCCTTTCTTCATACTCAGGCAGTTTTACAAGAGCATAAAGAAAAATTACATAAGGTAAATAATAGCATAGCTCTGTCCTAATAGCAGATGTGCTGACTATGTATTGTTGTTAGTGGACTTAATCCAATGACTTTCAGGGTCTTGGATATTTGATGATATTACATTTCAAAGGTTATAAAACAATGAAACCAAATAAACTTGAACATGTATTTCATACTATGGGTACCAGTACTTAAATTATACACTGCAATCATCAATACAATAAATATTGTGTCATAAGGTAAGTACTCATTGTTTTGTGAAGCCCCCTCTATATCTTTTTATCTTTATTCAACATTATGCTTTCTTGACGAGGTTCTTAGTCCCATCTTATAATTTACATAAACTTATTTTACTTCATTCTTTTATTAGGTGCTGGGCCAGTCCTAACATTTGCGGGGCCTAGCCTGGGTGGGAATAAGGATAATAAGTGAAAATTAATTCGACTTTGAATTTTATTCAAGTACAAAATTGCCATCAAATTAAATTTATTTTACGAACCTTGCAACCTCTGGCATATTTATATACTAGTGACTATAAAAGCAAATAAAGTATTGGAACTTCCGATTAAGGTGAAAATTTGCCAGATTATTACATGAAAGTTGACAATGCCTTTTTTCTTTTATCATGTGTCGGATTGGCGTTTTCCGCAATGAATGACACCCACAAATGACAATTTTGTCTATTTTTCAGGATATTTTTATGAGTTTTCAGGATATTTTAATAAATTTAGGAATTTTTCGTATATTTTTTGCAATTAATAATTACACCTAGAATTAGCACAGGGCCTATGAAAGTGTGGGGCCCACTGCGACTGCATAGGTTGCAGTGGCCTAAGACCGGCCTTGACTTGGTGGTTGTTACAGGAATGTAAAGTCGTCCGTAATTTACTAATAAAGCATAAGACAAATGTCAAAACTGTTTTTTTTCATCATAATTATGGCTTTCCCTTTTGACATATATTCTGAGTATCTCATGGCTCGTCTGCTTTCGGGGCTGTTTGATTCATTGGGATTCTCATTAAATGACCATATTGTGTGAGAGCTTAAATAAGCTACTTGGCATATTTATTCTCTGATGCCTGGATTGTATTGCCCTTCACCCCATTTAATTTCAGTCATTTAATACCCATCACATCTCATCTTTTGTTATATAAAAACACTTCCTAGGCAGGGCCTTAGGCAGATTTTACTGATTGCTCCAAATAGGGACCCATGACTGGCAGGGGCCCGTAATTGACATTTAGCATATATCAGTCATGGCTTTAAAGATGTAGGACTTAAAGAAAGGGTTAACATAGTTAGCATATTGTAAATTGACATAACTCAAATTAACCCTCTGGCACCTATTGTTTCCTATGCAATGTTGATATAATAATTTAATTAATAGTAATAGTTATTATTGTAAGACGGGCACCGCAGTTTGCAAGGCCCGCCCTGTTCCTAGGTATTAAAATTACTGGCACTGAAAAAGTTGTCCTCTTATCAACATGTTCATATTTTCTTATGTTTATCTCACTGCCTTGACTTATGCGTTTACTCAACATTCTGGAGCATTTGTAGAGCTTAAAAGGTCTCGCTCACTTTATCTACCAACCTGGTGGACTCAGAATACTCTAACATCTACAAATTTTAGTTTTTGAAAACCTGTAGATTTTTCTGAGTATTTTAAAACAACTAGTGAATACATATAAATTTAAAGTTTTATTTGGAAAAAGCTGGAGGTTCAATTTAGTAAATCAAAATATGATTATTTTAACCCTGTTCTTACTAATATTCTTATATACCATTTCAGTATAAGCATCTATCCACTAACTCTTCATAGACTTGTCTCTTCCAGAAATAAATGCTTTTTACTTTTATCTCCTTACTCTAAGTTTTACTGGGATATAATAGCTTTGATAGTTTAGAAATTATAACATTTAGTTAGTAATGTATATTTCAAATGTAATTTTTATTACTATTATTTGCATTTGCTAGATATTTATCATTTCCACTTCCTCAGCTTGCCACAACTCTTTTAGAAAAGGAAGTTTTGACCTATGAAGATGTCCTGAAGCTGTTAGGTCCACCTATACATGGGAAGAAAAATATAATTGAGCCACATGGTTGGGAAGGAATAATGCCAGGCTCTTCAAATAACAACAATACCGGGTACCAACAACAGTGAAAGCAAAGAATGAAATAGATAAATGATATTCAATTAGTTGTTTTAAATGATAAAGAAATTTGTTTGTTTAAATACAATTTAAGCATTGAAAGATTATACTTGGTATTAAAATATTTTTCTGTAAATAAAAAGTAGAGATCATGATTCTGATTTATTGTATTGAATGTGATATGACTGCTTGTTCTTGAGCTGTTTGTCTAAATAATTAGACACTTTATTTTCTTTGTGACTGTTTCAACAAATACTTCTGAAAATTAAAATTGTTAGCTGTAGATAGAAAAAGAATAGTTATTTTAACTAGGGCATTCATATTTTAATAGGAAGAAGTTAATTTAATACCTGTTGCTAGAAGTGTGCATATGAATGTTATCTTATGAATTATTTTTGATAGCTTTGACATAGTTGATGTTTTTCATTGTTACAACGTTTATGCGGTTTGAATAGTGATATTTGTAAAGAAAGTTTTTTAAAGTCATAACTGTACTATTGTGAATATATAATTTGAAATAAATGAGAGCTCCACTGATTTTTTAAACTAAAGAATCTTTTTTTTTTCAATATTAACAAAAATTGTAAAAAAAAATAAAACTATAATGTCATGAAGTCTTTCTAATATTCTCATGAGTTTAAAAAATTGTAAATAGAATTTTTATAAATTTAACAACTTGTAAACAAGAAAAGCTTACTCGGAGGAGTAGGGAAATGGAGTTGTGTGAATGAGCTGGGAGTATCAAAATCTACATTATTTTTACATTTCAACCACAACAACAACATGGTGTTCAACAGGCAGCATCAACAAGAAAAAGCTCTGAATGGTGCTGAAAATATATTAATAAGGACAGCCTTTGGACAACAATGCTTCATTTTGAATGGCTTTCTGAAATGATTGTAAGTCAATAAGTATGACAATTTTTTTTGTTTCACGTCACAAGCTCACCAAAAGTGATGCCTAAAATCTAAAAGTGTTGGACATTGCTAACATTGCAACATAGAATTTAGCTAGGAAAAGCTGCTAAGACAGGATGTGAATAAATGTCAACATAAAAAAGGCTTAAATGGACACAGATTTTTTTAAAGAGACTAACAATTTAATACCTGGGCCTGGAATTTATAATAAATGTATATAGTGTTATTAACAAAGTTATAATAATGTCATGAAAATATGACCAAAAAAAAAGTTAAAAAGGGCAAACTAATCTAAATATGGTTTGGACAGATCAGTCAATTTTGTTTTTTGATGGTGAGCGAACGTAGTTTATATTATATAGATATTCAACTAATTTTGTTCACAAACTATAAATTCTCCTTAAAAGTAGGACCGCCCCCCCCCCCGCCCACTCAAAGGGTTTATGTGGGAAGGGCAGTAGAGGTATATGCCCCCCCCCCCCTACACCCAATCGGCCAACAAAGGAACGACATAATATAAAGGTCGGTTAAAATATCAATAACAAGTTTTAATCATATAGATATTTAATTGATTCTGTTAGCAAGCTGTGATTTCCACAAATAAATTGGACCGCCGCGAGATTGATGCCAACATACTAGAGAGGGGGGAGGGGCGAAATAATCTAAAAATAGGTTGAAATATAAACAATTAGTATATATTATTGACAAGTAATAAATTCGTATACAATTTGTGTGAATTCTATACTAAAATTCGTCCGCCTCCCCCCCCCCCCCCCCACTTTCGATGGAAATTGTTGATCACTTTTGTTACCTTGGCTCCATATATCATATCCAACAACACTCTACTGGATAAAGACATAAACAACAGGATAGCCAAGATAATGGCCACCATGTCACATTGCAGAAAGAGTCTGGGACAACATATTGCTGAATGCTGACTAACAGTACTAAAGCCCTAGTCTACCGACCTGTGTGTTGAGCACCTTGCTGTACGGAAGTGAAACATAATATGGTCAACCTAGGCCTACTCATGGCAGGAAAAAACTGAATGTCTTCCACCTCCGATGCCTAAGGCGGATCTTTAAAATAAGGTGGCAAGATAAGATAACCAATGTGGAAGTGCTACAAAGAGCAGGGTGCCATGACATCCACTCTGTTATCAGCAGCAGACGACTTGGCTGGTTTGGCCACGTTCGTAGAATGCCAGTAGGTCGACTTCCACAGGACATCCTGTATGGCGATCTAATAGAAGGCAGGAGAGCCGTTGGTCGCCCACTTTTACGTTATACGTAAACGCGACATGAAGCTCTTCAAAATTGACACTGGCAGCTGGGAAGAGGTGGCACTGGATAGATCCACATGGAGAGAGAGCATAAAGGAAGGGTTACGGATTGCAGGTGTCATACACAGAAGCAGAAAGAAAGGTGAAAATGCAACGGCGCCTGGTGATTATATATGCCCAACCTGCGATCGCAGCTGTGTATCAAGGATTGGCCTCTTTAGTCACACAAGAAGTTGATAAGGGAAAAGATCGCATCTCGAGACGTAAAATGCCACAGAACTACTTTAACTAGTGGCCTAAGTGTAAGGGTTAAGGTTAAGCTTTCATAAATTTCCTGGCCCTTGATTACTTTTTATAGTTTTATCGTAGGCCTATTTATTAGACTATTAGATCTACATAGTTGCATCGAAAATTTTACACTTTGACAAAAAAAAAAAGACCTATTAGATAGATCTATATTAGACATGGATATAAATTATAGAAAAACAGATCTAATGAAATCTAATCCAGACTTCTACATATACTTGACCTATTTCATTACATATATGTCAGTGCAACAGAGTACTCAAATGATTGGAGTGATTCGATTCAAGTTACCATAGCAAAACAATATGGCAGTCGGGTTTTTCGTGTAAACAATATGAAAATGGTTACATTTTAAGCACGCCTATCAATGAATGGCTTTAGCAAGGCTCCCACCATTATCTGGGTAATAGAAAATCTAGCTCAACTTAAGATTTTAATATATAGATTGTCACTAGACTTGTCTCGATCTAGATTCTATTACTTAATAGTATTAAAACAATCATATACAACATTATGATTATAGTTTACTCTTATAATTTCGAGCCTAGTAGATTAGATTAGATCATACATCCAGTGGCGTAACTAGCTATGTGCGGGTGGTGCGGGCCATCAAGTGACAAGGGGCATCAAACAAATGACCATTTAAACTTTCTCAGTAAAAACTGCACAAACTCAGACTATTCGTTTTTAAATGTGAACGTTTATTTATTTAGCTACTTTGTTGATATCCATATTCTTTCTAAACTTAAATATTAACTAAAGACTAGCGCCTGAGTTGACTTGGTTTGTTTACATCTCTAATTAACCCACTTTTAGACGTCTACATTACTTTCTTCTAAGGAAAATACTAAACGGCAAAAAAAGTTTTCAGAAATTGTTACCATCCCCCCACCCAAAAAAAAACAATAACTGTCTAACTTCCTCTGCAAACTCTTTTCTTAAGATCAAGTATTAGGCTCCATCAGCATGAAAATGGATTAAATGCTAGATGGATGGAGGTGATCACCAAAAACTGAATAGGAAGAGACCAGTAGAACATTCAGACAGCTTGGAGGAAATGTGTAAAGGGCGGTATTCACAAGAATGGTCAAGATTTATTGAAACAAGAAGGAAAAAATGGAAACCCTGCATAAAGAGACTCTTGGGCATCATTTGTTTTGCTATCCAATCAGAATCTGGCACTCTTAGGCATCACAAACAATTTGAAGAAGAAGTGGAAGAACAAAAATGAAGGCCATTTGTTGGAGTTAGTGATATTTCTAACATAGTGGACTCCACTCCTGAAGGAAAATTGGGTTCAAACCAAACTTACAAAAATACATAAGAATTTATTGTAATTATGGGTGGTCAGGGAAATAGATCATACAAAAAATTAAAACTAGCCATCTATTTTTCGATTATTTTCGATTGTATACATGGCATCTAAAAGTTGGAACTAGCTTCCAACATTGACAATAATGGATAACGACAAGTCTTTCATGGGCTTCATCGACACTAAGAATAAGCATGCCTATGGAATCTCTGCGGTTATTTTAGAAAACTTTGTTTGTATGGCTCAGAAATAATGGACTGCGGAGGTCAAGACTTTGATATTTGCTGTTCTCATGAAAGTTCAACACTAGAATGTCCAAATCTCTAAATCTGGCAGAATTTAAGCTGCTGAAGCTGAAGTCAATGTTCTATTTTTTGATATACTCTACCATTTCTAGAGGACCTCACTGAAGCCAGTACTACCTTTTTCTGAAAGCATATGCTCAGACCTAGGGATTAGTGCAAAATCTCTTTGTATTGGCCACAAGAAAAATATGCCTAGCGAAATAAATGAAGATTCTGTATTAACACACAAGAAAGAGATACAGAGGAAAATTAATTTTCAGTTGTACCTGTCTGTTTAAGAGATTATCACAAAATTTGAGCACCTTATAATGTGGCTGAAAATTTTGATTTTTTGTCACCATCACAACTATTAGATCTTCAGATTGAAACAAAACTTAAGTGTTCCTAATGACATTAACAAAATTGAATTATAAAGTCTTCATTTACTGTAACTATACTGATTTCATCTAGATCTAGATGATCGTCGTAGTCAACCTCCATTTCGCTATCACTGTAATCATTTTCTAGATGATATGCAGCTTTTAACATGGACCACTCATATCAATAAATCATATTTTAAAAGTGTCATTTTTAAAATTCATGTAATTTTCTGTTAGATCTTCTATAATACAGACGTTACTTAAAAAAAGATGATACGGGATCTTGATGTAAACTCTAATTTGGACCAGGACAGGATGGACTACATCTACTTTTAGACAGAAGTCATTTATTCATAGCTACTATTCCTATCTTAGTCATAGTGTATATATTATCCAGAGGTAGATCTAAGTGCAATTGACAGACAGCTACCTGTTTAACTGGCTGATTGATTTTTCCATTCCAAGTAGATCAAGATTCTAGATCTCTTATTTTACTCTCTCATCATGGTTTCCTAAAAAAAGAAAATGTAATCGTACACTACATTGCCTCCCCCTTTTTAAGTTGAAAAGAATTATTGATCAATTACATCATTTCAGGCATACTGAGCTTGTAGGTGGATGATAGTGAGTTTTGAGTTTTTGGCACATCTGCAAAATTTAGGCCATGTTGTGCCAGAGGATGATAGTGAAGATGGTTAACAATTATTTCATTATTGATCCTGGTCAAAATGTCTTGTCTTGTGAATATTTTATTTATTTTAAGACTTTGTGTGTGACTGTCTGCGTTACTATTTTTCAATCATAACTTTGATCATTCACCTCCCATTTATTTTACTTTGGTTTATTTGACAGAAAAGAAGTGAAACACATGTGTTTCCTTAGAAACATGATATATGGGGTATGATTGGCTAATGCGTCATGGGTCTAGAAAAATCCCCTTAATCTGGAACCTACTTAGGTTTTTCCAGTGAAGGAAAAAAAAAAGACATTTTCACACCAGGTTACTTTGATCTTCGTGATAGAACTCTTTTCTTGCAGGAGAAAACAAAATAAATTTGTCAGAAATGTAGAAAAAAAAGGAGCATGTGCAAAAAGGCAATTTTGCCATTACTATCAAAATAAACAAGAAAGAAGACATTAAACAATTGGGTGGTCAGTCAGTGCACAAATATAGTGGGTGTGCAGAAGTAGTTCTTTATTCTAGTAATATAGACAACTATTTTTAGAGTCTAAATCCAGACTTAACTCTTTCTCTCCATAATTATTTTCCTTGTTCCAATAGAAATATTCATTTTGCTAATTTGTATTTCACTATCCTGTTATGATTAAAAACTTCAATAACTTTTTTGTTTGATATCAGAAAATGTAATATTTGGTATTGAATTATAGGGAAATGCATGCTATTTTTTACATAACACAAATTAAAGTTTATAAATTCACAAATCTATTTAGCTCAATGGGGTTAAATCATCGTTGGCATCATCAATTTGGAGAGAAAGAGTTAATTATTTTTAAAAAATGCCCTCAGTATATTAAAAAGTAAATTATAAGTATATCATTTTTTTTAAAGAGATAAACATCAGTTCTATTATTTTAAATTTAAAACAAGTTTTGAAGTAATATTATTGGTCATATATCAAAATAATGTGTTGCAGTGAAGATCATTAATGCTTTTTATTGCCCAATGAATAATTTGTTTATCTTCTTCTTTGCTATAAGCTTATGTTTTTATTCTGTGCATGACAGCCAGGCAGAACATATCATTCATAAATATGTATGAATTTTTTTTTTTTTAAAGTTATCAAAGGATAATGGAATAGTTAGAATTTAAATTAAATATTCAAAATGTAAGTAGGCCTAATTTTTTTTTTACTAAACTAATTTTTTTTTAATAAAAAAAAAAAAAGTTAACATTGGAGAAATGATTTGGCCGCCCCCGAAATTCGGTCACCTGTGTGCAATGCTCTGCATGAGCATGTTAAAAAAATACTTTTTAGGTCTCTTCCACTCAGATTTTCATAAAATCAGGAAAAAAAATTGATGAAAAAATATTTACCTAATATTGACATTATCAACATCACATATTTGTTGAAAAAAACATTTACCTAATATCAACAGCACATATTTGTTTGGTAGCTTATTATGCTACTTTATAAATTTTCTGTCTTCTCAAGTTTGATGAATTAACTGACAGTATTAGTCTTCTAAAATGAATGCATCATTTTTTTTTATGAATAAAAATATAAAGCTCTCTTCAACTAGCTTCTTCTTATATTTTGTTATTCTACTGTTGTGCATTTAGACATGTGTAAAATGCCAAGCTCAATACATATATATAAGATCATATTTGTCAAGTTAATAATATTTTTGAGGTGGAGAATACATGTTCTTTATTTAATTTTAATGTTTACATAATAAAAACCATCAAATCCACTGAGTGGTCATTTAATCCTTAATTTAGGTCAGATTTGGACACATGTTTTCATTATCATTCTCTTGGCTTAACTACATGGTATACAATGGTTATATCATTATTTGTTAATTTTTTTTCTGTTGTACAGCTCTACAAGCACTCCTTATATTTTAGAAAGACTGGAAGGACCATCTTACAGGGTCAATGGCAAACTGCATGCATTGCCTTCTCCAAGAGCACTAAAAGTAAGCCAACATATGATGTATAGGATATTAAAGAGTTAAATGTAAAAAAAAAAAGTGAATCATAAGTTAATTATAAAACTATAAGATATTTAATCATCAATGAAAATAAATAAAAAAGTAACTGAACTTTAACATCTTTACATCATCCATACTTAGATTGCAAGGTCTGAAAAGGGTACTTAAACTGTTCAAGAAACAACAGTTTTAAATTCATATATGTTAATATATATTATATCAATTTAACTATATTATATTTAATAATATGTAATAATAAGGCTTGTCTTCGAGTCCTAAGATGAATGCAGTATTTCCCATGGCTATGCAGCCCCAGCTGTGACCTACTTATTTTGCCACATGTCAAACATAACCATTGTCCGCCAGTGGTCGATTAAGATTTTCTTTTTGCCATCTGCCTCTGCAGCCGATTTTCTTTTGGTCTCAAATGTGTATGCCACAGCCTTTGTGAGTGACCTCCAGCTGTTTTATTCTGAGGCGCAAGCAGCCAGGTGCTCTCATCTATGTCAGCTAAGGAAAGTTGGCGCCTAAGCTGGTCTTTAAAGCGTTTCAGTGGGGCACCTCTGTTATATCGACCACCTTAAAGACCAACAGATGATGTAATATATATATATATATATATATATATATATATATGTTTATTATAAAACATTCACGTCATGTAAGTATCCCTGCTAACTAGATACTAGTAGCAACAACATATTTTTTATCATTCAAGATAATATTCTATTGATTTGTTTTATAGCCTTATGTAGATACCCAAGCTGGGGAGCTAGACACATGGCCAGCACATGCCAGCAGTCTAGCCACATCCACAACTGTGGCTGTGCTCAACAAAAACAAAAACCTGATGTTGGTAAAAGAAGATGAAAAGGGGAAGATCACTCCAAAACCCAGATTTCTGGAGCAGCTTGAGACCTTCTTGAAGAAAGAACTACAAGCTCTGGGTGTGACAGATGTTCAACCTAGCGAGCTCCGACTCCAAGTAGATACAAATTAAACTTTCTTTATTCTGATTCTATAATTGGTGGGGAGACTTTATTTTTAATACTTTTTAAACTTTTACTTTACATATTTATGTAGTTTGATTATTTCAGCAATTTATAAAATAGTATAAACAAATATTTTTATTATAATTTTAATCATCTGTTTTTTTTACCTTTTTGTAAGTAATTATCATTCAATAAAAAAATTCAAGCTTTCTTTATTCTTACAATTTGTTTTAGACATGCAGTTAATGACATAAAATATGTGCTCTTCATTCATATTTTGAAAAAGATAATATTAAAAAGCGCTATGAAAATTTATATATGTTTTTTAAACTTAACAGGCACATCGTGAGGTATTTGAATACCTGATTGAAGACTTTAAAACATACAGACCTTTGTTATCAACTATAAAAAATGAATACGAAATGATGTTAGCACACCAAAGACAACAAATTAGACAGCTGGAGCCTCTCAAAGTGAGTGTCTTTCTTTTTTGTGGTTGGTTGTCTGTATTATTTAACAAGTAAAATGTCAAATTAGTCTCTGAATTGTGTTTAAGCTTTTAATGGTGAGAACTTTTATTGCGTGAAGTTGTCTTTCTGTTTATCATTCCATTCCTAATGTTTACTGGCCTCAGTTTATTACTTTTTTTTTTTTTTACCGCCAACCATAATTAGAATGAAGCTTTTAGTTATACTGGATGTGTATAAATGTCAGATGTCATGTTTGGATTTATCTAATCTTTTATTGCACTCAAGCTTAATATGAGTTTGTCACTAAAATAAGCATACGTGGAACTTTTTGGTGAATTAACTTGAATACTTTAAGTCAATAATCTCAATAATGTTAAATTGTATCATAGAAATACAATTTTCAAGAAAGTGTAATACTTGCACTAGGCCTACATTTATCAAGCCAAACAAATTAAATGTTAATCAAGTAAAATGATAATATCCACACAAGTTTAAAACTAAAATATTCTAAGTATGAGTCGTCACTTCATCTTCTTATGAGGACTTTATAAAATGTGAGAAAACAGAAGAAAACATTTCAAAACGTCTCCGCTTATGTGACCGTGATTCTTCTAGATTTTCTTGTGACAGAATATTAGAAGTTTTTCTTAACTGTTGTAGGTTGATGTTTTTGTGTGTCAGAAACCAAAAAAAGTAACACTGCAAGACGTCTTACTTACTACAAAGATTACCTTACGACGATCACGCTCATTACATACATAAGTACGAATGGCCCATTGCTGCCTCCTTCTGTATTGAAGGCCTACTTAATTTGACCTACGACTTTTTTTTTAACCAGGATGAATAGTCCCCTCAGATTGCCAGAAAACATTTCAGTATCCACCTGCCCAACCACATAACTTTTTTGACATGTTCTTTTTTTACTACGAGAAAAAGGCGTTGTAAACGCCAGGAGAAAGACTTTCGATGCCCCAGACCCCGCTGCTGGTACCTACAGCGCTCCCCCAGACTTCTTTTCTGGATAAAAAAGGAATCCGGTTGCATCTCCATTAGGCCTACTATCTCAAGAAAGAGGGTACATGTTTACAAAACCATTAATAATTATCCATGAAACACTTTTTCGAGAAAAAAACAACAATGTTGACATGCCATTATGTTAAAATGATAGAAAACAATTATAAGTTAATTCCTAAACAAAATTGTGCTAGTAAAGGAAAATGTTAGTTATAGCATTCGTCGTTTATAGCAGTCAACAATGGAAACTTTCCTTCTCGACAAAACGAGCCGTTAAAATCGTCGAAAGATAGCTCCCAGAGCATGATGCCTCCATAGCTATTCTGTCTGATGTATCTGACCTTCTCTTTTAGACTGACCTGGTTGTCGTAGCCAATCCATTGATTCCCATAGACCATGTACGGAGCTTTTTGACTTTCGATGACATACTCAGGTGCTTGTCCGCCTCGTCTCTGACATACTTCGTAGTAAGATAGAAAGCCCGCTTCATTGGTATATGGCCCGGGGCTTCCGCCACCAAATGTAGGGGACATTACCCCCGTGTTGCTCTTGTCGGCGAGTGTAAATGTTCTTCCGTACAGGGGAGAGCCAATGATCAGCTTGGCTTTGGGTGCCCCTTGGCTGACCCAGTACTTGACCACCCAATCGATGTTGAGGTAGGCGTCGTAGCTTTGTTCCCAGCTTCCTGGCAGAAGGGGACTGTGGTGTCCTGTTTTCTGTTCCCATGGACCGTGCAGGTCATAGGTCATGAGGTTGAAGAAATCTACAGCTGTGGACATCATGGAAATATTGTAGGCAGTATCAATGGTCCATTTACCTGCCGACACAGCCACTGTCAACAAAAGTCGACTTTCGCCTTGACTCTCCAATTCGAAAGCGTTTCGAATTTTCTCACACAGAAGAGTGAGAAGTTCTTTTTCAGCTTCATTTGCTGGGTACTCCCAATCAAAGTCTAAACCATCGAAGTTTCTTTGTCTCAAGAACTGCACTGTTGTCGTTACAAATTCTTCTCTGCTTTCCTTAGAGGATGCCATAATAGAAAAGTCTGTCGAAGAGGAAGACCAACCACCAACGGCTAGAAGAACTTTGAGTTTGGGGTTCAGCAACTTCAGTCGTGTTATTCTAGCAAAGTTGCCAACATCCCCTTCACTGGGCTCATCAGTGAGTTCTATAGGCACTAATCTATTGCCACTGAGTTTGACAAAGCTATAAATAACATGAGTGCACAGGTTGGGGTTGACGTTATCCACAGTGAATTTGCCGTCTCCAAATCTATATTTAGACCAGTTGGAGACATAGCAGACAATTTTTCCACATCCGGGGGACGAGCTCTCTGACGCCCTAGGTGCTGACGAAGTTGACCATGGCCCTGTTTTCACGGTGCTGCTCGAGTATTGAAAGTTTGTTTCTACACGTGTCTCAGACTGCCCCGTCTGCCGATTCCCACATTTAACGTTGTAAGGCCAATCGCAGTATTGATACAGTGCATTGAATAGAAGCCCCTGGCCACATTGGAAATGATATGTGTAGCCTCTGTGGCATTGGTAAAATCCACCACAGTCCATAGGATCTGCGTATAGACTGTCTCTTTTGTCGCTGCAGAATATTAGCGAGGGGACAATTAGTCCAGACATGGTGGTTGTGAATGCTTGATCGCCATGTGCAGTCTTTGTGTAGTTAATAGTTTGTACTTCTGTTGAAACGCTTCCTATGTTGGTATGTAAGGAAGAAGATGTAACTGTGGTGGGAGCTGTCCAGCTTACAGTGACGTCTGCATCGATCCTAGTAGACCTCTGGGGTAGTGTTGTCAACGCAGAAAGCAATATAGATGAACTAAAAACGCTGGTCGCTTTTGTAGTTGAATCGACTTGGGGTGCCTTTGGACACTGTACATTGACTGGCCAGTCGCAGACTTTGTAAACTTCATTGAAGTAGAGTCCCTTAGGACATAGGAGCTGGAATGTAATAGAGCCTAGACAACTGTAAAACTTGGAACAGTCTTCGGGATCTGCATATAGTCCAGAGGCCTTGATATTGCAGAAACTGGATTGAGTTGCCTCAGTTGTGTAAGCACACACAATGAGAATCACAAGGACAAGGTATGTGCTACTCTGTGGAAATAATTAGACAATTTTCAAGTTACAATAAAAATACAATGCAATAAAACAATAGTGGCAAAATTAAGGCATGCGGACCTTATCCGGCGCTATTCGGCCATCCGAAACTACTGCCAACTTTGCAGAATGAAGCCCCAGAAGCTTGGTTCCACTCGTAAATATATTTTAGGCGCAAATTCACAGGGTTCTCATACAGTTAAAGTTTAGCTCCAATGCAATCAAAACATTTGTAGCACAACACTTTGACTGACATATTAGCCTGAGATCTTTTATCCACATGTAGCCTAACTCTCATTGTTTCTATCCCCATACATGTTTAACTTTTAGACGTCACCAAGCCCTCGAAATTTTGACACTTTGTCTAAATTTTCAAAGCGAGCTTCTATTTAAATAAGACTCCTAGAGAACCTTTTTAAAAACCTTTTTGGTTCCTCTGAGTGCCCCCCTTTTCCCAGTGTTGCCATAGAATAAGGTACAGAGTAATACAGTCACTGTCCTCTGATAGGTTAACTCTATCAAAAATACTTTCATTATCTGGCATATTTATACCGCATGACTGTAAAAGTGTGACCGCTAAACAAGTGCTCGTTTCCCCGAGTTCAAAGAATATCTTCCCCTCACGGTGGCTGAGTGGTTAAGCACTTGGCTTCCAGACCTGGGGTTTTGGGTTAATATCTCGGTGAAGACTGGGATTTTGAATCTCGCGATTTTTAGGGCGCCCATGAATTCACTTAAATCTAACGGGTACTTGACTTTAGTTGGGCAAAGTAAAGGCGGTTGGTCGTTGTGCTGGCCACATGACACCCTGCTTGTTAACCGTTGGTCATAGAAACATCATCTGCCCTGTAGGTCGCAATGTCTGAAAGGGGAACTTTACTTTAACTACTCTTCTGTGTTTAAATATTTTAAAGTTGGTGCTACTCTGCCCATTCATTTTATGAACTGAACTAAGTAGGCTACATTAATGATCTTTATGGAGGGGGGCACGATAGTCAAAGTAGAGTAACACATACGTAAGTAAATGTAACCTAAAGTCCTGAGCTAGTCAAATATGTTTCAATTAAATTTGAGCAGCACCATCAAGAAAAACTAGAACATAATGGAGCGTTGTGGCTGCGAGGTAAAGAGCTTGACTTCCAAACCGTGGGATCACGAATTAAAATCTCGGTGAAGATTGATTGAATCCAACAAACTGTAATATATATCTGACAGTTGGTGAAAGGGAATGAGGTTGTGCTGGCCACATTAACATTGCCCATAGAAACAGATGTACCCCAAGGTCTAAAAGTTAACTTTACTTGTTTCTATAGAGATGTAGATCTAACTAATGGATGAATCTCTTTTGCTTTTCACCAGTTATATTGTTAAATGATAAATTCTCATTGATCCTCTGCTCTATTTAGCGGGTGCACTTGGACCATTAGTCTATAAAGGTATCAAGTGCCCAGAACGATGGTGAAAATTTTTTGCTAACTGATGCCAAGTGTTGATTTGGGTGGACACGTGACCATCCTGAAATTTTGTATCCAAAAATCCACTATTGACAGGGATTAAAACCCTTGCTCAGAAAGCAGGCAAAGGCATTGTCATCACTTACTAAGTGCTGATGTACGCCTATGCTAGAGACTTGTCATAATTGTAATAATAATGGTAATGTCTTCGATTCCGAAGATTAAGGATGAGTGCTATGTTTCACATGACTACATAAACCCAGTTGCGACCTGCATATTTTCCCGCATCTCGTGCAGACAAAGCCCATGTCTGCTGGCGGTCTATTTAAGTTTTCTTTCCTGTCTGCCAGCAGCCTTTGTAAGAGCTCTCCAACTGTCTCTTTTTGATGCCATCTGCTTCCAGCTACTTTCCTCTATGCCAGTGAGAGCGAAACGGCGCCCGGGAGCACATCTGTTACGCTGTCCTCTTTAAGCTCGTCAAAGAAGATCGCCTTTGGCATGCGGTCGTCTCCCATGTGGGATGTGTCCGAGCCAGCGCAGCTGTCAATGGTAATTAGTGCTTCTATACTGAGCACACCGGCCTCCAGCAGAACATATTTATTTGTTATGTAGTCTTGCCAGTGTATGCCCATTATGAAGCGAAGACACCTTTAAGGAGCCTTAAATGCCTTCGAACCCAGGTCTCAGAGCCATAAAAAAGTTCGGTGAGAACCACTGCTTTATAAACAAAAAACATTGATTTTTTATCATTGCTCCAGAGAATATTGCAAAGAGTGTCGGAGCAAGCATACAGCCCTTGACCACACCATTCTCTATAGAGAAGTGAGCTGACAGATCACCGTTGTATCTGATTTAACCCTCATGCAGTTGCTTCAGAATGGCGATGAATCTTGGAGGGCGTCCTAGCCGAGATAGAATTCTCCACAAGCTATCGCGACTCACTCTATCAAATGTCTTTGTGAAATCGATGAATGCAGCTTCCAGGTTTTGCTCCCTGTATTTGATGTAAGACAAAAATCATGTCCGATGTGCCTCTACCAGCTCTTAGTGAAAAAGAAAAACAACCATCCAAGACAACACAATAAATAGGTCACAGCTGGGTAGAAATGTGAAATCTTCACTCTTCCTTGTCCTAGGTCCGAAAACATTCGCCTTTATTATTATTATTTAAAAAGTTGGATAGCTCATGGCTTTTAAAAAAAAAAAAAAAGATCAACTTAACAATAAACCGCTGACGTGTCTACGGCTTTGATGGATGTCTAGAGCATTCTTTACCACGTAAGCGCTTTTTTTGTTGTTGTTGCAAGTTTTATTCAAATACAGAAAGAACTTTGTTTTTAAACTAATGTGCTAAATAACGCGGGGTCCAAAGGAAAAAAAAAGAAATATTGTATTTATTGTTCATTCATAACTTACCATTCTAATCTAGGTACTCTACTTAATCTATTGAAATAACTTCTAAATTATCCAGTATATTGGTGAGCTTGGCGTGACCCAAATAACAAACGTCTCACTTCAGCATAGAAAACAAGCTATTTAATACACCCAAGTGCACTGAGCTCTCCCCCAGACCACCGACACGTTTACACTGACTCTTGAAGCCTATCCACTCCTCTCTAATGTATGTATGAATTAAATGAGGGGGAAGGAGCCCAAACCCATCACCTTTTTTCTAACCCCTCCCCCCTCGCCAATCACACCTTGGTATCAAAACTGGGTTCATGAACACTGAACAGCAAACACGAGTTCATTGAGCATTATTTTAGGATTTTTTTCTTTTACTTTCAATATTGACACAGCTTCAATGGAAGAGGAGGCACAGATAGACTTATCAATATTTTATAGAGTATATATTTGTATTAAAAGGACGCTCAGCGTATAAAGGTCTCAACTGATGGAGTTTGCGTGTAATGTAAATGGATGTTTTATTGACATTATCTTTCAAGTTGAAGACTTGAGTCAGATCTCGCGATTCGAGAGTGATTTTTAAATCCATCTCGTTTGATGTTTTCGCCACTATATTTTTCTAATGCTCTTGTCCTTAATAGTTATTCATTCGTTCATGCAGTATAGTCTTGACACTTTTTTTAGCGGTCTCATCACCTTTTTGATATAGTGTAATCTTTCCATCCTATTTAATAGCTTTGGTCAAGCTATCGTTAATTTATTCACATTTAAGCAACTTTTTACTATAAGCATAAATGCCTCATGAATAGCTTTACACAAAACGCGATTGTAAAGTGCAAACACATACTCTTACCCACTGACCATAATGCAGACTAAAAACAGAAAATTAAAGTATTCCTATTCAATATGCATCATTGTATTTACATCATAAGAACTCGCATTTGATACTGAACTGTGGAACATATTAAAGCGGCGCTTTAGAAGATATCTATAGGTTGCATGAGACGATTTAGTAGGATGCGTGCAAGGATTTTCCCAGCAATAGAGAGAAGAGATATTCCTCTGTGGTAGTCGCAGATCTGGCGGTTTCCTTTTCGTATAAATGAACAATTGTGGCATCTTTAAAGTCTTGTGGTATTGACTCTTTTTCCCACATAATTAAGAAGAGCTTATGAAGTCTTTCAATCAGGGCTAATCCACCTTTTTTGTAGACCTCTGCGGGAATGGAGTCAGCTCCTGGGGCTTTTCCGCTTGCGAGCTGTTGAATGGCAAGATCGGTTTCCTTTAGCGTAGGGGGGTCATCCATTTTTTCATTTACTGTTACTTGCTGTAGCCTGTCTATGGCCGCTTCATTTATGATGGAAGATGTATTGAGAACCTTTTCGAAGTGCTCTGCCCAGCTTTTTAGGATTTCTTCCTTATCTGTCAATAGGATTTGTCCCACCAGCATTTAATAGAGGTGATGAGCCTGACTTTGTGGGTTCATAGATATCGTTTATGGCATGGTAGAAGTTCTTCATATCATGCTTGTCAGCAAATCCTGTATTGTTTCCACTTTCTTGCTAAGCCAGGTATCTTGCATTTGGCGTAACTGTTTTTGCACATTTTTGCGGATGTTAGTGAATGCATCTTTAGTGGACTGGGAGTTTGGGTTGTTCAGATACAATTTAAGGAGCTTATGCTTTTCATCTAATAGTTTTCTGATCTCAGTATTGTTTTCATCAAACCAGTCCTGATGCTTTCTCTCCATAGGACCGAATATTTTTAATGCTGTGCTATAGATAGCTTCTTTGAAGCATTCCCAGCTTTTATCTACATTTGATTCAGTTGGAAGGGTGGACTTGAGGCAGTTCTCTATCGCATCTGCAAGCGACTTTTCAGTTTTGTCATCTGCTAAGCTGGCCGTGTTTAGCCTTTGTAGGGGTCTAGATTTTTGCGGACGTCTCTTTGGTTGAATACGGATGTTTAGTTTTGTGATGATGAGGCGGTGGTCTGTTCCACATTCTGCACCACAGCAAGATTTGGTGACACGAATGTCCTGACGGTCAGATTGTCTGGTGATGACGTAATCTATAAGGTGCCAGTGTCTTGAGCGGGGATGCATCCAGGAAGTTCGCTTTCTCATTGGAAGACTGAATATTGTGTTAGATATGAGCAGCTTGTGTTCAGCACAGGTCTGGAGTAGTAATAATCCGTTACTGTTGCATTGACCTATCCCGAATTTGCCTAAGACTCCTTTCCGGATGTGATGGTCAGAGCCGACTTTTGCTTTGAAGTCACCAAGAATGAGTAGCTTTTCTGTTTTTGGAGGTGGAGTTGAGTTCTTCGTAGAACTTTGCCATGACATCATCTGGGTTGGTCATGGTGGGTGCGTAACAGCTAACAATGGAAATATGTTTCTTTCCGTTTTGTAAAGGCAGCTTTAGGGTCATGAGCCTATCACTAATTCCTTAGGGAGGCCCGACTAGTTATGATACTATTGATGTTTTTATGGCAAAGCCGACTCCAGATTCACGTCGTACTTCAGTGCTTCTACCGCTCCAGAAGAAAGTATATCCAGCTCCTCTTTCGCAGAGTTCACCTTCATCTGCAAGCCGAGTCTCGCTTAGTGCTGCTATGTCTATGTTGTACCTGTGGAGATCCCTGGCTACTAGTGCAGTTCGTCTTTGTAGTCTATCAGATGTGTCGTTGTCAAGAAGTGTGCGCACATTCCATGCGCCTATGGTAAGAGGAACTATCCTCGTCTTTTTCTTTGAATTTCGACCGCTTGAGTAGGGTTCCCGCTAACTGCGGTAGGCTGGCTAGGGTAGTTTTGAGCAGGCAATTTTTTGCAACACATAGAATATGGTCTACTACCAGAAAGCCAGTGCGGCTTCAGAAAAGAGCGTGGAATAATTGACATGATCTTTGCAGCAAGGCAGCTCCAGGAAAAATGCCAAGAACAAAATGCTGACCTGTTCTCAATATTTGTCGACTTAACAAAGGCATTCGACACTGTTAGCAGAGAAGGACTCTGGAAGATCATGTCAAAGTATGGCTGTCCACAAAAATTCATAACCATGGTGAGACTATTTCATGATGGCATGAAGGCTCGTGTCCAAGAAAGTGGAGAACCATCAGAGCTCTTCGAAGTATCAAACGGGGTAAAACAAGGCTGTGTCTTAGCACCTACACTGTTCAGTATCATGTTCTCCGCTATGCTGACAGATGCATTCACAAATAGGGAAAACAACGGGATAAATATATCATACAGATTTGATGGTGGCCTATTCAACCCGAGGCGGCTCAAAGCAAAATTAAAAACAAATGCAGCAGTAATCAGAGACTTTCTATTTGCTGACGACTGTGCCCTAAAAGCCTGCTCTGAAAACGATCTGCAGAGCATCGTCAGTGGCTTCTTAAGAGCATGCTCAGACTTTGGCCTTACCATCAATACGAACAAGACTAAAGTCTTATATCTACCTGCTCCTGGGAAAGCCTACTCGGATCCAAGCATCACTATAAATGGACGGGATATAAACGCAGTGGACAAATTCACATATCTTGGCAGCACACTCTCCAGAAATGGAAAAATCGATAGTGAAATCGACCTGCGTATCGCCAAGGCCAGTGCATCCTATGGCAGACTGTCTAAAACTGTCTGGAACACAACACAAAGCTAGGGGTCTATAGAGCCGTCATCCTCCCTACATTGCTCTATGCCTCAGAAACATGGACAGTGTACAGTAAACATGCAAAGAAACTGAACCACTTCCACATGACATGTCTGAGAAAAATACTAAATGTCAAATGGCAAGACAAAATACCAGATACAGAACTTCTTCGAAAAGCATCCACACAATCCTGATGCAGCCCCAGCTGCGATGGGCAGGTCACATCTACAGAATGGAAGACCACCGCATCCCTAAACGATTCTTGTAGGGCCAATTAAGCGAAGGAAAGCGCTCGCAAGGTGGTCTAAGAAAGCGCTTCAGGGACACCCTCAAAGCTTCTCTGAAGGCGTTCAGCATAGACCCTTGGCACCTGGGAGACAGAGGCACATGACAGAGCATCATGGCGTCGCGCTGTGAAAACTGGCGCACAGGTTGCTGAGGGAAAAAGAACAACGCTGGCAGAAGAAAAACGCCAGAAAAGAAAAGCAAGGCCAATGACACTAACTCCAGCTGGAATAACCTGCCCAGTGTGCGGCCGAACATTCCGGGCTCACATAGTCTCACCAGCCACATGAGGAGGCATAAAACCCCAGTGCAAAGCCCTCAGCCCCCTGGATGACTAAGTGGTCATCATCGAACCACGATTGACGAACTATATATATATCTATATCTATAGGTAACTACCTAAATGTTTTGGTGCCATATCAAAACAGGCCAGCTCCATTCGATCGACAAATTTGGCTCACTTGTATTTTTTTTTTACCTTATAACCTTATTGTGTTTCCACTAGATATGTGAATATAGATCATTATAGATTTGTAAATCAAATCTACAAGATTCTAAAGTAATGTTTGCGTGGGAGTCGAATCCTTTGGCTGTCATGTCAATATGAAGCAATAAACAAGTCATGTTAAACGAAGGAAAGAAACTAGCTCATAAAATTGAATATACCAGAAAGTATTTTAAGAAAAAAATACACATTATGAATATATTATTATTTAATAATAATTGATTAATTAAATCAGTATTAATTGTGCGCAAAAATATTGCAGATCTATCTTATAATAATATTAACAAGGCTTGTCGACGAGCCCGAAGATTGTAAGTTACATGTTAATTATCGATTTAAACTCTGCCAAGTCGTTTATTTTTCTGTCTGATTCAGGCAACCCAAGTAGCATATGTACGAATTTCACCTAGCATATGGAAAATCTTTGTGTCTGTATGATCTTTCTATTTTTTTTTCATTTGTAAATCATGGTTCAGTGTTTTATATGTATATATCTATACAAGACTTTGTCCTCTCTCTCTGTAAGGCTCTGTTCCAAATGTTTGTTTCGTTCCTTCAGGACTGAAGATTATTATGACCTAGTCCTAGCCTCCTGCAGGACTGCAAGCAGTTTCGATCACAGTGATGACAGTCCGAAGCGCATACCAGTGTCGTGACAACCATAGCGCGAAGGGGGTTCATAAAGTCCGAACACTCGACGAATAGGGCTCCACAAAGGCGTTGAAAGATAACAAAAGCGAAAGTGGAGCTGGATAGGACACACCATACGAAAACCAGCTACCAATGTTGCAAGGCACTTGATTGGAATCCGCTAGGAAAGAGGAAAGTGGGCAGACCCAAGCAAACCAGGAAGAGGTCAGCCATTAGTGAAGCTGAAGATGCTGGAATGGCATGGGAGCAGATGAAGAAAGCTGCTCAGAACCGAGTTAGGTGGAAAGTGTGGTTGCGGCCCAATGCTCCCCTGGGATTGCACAGGATTAAGAAGAAGAAGGGCTGTTGAAAGTTCGTCGTTCATTACTTTAAAGGGGTTCACATACGATCATATTCTTGAACCGAGGCCTACGGGTACCTCCCGACCGATGTGTGATCAGCGGCATACCGTTTCTTTTCTGCAGACATCCAAAATAACATTGCTAATGCTTTGACTTGTATATTTTACAGCAAATGCTAGTGACCATGTCCGAGGAATGTGACCTGAAGATCATGGCTATAAGAGAAGATGAAAAAGGAGGTAAAGCAGAGTTTTCGTTCTTGAATCTAACTATTCTAGCTCTGTCTTAAAACTTGACAATGTTGTTGAAACATTTCTGCATCGAGCGTTATTTTGATTTTTAAATACTTCTAAATAACGTACTTTTACATATGTAAAATATACTCGACTTGTGATTTAGGCAATTATATAATTTCAGATTTTTTTTTTGATTAGATAACCCGTTGTATGCATTGTTCAATAATTGTTGCTAAGATTGACAAATAGACCCACCCTGCCCCTACGACATCATCTCCCTTAGAAAGCAAATAAACACAACATCATAAAAAAAAAAATCAAAGTTTTCAATGTATTTTTAATCTCCATGTTTCGATAGTCAGCAGGCAGGGTATGTTAGTCAATGTAGATATGTCAGATGTATTCTACTTCCCTAAGGTGTGGGAGTGTGCTGTGTTTGTTTTTTCGCATTGTCACTTTCTTTTCAGTAGGATAGTTGACAAAACCCTTCTCCTACTTCTCAACAAACAGTTCACAAACAGTTCACGATACCCTTCTTTGCCTTGTAGTTTAAGACTGGTTGAAATAAATAGTGTGCCACCAGAGGGAAAAAAAGACTGTTACAAGGATGTATTATATTTAGGATTTAGCTGGGTAATTTTCTTCTTAACATTTCTTTTGTACAGTTTCACAATATGATATCTGGGTATTTCGAAAAAATCTTGGATTTATATTTCTCAGAGAACTTTTAAAAAGAGAAACAAATCTTAGTTATCAGAGAAGTGCAGAAATTCTTACCAAATGAAGAGGGCGTCAAAACTGGCGCATGCTGTGGGGACGGAAATATCTAGAAAGCATCTAAAACAATGCAGTCTAGGGCAACATAAATCGAAGCTAGTTGAAGCTGCAGTTCCCTCTTTTTTTTCCCGAAATACTTTACATGCCCCCAGAAGATCGACTTAACCTACGACAAGGCATAACTATTTTCAAATCAATCCTTACTGCATTATTCAGGACCCTAAGCAAGTGCCGTATGCATTGCGCCATTGAGACTGCACGAAGGCATCTAAGACAGGTTCCCTCAGACCGCAATGTGTTCAACCTTGGGCGTCTATTGTCCCACAATAAAACAAAAGAGGTGGTCGTCACATAGCTTCTCTATTCCAACGAGTGCGCCTGACTTTCTCACACTGAACATGTTCCCTAGCTCACCGTTAACAAATTAATGTATACGTGCCGCTTCCCTTGCTGTAACAATAAATCTTGTAAAAATGAAAGTCATGTTTCAGAAGTCACCCAATTAAATGTACTCAGCCCCAACGGTCACCGTGAAAGTACACCATCTCAACGTTGTAGTCCATTTTACATCTCTGGGAAGCTCAGTATCCAATAACGCATCACTTTCAAGAGAAGTTGATAACCATCTGCTAAGGCAAGTAGCGCTTTAACACGCCTCCAAGTGAGAGTGTGATGGAATAAATCGCTCCAGTTGCCTACACAAATCTGTGTCTTTCAACAGTGGTTCTCTCCTCACTTTTCAAACTTTTGTTTGGCTATAGGACCTGGGTGCTCTATAGAAGGCGTCTAAGGCCTGGATGCTCTATAGAAGGCGTCTAAGGCCTGCATGCTCTATAGAAGGCGTCTAAGACATGGATGCTCTATAGAAGGCGTCTAAGACCTGGATGCTCTATAGAAGGCGTCTAAGGCCTGGATGCTCTATAGAAGACGTCTAAGGCCTGCATGCTCTATAGAAGGCGTCTAAGACCTGGATGCTCTATGGCGTCTAAGGCCTGGATGCTCTATAGAAGGCGTCTAAGATCTGGATGCTCTATAGAAGACGTCTAAGACCTGGATGCTCTATAGAAGAGTCTAAGACCTGGATGCTCTATAGAAGGCGTCTAAGACCTGGATTCTCTATAGAAGGCATCTAAGGCCTGGATGGTCTATAGAAGGCGTCTAAGACCTGGATGCTCTATAGAAGGCGTCTAAGGCCTGGATGCTCTATAGAAGGCGTCTAAGGCCTGGATGCTCTATAGAAGGTGTCTAAGACCTGGATGCTCTATAGAAGGCGTCTAAGACATGGATGCTCTATAGAAGGCGTCTAAGACCTGGATGCTCTATAGAAGGCGTCTAAGGCCTGGATGCTCTATAGAAGACGTCTAAGGCCTGCATGCTCTATAGAAGGCGTCTAAGACCTGGATGCTCTATGGCGTCTAAGGCCTGGATGCTCTATAGAAGGCGTCTAAGATCTGGATGCTCTATAGAAGACGTCTAAGACCTGGATGCTCTATAGAAGAGTCTAAGACCTGGATGCTCTATAGAAGGCGTCTAAGACCTGGATTCTCTATAGAAGGCATCTAAGGCCTGGATGGTCTATAGAAGGCGTCTAAGACCTGGATGCTCTATAGAAGGCGTCTAAGGCCTGGATGCTCTATAGAAGGCGTCTAAGGCCTGGATGCTCTATAGAAGGCGTCTAAGGCGTGGATGCTCTGTAGAAGGCGTCTAAGGCCTGGATGCTCTATAGAAGACGTCTAAGACCTGGATGCTCTATAGAAGACGTCTAAGACCTGGATGCTCTATAGAAGAGTCTAAGACCTGGATGCTCTATAGAAGGCATCTAAGGCTAATAAAATGCTTCAATCAAAGGTGCCCACTTCTGCAAAATGGGCATACGCTGGCAGGACTACCTAACAAATAACCTTTTTCTGATGGAGGCTGTTGTGAACAGTATAGAAACACACCATTTGACATTTGCGCTGGGTCGAACACATACCAAAGGCGATATTTTTTTGGCGAGCTTAAGGGAGTATGGCGTAACTGAGATGCCGCTCTTAAGCGGTATTAAGATCAACTCAGGCGCCATTTCCCCCTCACTGGCAAGGAAAGTAGCTGGTACACTGCCAGTCGCCATCCCAGCCGTCCTGCAAGAGCTTTGTCAAGTATGTACAACTATGAAACACAACAAAACATGCCAATATTAAACGAGGGGACATAATTGTATTGTATAACTTCCTACCCTACCAATATCTCACCTCAGCCAGACACAAACGTATAAACAAAACCTTCATTACGTTAACTAGAGCTCCTAAGATCCTCCTCTAATAGCTTTTTCCATTTTTTACCTTAAACAAAACTAGAAATGAGTTCTGGAACAATTTTCTATACACTTTTGTTTTAAAATTTAATTTGAGAAATAATATGCAATAGAAATATATTTAATTATAATCAAACTTGAACAATTTGGTGTTTCATTGACTAAGTACTTTTACACATTGCAAAAATTATTGGGAAAGACTACATTGTTTCTCTATTGAATTTGGTAGTTTTTGAGACAATTACTAGAGCTTTTTTTTTTTTTTTTTTTTTGCTTTTCTATTTTCTTTGATGAAAAACATATTTAAAAAAAACAAACAATCTTTAATTATTTTAGAAATTTCTGATTTAAAGAAAGAGAACAGAAAATTGTATGGCCAGATATCAAATCTCATGGTTGAGCAAGAAGATTTAAAAGAGCAAGTGAACAATTTAAAGGTACATTTAATTAGAAAATTTCAACCTGCTAAATTTGAAATGATCACATTTTGATACACATTTGAAGTGATTTACTAAAATTCATATTTAGAAATTCAGTCCTTTAACTGGTTTCATTACAGCAGTTGTTCCAAAAGTATAGTCAGTGCAGGATTTACATTAATGGCTACAAAGGATATAACTTAGAGACTCCACTTTTTGGGGGGCACCTAGAATATTGTCTCAGTGATGTTGTTATGAATAACAGTGATTTAAAGCTAAAGATGTATTATTTCACTTTCTATATTTACTTTATTTACTTCTGAATTGCATTAGGTAACTAAAATCATATTAGACACTTACATGTAATATATTGACTTATAAAGGGTTCCATATCTCATATAGCTTAGTGTCTATCAAGTATAAATCTGATCCTTAGAAGTTTGCTTATGTATTACTCTTTCCAAAAATAATTTTGATAGAAATTATCTATTTACTATTTATTTATTTTTATTATTTTTTATTTCTTTTTCTATAACTATTAAAATATTAAAACTTATGCTTGAATGATTAGCCGCAGAATACTGTAAATGCCATTACTCACAACTGTACAAAGTATGTTTCTTATCTAATCTTGTCCACTGACAGAAAAAACTTGAAGAGGAATACAAAAAGTATAGAGATGAATGTGATGCTCGCAAACTTCTGGTAGCAGATGTCAATGATTTGAGATACCAACAGGAGGATTACATTGCTTCCAAGAATGCAGCTCTGATGAATCAGGACACTGAAGAGGATCCTGTCATTATGAAAATAGCTTTACAGTGAGTGTAATGTTTCTATTTATTATTAATTGTATTTGTAATGAACCTCCTATCTGACTGATAGTGTTCCATTATCTCCTTACTGTGCCTTGCTTGATAGTTTATACTCTGCTGATCTGTGCATTCAGTCATACTTACTTATCAGATGCCATGTAAAGAAATCAATTTCATTTTCATGGCTTTAAACTTTTTCACAACTTTTATAAAGCATTGTATACACAATTAACCATTTTTTTAAAAGAAGTTTGAGTAATATTTGCAGGTATTTTTTTACAATTTTAATTAAATTTTAGATAAGGTTTTGTTTTGCTAATTAATTACTTTTAAGATGAGTAACCAGTAAAATCCTATGCCAGAAATATGGTAGCAGTAAGTTCATTGAAGAGTTTTTTCTCAACAGAAAATCTCGAGAAGCAGAAACTGCTGCTACAAAGAGGCTGAATGAAATGATTGCGAACTATGGAGATGTTATACCCAGGAGAGATTTTGAAATGCTTGAAGCAAAATTTAAGGTTGTTATTCTATTTTTAAATGGTTAACACTGAAAGTAGTTATGCTGTAAAAAAGATTTTTTTACAAGTAATGTGAAAATTTTCATCTAAATGTCATTTACCTGTGCCTGATAGTGTGGTGTGCTCACTGGACTGTTATTTGGATGGTATTGATGGTCCCAGATTTTTATCCTACTTGCTGCAATCACCCCGTCATCCTGTGGGAGGTTTGGGCTAGGATGAAATTATCTTCAAATCTAAAGAAACATTTGAAACATGTCAACATTTTACAAACAAACATCCTAGGATACAATACTCCCCCTTTGCAACTTTCCATGTTACTAAAGAGACCACAGCTAATGCATGTGTAATCACCAGAAACTGCTGAATTTTCAACGTTTTCTTCTATTTTTAATGTGTTCATCATCTGCAATCCTCAAACAGTTCTTTATGCTTGCCCTTGATGTCATTTATATGGAACACCTTGTGGTCTATAGGGCTGATGATGTAAAGATCATCTATTTCTTTGGTCTATGGTTAACGAGGGTGTCATGTGGCCAGCACAACAACCAACCACCTTTACTTTTCCCCAACTAATGTCAGGGACCCATTTGAGAGGGGTGGACTAGAGGTGCTCAAAGATTCCAAAATTAAAAATCCCAGTCTTCAACAGGATTTGAACCCAGGATCCCCACTTCAGAAGCCAAGTGCTTTACCTCTCAGCTACTGCGCCTACTATGGAACAAAACTATGTAGATATTTTATCTTATATGTTACAGAATTTCTTTCAAAAAAAGAAGAAAATTGTGTATTTACAGCTTTTTAATAACTAGTAAAAGAAAAAAGACAATTTATTGTAAATTCATTTTTTAAAACAGGAACTTGAAGAAAAATATGAGTTATCTCAACAAGATTTTAGAAAAATGCAAGCTGAGTACAAGTAAGTAGATGTAGATAGATTCATGTTCTTTCTGTACCAGGTCTCACATTAGGTAGCATATTAGAGCTCTTGTGTTGTTTACACAGAAAAGAAAAGTCATCTTATAGAGTGATTTACTAGATCTGTGAGCTGAGAAATGATAGACATTTAAAAACAAAGAGGAATTCTAACTGTTCTTTATTTCTTTTTAGTTTGTATTTTATTTCTCTCAAGATGTGCACTGTCACACTTCCTATCACAACTTTAAAATGTATCAATGAACTTCATCACTTGAAAATCTTTTTTTTTATATATAAATTGTATTCTGTGTATGCAAACAACTAAATTATTAGACATAAAAATATTTTACAGATCTCATGAAAATCATTCAGGAACGTTAAAATTTTTCAGGATCATTGTTCGTATTTTATATTTAGATTTGTTTGCCTTTTTAACTTGGCAATGTTCTTCTCTCATCATTTTCACCTGTCCCTTGATCTTTTTGATCTGTTGATTTTCTCTCTCCATTCCTATCTGCCTTTTGGCCAGATTGAGAGTCTCTTTCATTGATAGGGCTGTCTATTTTTTGGATGCTCTCCTTCTTTTACCTGGAACTGTTCTCTTCAGAAAAGTCTTTGCAAGCCCTGTGGATCTTGTGATATGGCTGTACAGTCTTAGCTAGTGTTTTTTGAAAATGGTCAGAAGGTCATCTTGTGACCCAATTGCCATTGTGATCCTGTTTAGATTTCCTCATTTGGGATGTACTTGTTATAGTTGATGCATAGAATCCTTCTGTAGTATCTTGATAATTATATTTATTTATAATTATAATTATTTTTATCGTACATGTAAAAAATAATAAGCATTTTTTTTAAAACAAAACTTTTATCAACTCACTATGTCTGGCTGTCTGGTAAAAAGTTTGCACAAGTTATTTCTCCGACACCCAAAATGGGATCAAGCTGAAATTTGTACAATTATTTCTTTTACCTGACAACACAAAAATCAATGAAGAAAATTTACCTTTTAATTAATTAGCTATTAGTAATTATTTTGTTTTATTGAACAAGGGAAAAAAACTGTACTTGACTGAAGTAGTGTTATAAACTGAATTAGTCCCCTTTATAGGTCATCATCTGAGTCTTGGTGAACACAAACATGAAATACGATGAGACTATAGAAACAATATTATTATAGCTTTCATATAGTGCTACTTTCATGCTTATAGCATGCTCAGAGCGCTTTTGGTCCAATCTCATTTGTGGACCAGTGGGGGGAAGGGGGTATCTCCATTGGTTTTCGTGCTGCCATTAGGCGCTCAGTAAACACAACTCTGCCCAATTCAGGTGTCAAACCTCGAGCCCCCTTCTAGGTAGCCAAGCCAAGCCAAGTTCAAGCGCACTTGGCCTCTCGACCACGCTTCCCACAATACAACTATACAATGCTCTATGTTCATAAGAACTTCCTTAGCATGTCGGCTTGAGGAGGCTTGAGGCATGAGTTCAAATTCAGGTCGTTCCCCCTTCCTTTTTTTTTTATTAATGCTTTTTATTGTTAGCCTAGATCTATTACAAATGTAATTATATGACTGATCCAAACTAATTGATACAACTTTGCTTAATATAAGCTTTTTTTTTTTTTAAAATAATTTAAGATATTTTCTTATTAAAGGGTTGAAAAATATCAATCATATCAAATGATATTATCAAAACTAAATACTTCACTTTTTTTTGACAATATATGACTATCTTTATCATTTACAAAATTTCTTAATATGCTACATGTTTAATTATGCAACATTTGGAACTCACATCTCTGACCTGTTCATTGATTTTTCTTGTCCATCTTTTCATTGCTAAGTGCCCTGCTGGATGTACAGAAACAAGTGACACAGAAGAGAGATGAGTTTTATATAGAGCTAGAAACACTAAAGAGAAGTTCAACACCTAGGTAACTTTACCATAATGGTTTTATTATACTCATAGACTATATATTTATGCATCAAAATGGTCTGAGCTTTTAATATTTTCATTTTAAATTTTCTTTTCTGATCAATGCACAAACTGTGAGATATATATAGGGATGGAATGAGTGAAGACTAAAATATTTTCCAATATTTACTATTTTTTCTGATGTGACTTTTAATCTTCAAGTGGTCCATCCCACCTTTCATCATAACTTGCAACTTTTAGGGAAGTTGAGTCATAGAAAAGGAATGTTTACAATTTCTAAGTGTTGAACTTTTTTCACTTTCTTAGCAGAAGTCAGTGGGAGTATGGTAAAGTGGATGTTTATGTAGTGGACAATAAATTAATATTTTCCTCATGTAATAAATTTGTTTTTTACTCAGACATTTTGGAGACAATGTATTAAAAATACATTCTGGAGCTAATGTATTATAAATAATAAATAAATTATATGACAATCTTTCTGCTCAAGAATATTGACATGTTGGGTATATAAATCTGATTTTGGTATGAGTTTAAGAATCTGTGAGATAATGTTACACCATCCCCTCTTTATGTACATTAAATTGTTCAGTGTTATCTGAATGCTTTCATGAAAACGATAATATTAATGGCATATGTTTGTGATGCTAGATAGCATAGAATTTTTTATCATTCTTTTTGATGGGATTTCATTTTTCAAAATAATAATTTTTTAAACTACATTAATTTTCTACTTTTTTATGTTAGGGGTCAAATAGAATAGTTATATATGATACAGTGTGTGAGAAAAAAAAATTAGAATAATTTAGCATTAATTGGACCATTAGTGTTTATATCTAACTTTATGCTATAAGTCAGGTTGTTATAAATGAACAATGACTATGTTATTTTTCAGGTTAAAAAAATGTATTTAAAACATGAAGATATGAAACTAAATATTTTCTGAATGCAAGTTTTTTAAGTTCCAATATAATGACCAGATTTCATTTATTTGCAGACCACATTGGGATAAATGTGCTGATTATGTCCAAGGTGGCAGTGTACGCTGGCAACAACTCTCAGAAGGTAAACGTAGTACAGAGCTAGTGGATGTTCTCTTGAATGAAATACAAGTTGGTGGTTTTGTGGATACTGCTGGTGCTGACTATTTTGATCCCCAGGTAGCAATTTTAAAAAAATTAATGAATCTTTTTACAAATATTGCTTTCAGTGCTAGCTGTGCTAGCTAATCATATAGTACCTCAATAGACATAAGTGAAAGTGAATAAACATGAATATGATTTATAGGGCACTGGGGCAGAAGTACCAATCTACTTAAGATATGACCAACCAGTCAGAAATAGAAGGCTAAGTAAAAGAGACACAGCTCTGCTGGTCAGAGACATCTGGAGGACAAAATCTGTTAAAGATGCAGAGGTAACAGTTTCTTTTTAGCAAATTATCATTAAAAAATTCTTATTAATGCTAGAATAATGTTATGGAACGATTATGAATTAATTATTTATTGCAGAAATAGGGGAAGTTTTGACCTTAGAGACAATGACGTGACTAGTAAAAACAAGAATAGGTTTTAGACAGAACAAAATATATGCTGACGTAAACAGACTGCTTCCAGGATGCATTAGAGACAGGAAGCCTTTGATAAATGTTGAGAGTTAGCTGACATTCAACGGTTCCCTTCATTGCTATTAAACTTGTTCGACATTCTGGATCAGCGTCGACTAACTTCTATTGATTGTTTGGCCTTTCACCGGTGTTATTGGATTACGTATTACGTTGAGTGTTACCTCTATTTGGTTTATGTACATAAGATACCATGGAAGCGCCTAACAATATACAATAAAAGAAACCTACTGAAATGGTAGAGATATTTTTGCTTTACAATCCCACCATGTCAATAACTTTATTAAACAAATAAGAAAAATGTCAGAAATAAAAATAAAAACAATAAAATACAAATGAGAAGTGTTAGTTTGCAAAATGTTACTGCAAAAATACTAACATTTTTATTTATAAAAGCCAAAATTATCAGTCTTTATCATTAAATATGTACACATAAAGATTCTTTAATTAGGAAAATGGTGGTTAAAAAACTCCTATGAAAATATTATGAATGCTTATCTATTGATTGGACTTAGCTCTGCATATACTGACATATAATTCATATTTTGTAACCAATTTTGATAGAGAACAGATGGTACACGTCAAAACATGGGAGAGTTTTTGTTTGATTATCTGAAGACTCGCTTCCCCTTGGAACAAATTGTGATTGAGTGGGGCTACAATCTTCATGATGCATGTCAAAGATTTGCTCATGATGATGTCATTGGTCTATTTGGCAGAGTATTAAATGGAGAGGTAAGTCTATAGACTTATACTGTAATACTATACTATACATTCATTAAAACCCCTCTTTCAGTTTTACATTACAATTACTTTTTTTTTTATCTTATTATAGGCCAATTTCTTGTTTCTGTAGTAGTATTCTAAATGACAGAAAAATTTTATGCAAACATTTCTTATATTTCCTGATTTTAAATAACATTCCTTTAAAAATCAAATTATATTTAATTTAATTTGAACAAAGATGGTTAAGATAAATAGATTCAATATTATTGTATATTTTGAATGAACATTTTATTATTAAAATATTTAATTTTAATCAAGAAGTTTTAAACTATTTAAATAAATAAATAACTTATAAAGTTATTATTGATTTTCTTTTAATAGAAACAGTCTTAAATATTTTCTCTCTCCTTTTGCATTTTAATTGACATATTATTAGTGTATATATTAAATTGAAAATAAGAGCTTTTGCTAACTTTATAGGCTGATGAGGAAATATTTCACAGTCAACTCTTGACCATTCATGGTCTGCTAACTCAGATGACCAAACTGGACAATGAGCTGGGTAATGTTGGAACATTGAGCTCTGAGGACTTCAAAAAATGCCTGCGTGAGTTTTTTCATTTGTCAGGTGACAATGAGGATGACTCTTCTGCGGAGATGACCATGTTTAAAGCTGCTAATGTTGAACTGGAGATCACAGATGAAATGCCTTTAGACTATAAGAGTTTGTTTACTGAGGTGAGGATTGAGATTCCTAATCCATTAATTCAATTCTTATGTCTTGTGCAGCTAATTACAAGTTATTACTGCCTATGTTATTCAAAGTTGAAATAACTGAGTAGTAAAGCGCTTGATTGCCAACCCAAAGGAGTCGTGGTTTCAAAACTTTGGTTAATTTCGGGATTTTAAAGACACCCCTGGGTATTTGACATTAGTTGAGGAAAGTAAAGGCAGTTGGACATTGTGCTGGCCTCATAACATACTTGTTAACCATTGGCCAAAGAACCAGAAATAGATGAAATGACAAGTATGATAGAATTAATTATTACCCTTGAATTTTGTTTTTCATATAAAGATGTTCTTTTATTTTTTTATTCAAACATTTTTTGCTTTGTTATTAAATAGGATGATGAGGGTAAGACAGGACCATTCCTGGATGAAGTCAAAACATTTTTAAAGACTAAAAAGGAGCAGTACATCAATGATATTAAGGAACAGTTGGAAGCCAACAGGTACTAAATGTTACTTCATTTCTGTGGTATTTTACATCTCAAGAGATGATCTTTTCCCTTTACAACCTCTTATGTGACTAAAAAGGCCAACCCTTAAAACAGCTGCGTTCACAGGTTGGGCATCTGTAATCACCAGATGCCATAGCACTTTCACCCTTCTTTCTACTACTGTTGTGTATGGCATCATCTGCTATGTGGGACCCTTACTTTATGCTCGCTCTCCATGTGGATCTATTCAGTGCTGTTCCAAGCTGTTAGTGTCAATTTTGAAGAGCTTCATGTCATGTTTTCATTCTTCAGTATACCTTAAAATGGCTTATAGGACATATTATCACCTAAATGACTTATAGGATATATCATCACCTAAATTGCTTTAAGGACATATTATCACCTAAATGGCTTATAGGATATATTATTACCTAAATTTATCATTAGACATCATTGCCTAAATCTAGCATGTTTTGCCTCAAGCTATAATGATTTGTCTAGTTCATGTTGTTGTTATATTATAAAAAGTTGCATTATTTAGGTGAATATCTTTGAGTCTGAAGATTTATGAAAATAGCAAAATTTCACATCTCTGAAGACCTAACTGTGACTTTGATTTACATTCACTTTTCACCATCTGTGATTCTAATAATATATAAAAATATCATTGTTATTGCATTTTTCTTTTTTTTTTTTTTTAAATTTAAGCACTGTCTCAGTTGATGACTTGATGAGGGCAATCTCGATAGTTGACCCAGAGATCACTCATGACAAAATACAAGAGTACTTAGCCTGGGCTTTTCACACTACCAAAGATGGCTTAAAAGATGTGAACCCTTTAGACCAGTCCATTCTTCTTGAGCGTTTGATAAATGGAAATATTACAAGGCTGAGCAGGAAGTAACAGAAATAAAAATTATCTAGAATGTTACTATTGACTGATTGAAATGTAGCAAGGAATTAAATGTCTTAGGTTTAATTAATTAATATTGTTCAAACATTAATGTAATACATATTTGAAAAAGGGATTGGTTTAAGAGTGCACAGAGCATGACTGAGCAAGAAAAATGTGCACTACAAATAAAGTTTTAAAAAATGTTATAAAAATAGTTTGTTTATATTTCTTTTGACTGTAATTCTCTGGCTCAGAAGTACATATGGAATTATTTTTAGAATGACAAGTAAAACTTGAAATATATCACAATGTAATTAATTAATGAGGAAAAAGAGGAAACTGTGCCTCATACTCTGTTTGACTGCCCCGGACTTGCTGATCTCCGTCTCGACAGGTCTGGGAAAACAAAATTCTCGACCTGTATGGTGACTTGCATGCACTATGCAAGACAGCAGGGTTTCTGTCCAGGGCTTTTGCAAGAGAGGATTTAAGCGTCTGAAAATCTTACTCAAATGGAGTTTGATGATGATGAGGAATTCATTAATGGTAGATGAATTATATAATTTAATTTGTCAGTTTATTTTATTTTAATCAATAAAAGTTGAGTATGAATGATATAATAATTTTAAATAAATTCTCTTTTTTTTTATATCTTTACTGTGCATTTACCTAAGAGAAAGTAACAAAAATATGAGAACAATTATTTTTTGGAATAATAAAATATAAGTTACAGAGATAACTGATAATTATTTGTCAACTAATTTACACAATTGATAATATTAAGTTGAAGAAAAAATTGGCTAAATGTATTTGGTTTGAAACTTTATTTACATTTCTAAACATATAAATAAATATATCAAGAAAGAATCAGTCAACATATTTACTAGGAGGCACAACTTCAAATACCAGCTGCAAGAAAGTTGAGAAATAATCTGAAATACACAAACATATAGACAACATGAAGAATTTGTTAATCTTTTTTTCAAAACAGAAAAATGTGGCAAAACTTTTATGATTATGATAATGAATGTAAAATCATTAATTCTAGTAGTTATTCCTAATGACCACTCACAACATCCTACTCTGTATAAATCAACAACTGTGTTAGCATTGCAGATTTAGACTATAGTCCAAAGTTTTAGAAATCATTTATTTGAAGGATGGAATGCTAATACAAAAGAAATAAAAGTGAATATTGTAAACAGGGAGAAACAGTATGGATCCTTCTATTTATCATCTACCAACTCTTAACTATAAGCTCAGGACCAGATTAAATGGATGGCAGCCGGGGCTTTCACAAGGGACCTCCACAAAAAGAGAGAAGTATTTATTAATTCTGCATGTCAGAATCTTTTAAGTATTTTTTTTTCTAATATTTTTTTTTTGCATTTAATATAGCTGGCAGAAATGTGAATAAGAAGTGTATGCTTGTAACACTCTCTAACACTGTTCCAGATTTACAACAGTGTGTTTACCAAAGACCTTACACTCCACAAACTCAAAAATATAATCTTTTTTTAGAAATAAAATATGCATATTAAATATATTTTTAAAAGGAAAATGAGATTAAATTAACAAAAACTATATATCTTTCTTCTGAAATAAAGCACATTAGATACACGCATTTTCATTAAATCTTACAACCATTAAAACTTTTGAAAAATTGTAGGGGGCTCTCACAAAAATCATGCCACAGGGGCATCCAGATACTTAATTCTGGCCCTATGTATGCACTACATCATCTATGTAATAAAATTATTTAAAATATATGTAATCTAACTTATTCTAACTATTCACTTATGAGCTACTCAATGTGTGCTATCATCTCTATCTACTTAACATTTAACTTTTAAAATTAGCTACTATCTATCTATCATCTTGCCATATAGCCACATTCCATCTATCACATCACTGTATAGCCATTTTACATCTATCACATCACCATTTAGCCACTTTCCATCTATCACATCACCATGCTACTCTCACTTCACAACTACTCACTATGCAGTCACTTCTTTTTGTAAGCAAAACTTAAGCAGTATTTACGTTTTTGTGAGAGATTCATCAGTGGTGCTTTATCTTCATATCTATTATGGAACACTTGCAAAAAATTTATTTTGAGTCAAATAATTTAGCTAGCTCTATCATACTTATATTAATTATATTGATGATATTGAAAAAAACAACACTATTCTTGAATTACTCACCAAAGCCTGGAATCTGAAGTTTAAAATGCACAAAAGGAACATAAAAAACTGTTCCTCCTACAATAAATATTGCAGCATAAAGGAACTCTATTCTAGGGTCTTGAATGATTGGTGCAATAATCAGATATATGGAAATGAGGACCATAATGACTGGAATAAATATTGGCACCTGGTGATGAAAAGTTCAATGTCATTAAATTTTAATTACATGTAATATATTATCATTTTTTAAAATATACTATAGTTCGTTATAATTTGGAGATAACTATACATTTTCCATATGAACATGTAACATGTCATTTTCTAAAAGTAATTTTTTTTAACATTGTAATATTTCTGTTCAGATTGTTTCTTTGTTTTTATTTTAAATAAATGCTTACATTAGAGCACTATCTAGACATATAAAGTGAAAGGAAATTTTTTTTTTTACATAAAAATCCTAAAATGATATAAATTTAAAGACTGCACCAAAAAAAACCCACACCAACAACAAATAAATCCTTTTAACTGATGGAAGAAGACAAACGAGTTAAAATTGATAAAACCTATGTAATTGTTTTTAGTATCTTAGCATTGTGCCAGTTGATTGTTTTCAGTTCAATTGTTGCAACATTGATAAAAAGATTAAAAGTAATTTTAAGATACCTGAGTTTTACAAAGCTAATATCAACTCACTCTTGTCTGTCTGGTCAAAAGTTTGTACTCATTATTTCTATCACACCCATCCTCGAATCAAGTTGAAACTTTAAATAATTATTTAGTACATCTATCAAAACGCGACTCAATTAACAAATTTACCAATTTGTCAATTAATTATTGGTAGTTTATTATTAAGTTTGTTATTGAATAAGGGAAATAACTTCATTATTGAGAAATATAGCTGTAAGTGTGCAGTTTTTTCCCTTAGATACACTTTGTTTTTTAAAAGGATTTGTTAATTATTTTGTTTAAAATAGCCTAGTGCTTATTTAATTTTTTATCTCACATAATTAGGTAATATATTTTACGAAAACTTGAGGCAATATATCAAACATCTGAATATTCTCACTGGCAGGTAAATTAATTTGAAAATAAGCTATCTATGTAATCTACCCTGTATGGTCGATCGTCATTAGGTCTTTTCCAGCGGAAAAAAATGACTGTAGAAAATGTTAGTCCGTAGAAAACCCAAGCTGCAAAACTGAAGAAATCTATAAGACTTGCAATGTCACCAACTAAAACAAAGATTATACCAATCAGAAGCTGTGGAAGAGAACAATATAGCATGGAATATTATTGAAGATATTAATTGGACACACTCAATTCACTAAATTGACTAATACTTGTACTGACTTACAAGTTATAATCCTACATTTTCATAGTTAAAACTAAGGAACTTAAATTCCATTGAAGTCCGAAAACAAGAATAGAAATAAAATATGCATAACTATGAAGAAAATGCTATACTTTCAGGGTACTTCGATAATGAAGTAAAGTTCCCGTTTCAGACCTTGCGATCTATGGAACAGATGATGTAAAGGTCATCTGTTTCTGCGGCCCACTGTTAACGAGGGTGTCATGTGGCCAGCACAATGACCAACTGCCTTTACATTTCCCCAATTAATATCAGGTACCCATTAGAGCTGGGTGGACCCAGAGGCACCCAATGATCCCGAATTAAAAAATTGTAGTCTTCACCAGGATTTAAACCCGGGATACCTGGTTCAGAAGCAAACGCTTTACTGCTCAGCCACCACGCTCCCTACTTTGGTTATGCCAGTACTTTAAAATGTTCCACACACAGGAACTTACTGTAAAAACCATAGAAGTCAATGGTGTGAGTTGTTTCACATGGATAAAGCTCAGAACTTCAGGGAAATTACCATCTCGAGCTGCTGCAAATGTCGACCTGTTGAAGATATTGGTGATATTTCAATTATAATTGTTAATGGACACATACAAATATAATGCTCTAAGTTAAGGATTAAAACAATAATTTTTTAGGAGAAACAAAATTAGATTTTTATTACAAAAGATAAATATTTAAATTCATTAACATATACCATCTAGCCTTTCTTAGGATCATAATGTAGGCTAAATATTTGAAATTACCTTTCTTATTAACAAGCATTTTATTTAACCCAACATAAAACATTTACTAGAAATTCATCAGCTTACACAATAAAGAAAACAAAGAGTTACAGGACTGACAATTAAAAATTAAGTACAAAATTAATGGTCTCCGCTATACATTTGCAGAACTTCAATAATACAAGGAATGCTATAAGTGAAAAAATTCATAAATAATAGGCCTATAATTAACATATAAATGTAAATAGCATAAAAATAGTCATTTGTATACCAATAATTAATGTATCTAGTGAATGTTGTCTGTTTAAAAACAACACCTCACCTTCCACCAGAGAATGCCGTGGCGTTGGTTGAGCCTAGTGTTGAAACCATCACAGACAAAGGCATGATTATGGAAGCTGCCATTAACACTTGGTCACCCCACAGCTGCTCCCCAAAATCAAAGAAAAGAATGGGAATCAAACATTTCAGTTTTATATATGCTACAGGGAAAATACTAATTGCTCAAAGTTCTAATGTACTGATATTTTTTTAAACACACAAATAAATGTCAAAATAAATACAGATGGCTCTTGATAGCCCGACGGGGATCGGGAGGGTGTCGGATTGCCGAAAACGTCAGATTATCCAAAGGTTAGCTGTACTTCAAAGAATTTAACCGTAAGTGTCAAGAACATTTTGTTTATGATGAAATAAGATTTGCTCTTTGACTTTTAAGATGATAAAATAAACAACAGACAAAAAAGAAAAAAAATGTTGATCTAAAAATACAAAACAAGATTTCAGCTTTCCCATACTGTACTCAAGTACAATTAAGTCTACCTACATCATACAAAATATATAATTACCACAGTATAGATTAATTACAGGAATTTATGTCGGCGCCGCGTCGGATTACTAAGTGTGTCGGATTATGAAGTCTCGGGCTATCAAGAGTCAACTGTATTGTAAACTAAATGAGTTCACATAAATACTATGCGACTGACTATTCGAAAAACTGTTAAAAGCTCTCTGCAACTTTATTATTAAAAGCTAATAAACAAGATTGCATCGAACGCTGTTTAATTAGTTCAGGTGTCAAAAACAAAAGTAACAAAAAACAGAACAAGAATTGTTAAAGTTTGGATTCTGAATCTGAATACGAAATGACTAAATGGAGCTTTCAAATCCAAATACATATTTTATATGTAAGCATATGAATAACATGACGAGGCAGACGACTGGCAAAAGGATGATTTGGCTTAGTAACTCACCACAGCTACAGCATCAGACGCCAACAACTCTGACTTTGTCATCGCTGTCAGATAACCGATGTTAGTGAGACAGTAGATGATGATAACAATAAGTATACTGATAATGTTTGCTCTGGGCAAATTTCTGAAACGGCACAACAGGAACTCGTTTTGTCACACACAATTCTACTTAGATACTTTGATAAATAGGCCTTATACATCGATTTCAAATTGAGACAAAAAGACTTCAACATTGCTAAATCAACAGATCGGATATACAATTAAATAAGTTGATATGAGAAATAGAGGCAGGTAGGGGAGAGATAGTAAGGGACAGAAACAAAGAGGGAGAGACTGTGCATGTTTGTCATTATGTGTCTGTGACAGAGATGTGTGTGTGTGTGAGAGAGAGAGAGAGAGAGAAAGAGAAAGGGGGGGGGGGGGAAAGAGAGAGAGAGAAATATACATTTCTTCTTTAAACACCTACTCTTATATTATTAAATCGGTTGACAAGAACATTGTATGTAACATTCATCTACTTGGTTTATACACTAATTTAAGTTTACAACATATTTTTCATTTTACGCAGTGCTACGAGTATTCTGCAGCTGTGCACGGATCTTAGTGTGAACCTTTAATTACGATAAATATTAATGTGTCTGTGTTTTTTGTTTCTTTTAATTTGGGACATCAAGCACTGTTTGTTTAGGTGTAAGCGGGAGTATGGATGAAACTTTGCATGAGCAAAAACAGAAAAATTTAAAATTTTTTAAAGCAAAACGATACCCTCATTCTCCTGTTAGAGAAAATACATTTTCTCTCGTAAATGGACCTCATTTACAAATCTTAAACAAAAAACATTTAGCCTCGTGATAATATTGATAAAACAACGAAAAAAAAAACGTCATGTGATGGCCATTGTGTATTACATAATATGTATAGAAGAGATAGAGAATAACGTGGCTAAATGCACACGTTTCAGTAAGTTTTCACTCCAAGTTGCACTTACAAATGTGTAAGTAGGCTTATTGTAATCAAAATGATAACAACATAAAAAAGAATCTTACTTGGATGGGTTTTTAAGTTCCTCTGTAACAAAATTTAAGTTATTCCTGTAGAATACAAAGTAATCCAAAATAATGTTATTACTTAAGCTATCCCTTCATTAGACCTACTACGCATCCTATACGCCTGTCTGTTTGCTTGTCTGAATGATTTATCTGACTATTTGTTTGATTGTCTGATTTTCTGCCTGTCTAAGCAACCGACTCTTTACCTATTTGACTGTATGTCTGTGTAACTAAACGTTCAAAATAATAAAATAAATTGAAGATGACGCATAATTAGGGCCTGACAAGACTAATTATATATGGCTCCGTCTGTCTCGCAAGACAATGGATGCGCCCAGATGAGTCACTGTCTTTGGTGACGTCTTGAGATGGGGGTAGAATCTGGCGTGACTGATCAAGCCAATTCTGGAGCGGCAGAGTTTGCCACAGCTCGTGCATGTATATGCATTTGTGCTAGGGCTAGCGGACAGAGCGGCTTTCTTTTTCTTGCTCTTGGCTGACGCAGCCTGGTTTCTGTTGCATTCGGCGAAGTTCGTACCATCGCGTACAGTCTGTCTCCATGCTGTCCGGTCTTGGGCTATCTCCTCCCACATACTTTGGTCGATGACCGTGGCTCTCATGTCTCGCTTGCAGACATCTCTGTAGGTTAGTCTTGGGTTGCCCTTGGGTCTGACTCCTTCTGCAAGCTCAGCGTATAGGATGTCTTTAGGGATTCTTCCATCTGGCATGCGAGCGACAATACCGAGCCAGCGTAGTCTTCTCTGTTGAAGGAGCGCATACATGCTGTGCATATTGGCCCGTTTCAAAACTTCCTGGTTGGTGACACGATCCCTCCAGGATATGCGCATTATGCGTCGCAGGCAGGTGGAAGCTATTTAATCTATGTTCTTGGCGCAAAGAAGTCTGCTCAGAATGCAGGCATTGTAGACTAGGATTTTTGTTGCCGTAGTCAATCTGGTATTTTCCCACACACGCTTGTAGAGTTTTGCCCTTGCTGCAGAAGCCTTTCCTATTCTTTTTGTTAGCTCAGTGTCTAAATGTAAGTTGCTGGCTATTGTTGTTCCCAAATATGTGAATTCCTGCACCGCCGTAAGCGTGTGATTTCCAATATGAATCACTGGTATTTCTGAGAAATCTTGTGCCAGGATTTCGGTCTTGGAGAGGCTTACTGTAAGGCTAAACTCTAGACAAGCAGCAGAGGCGGAACTGTCAAACTGTACGGTACCCTGCATATTTTCATGAAAAGCTGACACTAGTTTCCATAGCTTGTTTGGACAGCCGATTCTCTGTAATGCGGCAAACAAGCCGGTTCTGCTGATAAGGTCAAACGCCTTGGTCAAGTCAATAAAAGCTATAAAGAGGGGCTGCCTTTGTTCTCTGCTTTTGTTCTGTAGCTGCAGCAGGGAGAAGATCATATCTGTTGTGGATCTACCGATCCTAAAGCCACACTGCGATTCTGGGTACACTCTATCTGCAGCCGCTTCAGTAATACGCTAGCATAAGCTTTCCCAACTATGCTAGGAAGTGAGATGCCTCTATAAATGTTACAATCGGAGCGATCGCCTTTGTTTTTGTAAATTGTTACTAATGTGGCATTCTTCCATTCCTGGGGGACTATTCCTTGCTCCCAGCACAAAAGTAGCAGTTCATGGAGTGGCTTGATGAGGGCATGCTTTTCAGTCTAAATGGCTTCTGCAGATATATCATCTCCACCGGGTGCTTTCACGTGTGCAAGCATGTCAATGGCTGTGCTCAGTTCCATTACAGAAGGTATTTCGTCTAATTCGCTCAAAACTGAAAGTGGTGGGAAGTTAGACAAAGCAGTTGGCGAGACGGCATTTTCAATCTGGTAAAGTTCTTCATAGTGCTCTACCCATCGCTTCATTTGCAGTGCACGGTCACTGGTGATTGAGCCATCTTTTGACTTGAGCGGGCACACTTGCTGTTAGGTCCAAAGGCTTTTTTCATGCCCCCATATAGTCCTCTGATGTTACCACAGTCGGCACAAGATTGGATGTTTTCACATAGGTCCTGCCAGTAGGCTACTTGTTTGCGCACTGTCTTGCTATTCTTAGGGCATCGTTTCGAGTTGATCTGAGCGCTTGTAAGGTGCTTGGGGTGGGCTCCTTCTTGTAGTTTAGCATGGCTGCTCTCTTGTTTCTAGTGGCAATTTTCATTTCTGGCAGACTTGCTTCAAACCAGTCTTCATTTTTCTTTGTTTTGTTCCCAGAGGCCAGTGATGATGTTTGGTACATAGCATCACGTCAGGTACTTGTGTTGTCTGTTCATTTCTTTGAGATACAGGAATTTAAAGTTCACGGCATAGGCTATTACATTATGATTAAATATCAGTAACTATCTTCTCAAGGGGTCCTCATCAAAGTATTATTACGGTAGCATTAATTGATTAGGCTTATTGTTTAATTACAGAAAAACTTTAAAAAGAATAGGTAAACCAGTATAACCAAATTAAAGAATGCTTTGTGTAATAATGGAATGAGGATATATGAAAGGCTCAGATTCGTTGTCATTAAATCTTTAAAAATCCATATAAATGTTTACACCATAATTAATTATGTAACATTCTATATATGTATGTTTATATACACCAGGTTTTTATCAGTTACATACCAACCGTCGTACGCCCAGAGAGCGTCATAGAAAGACAAAGCAATAGTGGATGGGTCTGATGCTGAGCCATCAAAACCAGTGGACACAACCTCGGTATGACCTGATCAAACAATTAGATATGTAATTAATCATAAAATCAATATGAAAAAAAAAAACAACTAATATAAATAATTCTGTCATCGCTGAGGCCAAGAACATAAACAAGTAGATTCTTGAAGGCTGTATTGTGCAGACCTGCCACATCCTTAGAAAACTCGTCAATGTTAAATTTTACATTGTACATCTGTGATGGCTGAGTGGTAAAGCGCTTGGCTTCCGAACTGGCGGTCCCGGGTTCGAATCCCGTTGACGACTGGGATATTTACTTTCGGGATATCTAGGGCGCCTCTGAGTACACCCAGCTCTGACATTAGTTGGGAAAAAATAAAGGTGTTTGGTCATTGTGGCACCCTCGTTAACAGATGACCTTTACATTCTCTGCTCCATAGATCTCGAGATCTAAATAGGGAACTTTACTTTACATCGCGCCAACATCACAGATGCACTATGTAAAATTAAGCATCACAGACGTACAATGTAAAATTAAGCATCACAGATGTACAATGTAAAATTAAGCATCACAGATGTACAATGTAATATATGCCATTACGGACACCAATGCAAATTTTAACGTTACAGATCCATAATTTAAAATGTAACAACACAGATGTACAACGTAAAATTTAACATCACAGATATAGAATGTAAATCTAAATACTATTAAACTTACCAACACCTATTCTATAGAGTCCGCCTATAATGATAACAAATAGAGCGGACACCTTGGCAACAGTTGTGATCATTTGAACTCGTGCAGAGAGTTGTGTACTGTAGCAGTTTAACAACATGATAGTAACTGGGGATCGGAATAGAAGCATTCTTATCATCTTGTCTTATTATTTGCACACGTACACTTATTCTAGTACAAAAAATGTTACTGTTGTTTAGATATTGCTGCCTGGTCGTGTTGTGGTCACTCGTGGTATGCGCTATGGACTGTCAATACGAAGGATGGTCCCGGGCTAGAACCCCACCAGCCGCCATGACAAACCGTCCTGCGGGAGGTTTGGGCTAGGACGTAATAAGCTTCTTTTCTGAAAATGTCTGAAACTTAGACGTCCATTACAATTTTGTACAAATATTCTAACGTAGTTCACAAATCCCGTGTTATTTTCAAATCCTCCAATCAGCTCAAACTTTCTTCACACTCACAAGTCTATGTCAAAAGACAGAAAAATTGAATCATTTATTTTGAAGTTAAAATTTCCCACATAATAGTATAGCTGGTTAGCTCAATGGATAGAGCAAGACGCTGAAAAACAACAAATGTCTTTGTTTCAATCTCCATAATGCCCTTCTTTTCAATGGCTATATTATTAGAATAGAAAGTCTTTTTTTTTTTATTTATATTATTTGTTTGTTTTGTTTAAATCTATAAAGTGAATATATTCATTCTTCTTAGACTAGAAACTATATAAGTAACAATGAGATTTTAAAAACAGTTTTTAATTCATGAAATATAAACTTAATAAATTTCACTTTTAAATTGTATTAAAATTATATAACTAAGTTAAACTGATATAAGCAACATTTTGATAAATTGTCTATAGACAGATATATAAATTAGCTACCGTTTTGTTTAAATTTGTATAGAATATAAAGTATAAAATCTAAATTTCGACTTGTATTAGAAATGTAGCCTAAATATATATATATACTTATATATAAACTTACGGAGGCAGACTATAGCAGCAATTTTGGCAGGAAGTTCTGGTGGTCCACAGATTTCAAACAACGTAGAAAAGTAGGTGCCAAAAGTCAAAGACATGATGGCCAGGGAGGCGGGCCTCATCAGGATGATTGCCACCCAGACGTATAAAAAGCCCAAGTAATCACCATAAGCCTTCCGCAGGTAAGAGTACTCCGCCCCTGACTTGGGAATCATTGTTCCCAGTTCACAGTAACACAGAGACCCTGTGGATAAAACATGAACATTAAGTACCATAAGAAATCAATCATTAGGTTCATGCAAAATTTCGACATTTGAATAGAAAAGGGAGAGTATCGAATATTTTAGACAATCATTTAAATCTTATGCTATCAAGTAGGCACGCGGACTTCGTTTGTGAAGCGATCGAAGAAACTAGAGCACAAAATGGTAAACCTATAGTAGCCGTATTAAGATTTTACCATCACAAATGGGACAGAAGACACCGATTACAGACAAAGTGACCCAGAAACTCGTTTGTTCTTCTGGCAATTGAATCATCAAATACTATTCAACTTGAGAAGGGGGGGGGGGTGAAATACTTGCTCGAAATATGAAGTATTACGCCATTATCTCATGTCATGATGTCGAATGTCAAAATGCAAGGTCCCTAAAGAGGTCAAGCCCCTCGGCCCCCAAATAATGGCAACTCCCTAGCTTCGCCAATGTGTACGACAAATTTCTTTATGGATGCTAACGATTGTTATTATTATATTATTATTATTATTTTTGCTATTTAAACATACATGACAAACGTTTACAATACGTAGGTCTACAATGAACTAGAAACCGTACCCCTTTCTGAGCCTGGGATCTATGGCACACATGATATAAAGGCCCTCTGCTTCTGTTGCCTACTGTTAACGAGAACATAATGCGTTCAGTACAACGATCAACCATCTTGACTTTTCCCTAACTAATTTAAAGTACCCAATAGAGTTGGATGGACTAAGGAGCACCCTAAAATCCCTAAGTTCAAAATCTCAGTCTTCACCTGGCTTTGAACCCGTATTTTATTGATGCTTATTGGTAAAACTAAAATCATAAAAGTGATTATATTATTGAATATTGTTAGACAACACATGTATTCCGAAATATAAAAAAAAGCAAATTACATCAAGTTATTGATAAAATGTGAACAAAAGCTGTAACATAGGACATTTGTTTCATGGCAAGTAGATAACGAGGGTGTCATGTGGCCATCACGACTGAGCCTCTGTAGGCTTACTTTCCCAACATATATCACGTAGACATTGGAGTTGGGTGAACTCCTATAAATCCTAATGCCCTATGGCATTGTAAATTGGGATTTGAACGTGTCGCCTTATGGTTCGGAGCCCATCACACATTCTCAAGTATGAAAAGGTTTTAAAAAAGATGCCCCTTGTGATCGATAGGGCACTTTACCACTTAGCTATCAGGCCCCGAAAAGGTTAATAACATTTTTTTTTACTTTGTGGGAATGAGCATTTTCTGTTTGATTTGGGCAACAATTTATTGCCTTCAAGTCAATTTTTACATTTTAGTTTCTTGGCAGGTGTTTCCATCTTGTTATCCTATCATCAGGGCCCCTCTTAGGCATAGGCAACCTAGCGCCTCCGATTACCTAAGATTATCATCTTGATACAGGTGGAATGAAGAACATAGATAATTGTCATTGTGTAGCTATCTAAACAGTATTATCATTATTATTTCTATTATTTGTCGAGTTGAAAGTTTTCTTTCCGTCACAGTATCATCCCGATAGAAACTCAAAATCTTCTAAAAGGTGACTCTCTCCCTCCTTCCCTCCCTCTCTCTCTTTCTCTCTCTCTCTCCCTCCCTCTCTCTCTCTCTCCCTCTCTTTCTCTCTCTCTCTCTCTCCCTCCCTCTCTCTCTCCCTCCTCCCTCTCTTTCTCTCTCTCTCTCCCTCCTCTCTCTCTCTCTCTCTCTCTCCCTCCCTCCCTCTCTTTCTCTCTCTCTCTCCCCCCCCTCCCTCTCTCTTTCTCCCTCCCTCCCTCTCTTTCTCTCTCTCTCTCTCTCATGTTAAAGTTTATTTAAACTCTTTGTATCTCTATTTGACTACAAAAAAAGCTTTAGTTGATTATTCTTACTAGCGGTCACAAAATTTCATTACGTACTTAGAGACCCTAAAAAAAAATAGACCTTCACCTTAGCCTACATTTAAATAGGTGTAACCACTCCACGAGCAGAGACAAGGAGGATACATCAGAATCATAAATAAAGGAACCATAATTCCTCCCAACATAATCGAGAGTTCAAGTTCCTGGCTTCAAAATTTGTCGAGTTTCTTATCTTGTTGTTTTTCCCCCCAAGTTTACACAACTTCAGAATGATGTTTTCACAAATGCTATTGTCAGTGTCAGTTATAAATTAATGTGTAGAGCTACTTAGGCTCTAAAGTCTAACTAGGACTTACAATGTAAAGTATTACTAGGACAATGTCATGGCTTAGATTCGTCGGAGAGGTGAAGTCACTAGCATAGCTATGAATGATAATACGAGAATGATAATACAAGAATATCTTGTCTGGTTGGCCACATGGCAAGGAGTGAAGGGAACTGTAGAAAACAAGTATCCGGAACAGAGAAATCCAAAATTAAGACGAAAATCCAGCAAAATAATTTTTAAAAATCTTGTTTTAAAACAAATGTTATATAAGGGGAAAAACCGCTAAAGCCATATATTTTAAGACTGCAGGAATAAGCTACCTTTTATTAACTACCATTAATTGTTTAATTAATTGGTTAATGTTTTTTTCACTGATCCGTTTGATTGTCGTCTGAGCTGAGCCGAAGGCTCTTCGAGCTCAAAGTTTGAAAAAAAAACCTGTTAGGTCGTCCAGCCTGAACAGAAAAAAAAAAAAAAACCTGTTTGAACACACAGTTCTGTTTGAGAGCGACCCGAGTCAATGCCTATGTAAAGCATTGCTGTTTCCAATGCCTTTGGCCCCCGACTTATGGCCGAAGGCCGAGGACACCGGGAGCCTTCGTCATTTCCCTTCACTATACCAAGCTAACCGTGGGGGACTCGCCATTTATGTAACGGTCCTTTGAGGAACGGCGCATGGATGTTTGACAGTTTTGTGGGGACTTTTTTACAACCCCGCCCGTGCAAGGGGTTGACTCTCGTCTACCCGTGGGCATCCCCACGGGGGTTATGTTTTGCCATTCGTTTCGCCTAGCTACCCCCTCAAGTAGCCGTTTCCACCCAGGTACCACGATGAGGCAGAACAGCTCACCTGGGTTTCACTGATCCTAGTATTATCATCGACTATGAATGATTGTGCAAAATTTTTACTTGATCCGAGAATGGGAAGTGGGAGGAAAAAAAAAGATATACAAAAAGTAATAAGGGGAATCTATTCTATAGTTGTAACTTTATATATCCCAGAATTCATGTATGTCTTTTAATTTGTTTTCTACTTCAGTGAGGATGGAGGTTGTTGTTGTATATATAGCAAGTTTGTTTCTTCTAGCTAATAGTTAGCCCATTATTTTTTGAAGGTCTGAGAGAAGCGGGACATAAGTAACTGACACTAGTATTAAACCATTACTGGATTGAAAAGCTTATGAGACTGATGCGCTCCCTGGTCATGGTCACATTCACATATGCTTGCTAGTCGTGGATGATGACTGCAGAGCTAGAGAGGAGGATACAGCAATGGAATGAGATGCTACAGAAGGATTCTAGGTATCGCAAACCAAAGGATTAGAAACAGGATTACTATATCGATTGGACCCCACGATGACCTGCTAACTATCGTAAAAAAAAACGCAAGCTAAAAATCTATGGCTATATTACACGGTCTTCGTGAATCGCAAAGACCTTTCTTCAGGGAACATTACCAGGAAAAAGAAGAATAGGCAGACAGATAAAGTGATGGGAAGACAAGATAAAAGAATGGACGGGCCTGCCTTTCAAACATGTTCTATTTAAGGCATAAGACAGAGAGGAATAGAGAAAGACGGTGGTCGACAAATCTTGCATTGTGCCCCATCGGTCCAACAGACTAAGGGATAGGTATAGGTATAAAAAAAAAGGATTGAGAAAAAGCGTTTTCCATGTTTTAAAGTCAATGTACTCACCCATTAAAGAAATGAGACCACTGCCTGCCCAAACTACAAGACTTAGTCCGACTGATCCAGTTCCATCTAGAACACCTTTTGGCGATACGAATATACCTGAACCTAAAGATGAAGAAAAAAGAACAATAATCATTAAAATGAAAAAAAAAACGGCAGTATATTATTTGACATTTTCATACCTTGTGGTCAATATATAAATAACCATCTTGACTATGTATCCGATGGAGAGAATATGAAGCTATTAACAAGAGAAATGTTTAATAAAACATGCATTTTCTTTTAGCACATGACTGTACTTAAAACGACTGTCTCTTGAAAGGCTGCTCGAACTTACCACGTGACGGTCATTATAGCGCTTTGGTTTTAATCATTATGAAAACTACGTTAACAGGTAAATTACGCTTAGGACTATTTAGTTTTAATATGTATGATATCATCGATATGTTTAGACATGCACATAAACATTTTAGTTTTAGGTCTTCAATAGCCTTTTTAACAGCGTTCCTGTGAAACACGTCGACAGGCTTGAAAGTAATGTATACTCGACCTTGGGTGGCCTATTTGTATCTTTAGACAATTTAAATATATTTTATAAAAATACCGATTCAAAGTAGCTTTATATAAATGTTTATAAATATGTAAATTATATTAAAAGATTGTTTACTTTCGACTTGATTTGAAAAAGCAAAAAAATTGTAAAAGCCAAAGAACTTTCTTTTTAACTTAAGTTTGCTGAGAGTGCTAGGCGCTAGGGCGCCAGAAAACATACCAAATAGGTTTGACAAGGTCAACGAATTCAGTGAGCTGCCCAATCAAAATGAAACACGTACCCACAATGCATCCTACAATGAATGAGATTCCTCCTCCGAGACCAAGGTCCCGCTTTAACTCCACAGCATTCTCATCTTGCTCAGTCACCAAACCATCGTCAGGCAAAGGCACATCTTTAACGATTTGAGAATCTGCAGCACCGTCGCACTCCCCATTCTGCTTGTCTGATATTGGTGCTACCAAAGGCTTCAAAACAAACTTTGACTTTGGCCTAAATACAATTCAAAGAATTAGTTCATACACCAAGTCTAATAAATAAATCCAAATTTTAAATAGTAATGAGTCGTTAAAGTTTAAGCGTGCAAACCGGTACCTATACGCTTAATGGCAATAAACACAAATAATAAACAAGGTCACAAAAACAGTTTGCGTGGAAACACAAACTCAAAATCGGCCCCCGAAGTGGTCCACCTAGAGTCTTCACCAGGATTCGAACACGGGACTTCCGGTTCCAAGTGCTTTACCCCTCAGCCACAGCATCTCCATATATTCATTTAGCGTAGGCCCAACACGTGTATATTTTAAAAAATAATAGTTATTAACCTTATCCACATTCAAAATTAATAACATGTTACATATAATAAAGAGAAATTAAAAAAAGATTTATTCTTCTAACGAAATTATATAAATTGGCAATATGAAAAAAAAAATTCTTGACCTACTTGTGTACAAATGACTTAACAAGACTTTCAACTCGCAAATAAAAATTAATATCTCCATTGTCATTTGTCATACAAACTAGACATAGATCTAGCTAGATCCAGACCTAGTTTTAGATCTAAATCTAGATTCAAGATCTAAGTCTAGAACTAGAGTTAGATCTAAGTCTAATATATCTAGATCTAAGTATAGATCTAAGTGTAGATCTAGATCTAGAACTAGACAATCTTTATATAGAATATACTATATCTAAACTAGAACTCGTATGAATTTACACGTTTGATCTTACAAATACTAAACCTAGGCCAATGTTATGATCTTGAAGAGTAGGTCTTTTGTTATTGGGTAATGGTGTACTATGCTGTTCGTATCCGATTCATTTCTTAATGTGATACTATTGTTTACATAATAAATAAATCTACACCCCTAAGCAGTCAGAAGATAAGTTATTGCCTTAATAATTAACATTTTGTTCAAATCATTAATATATTTATAATATAACATAAATAATAATATTTATTAATATTATAAACATATCTAGATCTGGGCTCTATTTAGTCTTATTTAGACTGTAAAGTGTAGGCCCCTATAATGAGGATATATCAAAACTAGGCGCTATAAAGGTAGTTCGTTATTTTTTAAACTTATAACTTATAACTAAAACGAAGCTCGAATCAAAATTCTTTTTTAAAAACAACATTTGAATCAGTATTCTATTCAATAAGTTAGTTAATAAATGGAAAATATATTCTATAATGATTCATTGACACTTTTACCATTGTGACCTTAGATGCAATTTTTTTGTACCAATGAGTGAATCTATGAATGAATCTTGAGTTATTAATGAAGAAGTCCATGACTTTTTTTTTAAAAAAAGTTACCTCCCCAGAAGTTTTTCATTGAAAAGTGTTGTAATTTTTTGAAAAAAAATCTGCTTGCATATATAATTTAAAAAAATTAGATGGTTCACTTTTGGAAAAGAAAAAAGTAGCCGTTGCATCAGAACTTTGAATGATCTAAAATATCATGATGTCCGATTTTCATTTTCTCTTCTAGTTTCTGAGATCTTAACGGGACGGACGGACAGACGAACAGACAGTCCACACAAAAATAATAGCGTTTTTCCCCTTTCGGGGGGCGCTAAAAATCCTAGAATGAAGGATTTTTTCCGTAAGTTTCTATTGCACACCGATAACTCGTCAAGGTAATTGAATGTGTTTATGTAGATGCAACGTTACCTTTTTTTTTTTAAAATTAGTATTACAAAAGAAATCAATAAGTTACCATGATATAAGTGAACTTAAAATATTGCTATGTAGTTCTAACTGTATTCTTAGTTCTATCTGTATGCTTTCTTACTTTTATTGTAGTAAGAGCAAGTTATTCCACTTTAGCTAAATACTATTATTTCGCAATACTTTGACCAGACTGTGTTTAAACTAGACCTATGTAAAGATCTTAGATTGTTTGGTTTATAGAAATGGGTAAAAATACCGCAAGTATCCACGTACAATGACCTGAAGAACGGTTTAGTCACGCGTGCTTTGTAGATATATGTCGCTAAAGAACAATGCTGGCTCTAATGATAGACCTGTATGTCCAGGTGTGTGAGAAGGGGGGTGGGAGAAGGGGGCGGACTGGTTGTGTTAAATTAAAATAGTATTACACTGTAGAGTCTGTCATAGATTTGTTTTTAAACACGACCCCCAGAGGGCCTTTTTTAAAGAGAATATTATAAAACCTTTAACAATTTGATATTTGCCTTAGTGGCATCCATGCGGCCATTTCAGTGGCCCTACCGGCCCATTTGGGTACCGGCCCAAATGTCCATATGCCAGTCCGCCCAGGGGCTTAGATAAACACGTTGTCAACAGTTAGCAATTACCGATCTTTATAAGCTGGGCCTAATATGTGGACAAATGTGGACAAACTATAGGTTTGAATTAGATGTGGATACAGTGGACCTCATTCACCAATCGTAAATAAACAACATTTAGTCACGTGATGATATTGATAAAACAACGAAAAAAAAACTGTCACGCGATAGCCATTGTGTATTTAAATTAGATCGTAATTTGTATAGAGGAGATAGAGAATCCCGTGGCTAAATATTGTTTGTCCATGAGGTCCATTGTGGGCGTCTTCCTGTTATGTCAAGAAAACAAAGCAAAAACAAAACTTTTTTTTGTTTTGTTTTCAAGTCATGGAGAGTAATTCTTTCAGATCTGCAAAGGAGCTTGATGTATCATGAATCTACAGGTTTTTTTTTCTTTTTACAGAAACAGATTTTATTGTGTGATATGCTAATGTATGCCAATAATAATATAATGTTATAATAACAAGGCTTATAGAAAAGATAAATAAACTATTGATTCGGATCAATGACAACCGTGGAGTAGGTAAATTATTTTTTTAACGCTGCTAACCCATTGTGTGCGTGTGTGTGTAGTTAGGAAGGGGGGAGTGGCACCAATTCTCGGTGTTTCTGATTATGTTTACGGTGGACCAGTACTTGACATCCAACTAACTGAATGAAAAAGAGATTTATATTTAACAAGATATAAACTGTATGTTTATTTTTGTTCTGAATGTTTCCTTTCTTTACAAAGGCAACTTTTATAATAATTTCCGTTCCGAATATGTTTCCTTTCTATCAGAGATACATCATTTCGCTCGTAGTCTATTTACAAAACCTTGATTATTTTGTATAGAAAGGAAAAGTATTGGGGGTAAACTAAACAATGTCAAAACTTTTTTCCACTAGATCTAAATTAAAAAAAAAATTGAGCAATAATTTCAAAAATATCTCCAAGCGTAACAATCTTCGTATTAATTCCCCGTTATTACTGCTAGTTAGTGGCCCATTTGTTCTGAAATAAGTTGTAAGTCCTAGAGTGAAAGCCTAATGTCGAAATTATTTTGTGCTACAAAGGCTTAGAAAATTTAAGTCTGCAGAACTAAAAAGTGCACATAACAAAATCATCGTATTCCTTAGAGTATGAGCACTTCCTTTATTTATATACACCGGATACACCAAAAAAAGCTAGTTCTCTAGTTTTTTTTTCGCCAGAAACGAAAATCTCTAATATTTAACATTTAGAATACATATAGTCGAAAAATAAACAATTGGTGGTTTTCATAAAATGGAGGCTAATCTATAAGTAGCACACTTTTTGCTGTATCCGGTGTATAGAATACAGAAAGTTTGATAACTTAAACATTTTAAAAACCAAAAACCATTTTTTTTTTGTGATTTTAGTGCAGTTTCCAGTACACCATAGAATCCAATTAAAAACACAAATAGAAACAAATGAACAGATTAAATAACCTTCAGAACGGATCAAACCCGACTGATGCTCTCATTCAAAAAGATAGGCCTAATTATACTAGGAAATAATATATATATATAAAGTACTTTAGAAAAAACAAAGCTTATATCAAGCGTAGTTGTATCTATTAGTTTAGATCAGTAATGTAATTATATTTTTAATAGATCTAGACAAACAAGCATAAATCTGATCGTTCATACATATTTTTAACAATTGTTTTTGTTTAGCGCTATTTTATGCTTTGCGCTTTCTCACTACGCTATGCTCCTATCACTTGTCTGGACCAGTTGGCAAAAGGGAGGGGGGAAGAAGGAGAAGTCTGTGTGAATGCTAACGTAATCGCTTTTTCAAAAAGCATTTATAAAAAAAAGGGGGTGAACGACCTGAATTCGAACTCTGGGCTTATGCCTGCTCAATCCGACACAATAACCACTGTGCCAGTGAAGTGTTTATAAAGATACAAAGTTTATTGTTGTTTTCAAACTTTAAAGAGCTAACCTATAAAGGGGACTAATTAAGCTTATAAGTCAAGTACATATTTTTTCCTTGTTCAAACCAAACAAAATAACTAATACTTAATTAAATAATTAATTGTTAATTAACTAAATAGTTGTGAAAATTTTTCAACTTTATCCAAAATTGGGTGAGGGAGAAACAACGTGTACAGAGTGAGTTGGTATAAACATTGTAATAAAAAATAAATACTTACATTTACAAAATAATACTCTTATTTCTTCAGTTCTCTTGTTTCTTTATGTTTTCTCCGACAATATATGTCAATTGTAATGCCCTACCACCACTTGAATTTATGGTCCGTGTTTTTTCTCCTTATAAACATTATCCTGGTAATTAAAATCATAGATAAATTGTTTCGGCATTTAGACTTAGACAAGATCAGTCCAGTTAGATATGGCACTTTTGTATTCTTTTTTTTTCTTACTCAACTTACTGTTAACAAACATTATTAAGAAAATTAAAAAACTAAATTTAACCACATTTCTTAATGTAAGCTCAGAGAAAAGCTATTAAATAATAAGACGGTATAGTTGAGACGCTTGTATGTGGTTGCTGATTTGATTTTCTCGACGTGTGTATGTGGTTGCTGATTTGATTTGTTATTTAAATGGGTGGTCAATAACGAGTACATATCAAATGAATTCCCGATGAATGTCTACATACGTCCTTAACCTTGGTAATTTATTTTTGTATTCGAGCCTAGACGCATCAAACTACTTGACTTATATAGTTTAGTAAAAGACATGTGACAGAGCTTTGACTCATCACTTAGCATCATAAAATGAACAATTTACAACTTTGAAATAAGACTTGAAGACGGCAGACGAACGCAGAAGAGTTCGTTTATTGGCCCCCGAAAGACAGTTAAATGAGGAATGATGGGGCGATTTGTTGACACTCAATAAAATAGCAAGACAAGAAAGAAATCTGAATGGTGAAGCTTGCTTTGAGTTTCTTTGTACGACTCCAGTTTTCGATATGTTGTTAGCATAAAAATGTTATTGTTTCTTATTGAGACAAGAAAAACATTTTTAAAGTACATTTTTAAAAAAAAAATTGTACAAATTTAATAAAATAATTAAAAAAATGTTTAACATGTTCATTAGCTCAAACTGGGTATCGAACTTGTGATTTTGACAATGTCAGCTACTTGTAGTAACGATACCACCCATTAGGCCAGCGGGCGTGTATAACTGAGCAATTATTTATTGGTACTTTCATTATATAGATATCTAGTACTAAAATGTTTTACATGTTTCGTATGTTCCTTCAGAGTTGAAGATAATTACTTCCTAGTCCAAATCTTCCGCAGGACAACGGGGGATGGGAGCGGGCAGGGTTTGAACCAAGGACCATCGATAAATCTGAACGACAGTCCAGCGTGCAAACCGCACGACCAGGCAGCCATCCAATTATAACTATAAGATCGATTCTAGATCTAGATCAACTGCTAGATCTAGAATCTAGACGTTATCTATATTAGATTTCAATAAAAAAAAATAAACGAAGCTCAGATAATCTATCAATAAACTTTAAGTAACTTATGTAATTTAATAAACAACTCAGTTATCAGTGCACTAAGGCTGACTGCGCCTTTTTTTTTTCTTAAGTTTTTTTTTTTTCTTTTATACTTTGAAAAATGAGAACGGTCCAACTAGAGTTTTCTCCGGCCAACGAGCTTGTAATTCTTTTCTCAACGATATGCAACAACAGTAAACATTTCTAGGAAAATTATTATAACCGACACTTTTCGTTAGGTTTCTCCGTGAGAGTGTCACTTGAATAGACGTATTTAAAATTTATGTAACTAATACAAGTTTCATTGGCTTAAGTGAGTCTCTTTACTGAGGTCGGGTTCGAGGACCTCCGCCATCCCCTGCAAAAGTGCATAAAGTTAGTCCTAGTACTTTTGGTTTCTAAAGTACATTTTTTTCATAAAAATCAAGCAGTCAGATTACATAAACTAGAGTCTTTTACAAGGTCTTCACGTGTTCAGAAAAATGATCAAAATTGTTTCCCCCACTTGGGAGATGACCTATAAATATAAATTTAAAATTCTTCACCAGTGTTCAAACTTGAAGCCAAACACCTAACAACTCGACCACCTGAAATCTTATTAGACTTGACTTGTTTTTTGTCATGGAGAAAGATGGTCAACAGATCTTTATGGTGCCCCAACGATCCAACATTTAATGGAAAGGTGAAGGTGACATTCTACATATAGAAAAGAAAGAGAGAGAGAGAGAGAGAGAGAAACAAATAATGATGTTGGAACAACACACACTTGGCTAAAATTAAAATTCTTAAATTATAAGTATAAGACCAAATCAATAAGAACATTAGGAAACACAATTTATCTTTCATGTTTTATCTATCCTTCTCTTTATTTATATAAAAAAATTAATAAACATTCTTCATTAAGACATCCTTGATCTTTTTTTAATTCTATTAACTAATAAAACATTAAATTATTAAAAACATTGTCAACAAAAATATTTTTTTTTGTTTCGACGGTTAAAAAAAAATACATTGAAAGGTTCTTTATACTGTTTTTTTTTTAATTTTCTTGCCATAGCAATACATGTACTTCTGTTAGTTGATACATGTTCATGATAAACATGTTTACGAAGACACTCCACAATGATGTTATTTTCTGAAACTCTGTAACTATAGGGGGGGGGGGGGCTAGTAAAGACATAAGAATAAGTCAATGAGCTCAATGCATTTAGTTTCTTTTTGGTTGAACAAAACATACATTTTTGTCACATTAGTAAATTTACCTTGAAATAAAACAATGTTTAAATTGTCCATGTCCTCCAAGATGTAAACATTGCTATAGTAACCAAATCGAGCGTATAGGTCTAGAAGTATTAGTATAGTTCATGCAGACAACTAGTATGTGTTGATATCCATGGCTAATAAATTATTTACAGGCTTTTCTTTTGAGTGAAGTCAACTTTAGCCACTTCACTTCGTCATACCACTTCGACTCTCATATAAACACACACACACACACAGTTTTGACTAGACCAATACCAGGGGGGATCAGGACGTGACAGGGTTATATTAAGAAGGGCATACACCTGAAAGGTAATAAGAGCAGAGAGAGAGAGAGAAACAGCCAGCAACTGGAAAAGGAGGATAAAGTATGAGAGAGAGAGAGAGAAACTGAGCCAGCAGCTGGAAGAGGAGGATAAAGTATGAGAGAGAGAGAAACTGAGCCAGCAACTGGAAGAGGAGGATAAAGTATGAGAGAGAGAGAGAAACTGAGCCAGCAACTGGAAGAGGAGGATAAAGTATGAGAGAGAGAGAGAGAGAGAGAGAGAAACTGAGCCAGCAACTGGAAGAGGAGGATAAAGTATGAGAGAGAGAGAGAGAGAGAAAATGAGCCAGCAACTGGAAGAGGAGGATAAAGTATGAGAGAGAGAGAAACTGAGCCAGCAACTGGAAGAGGAGGATAAAGTAAGAGAGAGAGAGAGAGAGAGAGAAACTGAGCCAGTAACTAAAAGAGGAGGATAAAGTATGAGAGAGAGAGAGAAACTGAGCCAGCAACTGGAAGAGGAGGATAAAGTAAGAGAGAGAGAGAGAGAGAAACTGAGCCAGCAACTGGAAGAGGAGGATAAAGTATGAGAGAGAGAGGGAGAAACTGAGCCAGCAACTGGAAGAGGAGGATAAAGTATGAGAGAGAGAGAGAGAGAGAGAAACTGAGCCTGCAACTGGAAGAGGAGGATAAAGTATGAGAGAGAGAGAAACTGAGCCAGCAACTGGAAGAGGAGGATAAAGTAAGAGAGAGAGAGAAACTGAGCCAGGAACTGGAAGAGGAGGATAAAGTATGAGAGAGAGAGAGAGAGAGAGAAACTGAGCCAGCAACTGGAAGAGGAGGATAAAGTATGAGAGAGAGAGAGAGAGAGAGAAACTGAGCCAGCAACTGGAAGAGGAGGATAAAGTATGAGAGAGAGAGAGAAACTGAGCCAGAAACTGGATGAGGAGGATAAAGTATGAGAGAGAGAGAGAGAGAGAAACTGAGCTAGCAACTGGAAGAGGAGGATAAAGTAAGAGAGAGAGAAACTGAGCCAGCAACTGGAAGAGGAGGATAAAGTAAGAGAGAGAGAGAGGGAGAAACTGAGCCAGCAACTGGAAGAGGAGGATAAAGTAAGAGAGAGAGAGGGAGAAACTGAGCCAGCAACTGGAAGAGGAGGATAAAGTATGAGAGAGAGAGAGAAACTGAGCCAGTAACTAAAAGAGGAGGATAAAGTAAGAGAGAGAGAGAGGGAGAAACTGAGCCAGCAACTGGAAGAGGAGGATAAAGTAAGAGAGAGAGAGGGAGAAACTGAGCCAGCAACTGGAAGAGGAGGATAAAGTATGAGAGAGAGAGAGAGAAACTGAGCCAGCAACTGGAAGAGGAGGATAAAGTAAGAGAGAGAGAGAAACTGAGCCAGGAACTGGAAGAGGAGGATAAAGTATGAGAGAGAGAGAGAGAGAGAGAAACTGAGCCAGCAACTGGAAGAGGAGGATAAAGTATGAGAGAGAGAGAGAGAGAGAGAAACTGAGCCAGCAACTGGAAGAGGAGGATAAAGTATGAGAGAGAGAGAAACTGAGCCAGAAACTGGATGAGGAGGATAAAGTATGAGAGAGAGAGAGAGAGAGAAACTGAGCTAGCAACTGGAAGAGGAGGATAAAGTAAGAGAGAGAGAAACTGAGCCAGCAACTGGAAGAGGAGGATAAAGTAAGAGAGAGAGAGAGGGAGAAACTGAGCCAGCAACTGGAAGAGGAGGATAAAGTATGAGAGAGAGAGGGAGAAACTGAGCCAGCAACTGGAAGAGGAGGATAAAGTATGAGAGAGAGAGAGAAACTGAGCCAGTAACTAAAAGAGGAGGATAAAGTATGAGAGAGAGAGAGAAACTGAGCCAGCAACTGGAAGAGGAGGATAAAGTATGAGAGAGAGAAAGAGAGAGAAACTGAGCCAGCCACTGGAAGAGGAGGATAAAGTATGAGAGAGAGAAAGAGAGAGAAACTGAGCCAGCAACTGGAAGAGGAGGATAAAGTAAGAGAGAGAGAGAGGGGGGGAGAGAAACTGAGCCAGCAACTGGAAGAGGAGAATAAAGTATGAGAGAGAGAGAGAGAGAGAGAATTAGAAAACCGGTTTGAAAGACAATTGACCGCAGGACAGATGATGTACAGCCGACGATTAACTCTCTCTCCTAATTGACGATGCCAGCTTTGATTTGAACACATTAAACTTAATGGATTTTTAGATTTATAAACATAAACTTGTGCTGTGTAAAAAGAGCACGCATTCTCCTATATATCGATACCAAATATAACATTTTCTGATAACAAACAAAAAAGTTATTGAAGTTTAATCTGAACAGGAGAGGGAAATACAAATGAGCAAAATGAATAATACTATCGGAGCGAGGAAAATAATTATGGAGAGAAAGAGTTAATTAGGGTGTTGTAAAACCAGCACAATGACTCCCCTTATAGATCTATTAGACCTACCCAATAGACAAATGGAACCGTTAGTGCACCACACATGATCTGTGAAATATTTTGCCAGGTTTATTAGAGTTTCTTTCACTAACAGGCCCGTCCATTCCTTGTTGTTGTCTTCCCAACGGTTAATTAGTCCCAAATTCAATATCCCGTCTTCGCCTCATTCTTACCCATAATGCCTCACTGCGAAAACTAAGGCTGTTAGTAGGCCCTAATTGTGAAAGGCTGCTACCAAACACGGGATGATATAAAGATTTTAAATGTTTGACTCGATAAAAAGATGAAGTATATATTTAAGGCCCGTAAATGTCAAAGAAGTGTTGGCGTACATGTTATGGGGAGCAAAACAAAAGTGTAGGTTGGAGTGGCATTGGGGATGTTCGTACTTTAAACACAGTTATCTCACCCTTTCTTTTCTAGTTTTAAGATCCGGTTTTCATTATCTAAGCATAGTAACATAGAAAAAGAAGGGAAAGCGATATGGAAAAATGGGGTGATGATGGGGAAGAAGGCGTTGTAAGGAACCTAAGTAAAACAACTAAAAAAAATGAATGAGGAAAATGGAGAGAGATTGTGAAATGATTATAAAATAAATAGATAAAGTAAATATTCTCAAGGACGCTTTATAGAAAGATCATAACTTCCATCTAAATAATAAACTTTACTTTGTTTTAAAAGTGAAAGAGATGAGAACAAAGGTAAAGGAACCCTTTCACACCTTGCGTTGTATGGGCGCAGATGATGTTTCTATGACCGACGGTAACGAGAATGTCATTTGTCCAGCATAACTGCTCACCGCCTTTTACTTTATTGCTGGTCTAAAAATCGGAGGCGCGGTGGCTTAGTGGTAAAGTGCTTGGCTTCCAAACCGGGGGTCCCGGGTTGAAGACTGGGATTTTTACCACCCAGCTCTAATGGGTACATGACATTAGTTGATAAAAGTAAAGTCTGTTGGTCGTTGTTTATCATGAAAATTTCCAATAAAATACAGACGTTAGTTCAAAAGACGTCTTATGCATTTAATGTGTAGACCTAGTCATACATGTTAATTAGTGACTTAAACACTACTAATTCGTTGTTTTTTTCGAATGATTGAAGCAACTCATTCCATGCTCTAACGCCAGTAATAAAGAAGGAGCTCTTGTATGACTTTGTCCTAGCATATGAAATAAGAAATGTGCCTTTAAATAGTATAATGATGTGTCCGAGTGGTATAAACTGCTTGGATAGCTATCTAGAGAGCTCGAGGCAGCACGGAAACCTTCTCGCAATTAACCCCTGCCCCCTACACGTCCACAAAAGTGCATTGAACAGGAGGAATTTTAAACAAGTAAAATATTTGTAACAAATACTTAACAAAACAATGCTTATAATGAGTGAAATTTTATTCATTATTTTAAATCAATTATGTTGTTTAATTTTGCAAAAGTTATATCAACTCATTCCGTCTGTCTGTCTGGTAAAAGGTTTGTACACGTTATTTCTCCGACACTTAGTCTCGGATCAAGCTGAAATTTTGCACAATTATTTCTTTCACCTGACAAAACAAGAATCAATTTTAACATTTAACCAATTAGTTAATATACTATTGGTAATTGATCATTTTGTTTGGTATCTCGAACAAGGGAAAAATGCACTTGGCTGATGTGGTGGTATAAGTTAAATTAGCCCCCTTTAAACTTTGATGTCCCCGTTTTAATAGATAACTATAAAACCTATTTTCATAAGCAATTCGTTGGCACAGTGGTTGGTGTATTGGCTTGAAGAGGCTGAGGTGACTTTTCATGAGGAGTATTCGTGTCGTTCATTAAAAAAAAACATTTAAAAAGCGACAACCAAGATACTGTTAAAGTGGGTTTACAGGTCTATCTAGGGTATGATATAATCACCCGGGCTCCCCGCCTCAACGCTGATTATTAACTTCCTGTCGGGGTTGTAATTTTGCGTGGCTCATCTGCCCGGGCACACCTGACATTTTATTAGTTAACATGTTAGATAATTATACAAACAAGTAATAATGATAAGTTAACCTATATCAGTTGACAACAAGAGTTAAAGTACAACAGTTTAATGAACAGATGGTATAATATGACATGAATGATGAATAAGTACCAATAGTATTTACAATGTCAAGTACAAGTTATTCAAATTATTCAAAATAGCTAAGCTCAGTGCCACAGTTCAATCAGAACTCGGGAAGCCCACAACCCAATGCCATGAATGATAGCAAAGTAGGGTCTATACCATAACAAAGCCTACAAATCAGGCTTGACTCCAGCAGAGTCACAAGCCTGCGTTCCCAACACTGGGGAAGAAAACAACAACAGAGATCCATATAAAAGCCTATTATCCAGCAAAAACAAACAGAGCAATGACACCAACATAGCGCGTCCTTAGGAACTAGCGCACAAACCATTATGTTGCAGGAAAGAAAACATCAAGCAAAGAAGCAACTCCAGATGCGCACGACAGATACCTCCTTCTTTCTCACCCTACCCTTTTCCAGTTGGTTCAGACAAGTGATAGGATCATAGCGTATTAAGAAAGCTAAAAACATGAAATTGCGTTAAACAAAACAATTGGTAAACATATTTCTAATCGCACTGATTTACTACTGTTAGTCTACATCTCAAAATTTAATTATATGACATCCAAACTAATTGATACAACTACGCTTAATACCAGCTCCGCCGTGCCGTGAGAGTGTGTGGTATGTTTTTCTTATATTTAAATATGTCATTTGTATGTGCGTCTATATCGTCATCTTACCTTATGCATATCTATATTACTTGTTTTTTTCATATTTTAAATTCAGTTATTAAGTATTTTACTGCATGTATATTGTATAACTGAGGTTACCAATATAAAAAAAATAACATTCTTGTAAAGACGGGCACTTTACCTAGTATTTTATATCACTGCGATGCTAGACATTATTGTCAGAAATATTGTTTAGGGGACAGACACGAGCGAAGACAGGAGTGACGTCCCTTGCAATACTAGTGTAGTATCTAGTGATCACCTACGTTTCTGGCCTTATTTCTGTACTCTTACATTTACATGCATAAAAAAGTGTCTAAAAAATACAAATAGGCATGTCCTGACCAAAGATCTTGCCATGTTAGTAATTAGACGCGACAAGGCGGATGATTTTTTTTTTACAGGCTTTATACCATCTTAGCTTTGTGCAACCTTATGTAGGCGAACTCGGTATGTTTATTTACGTGTGATGTATCTTGTTGCTATGCTAAGGGATCACTATTACAAACTGACTTAACACGGTTCCGAACTAGTTTGTTCAATGAAATCTCAAGAAATGTGACTATAAGCCACCTTCCCCCTCGTATAGTTAATAATACATTGTAGCATTTTATATTTTGATTTTACGATTACATTTATTGCTTGGTCCATTTAAAAGACATTTTGAGCACTTTCTAAGTTAGATGTATCTCCTGGTTGTGACATACCAAAATTTGGTCAAAGTCATTTAAAGTTAAAACTTAAATATCTGAAGACTAAAAAGTATAATAGCAAATACATAAAACAATGAACCTTAATTTACATATACAAATACAAAAAAATATACAACCTAATAAAATACTCGAAAAGACACATATTCCATATACTAAAACGAATTCGTAAAAGTGCTCCTTAATTCTTGACTTGCCTGTACCTGCCAGGAAAAAATAATGACTTAGCAGAAATTAACATGCACGACTAGATTAGCACATGGACAAGCGTAGGGCGTAATTATCATCTTTTTAGATGGGAACATTTTCTAAAACACACACACATACATTATTCAGTGCTATCTATTTTATACACACACTAACTTTTTCCTTAACGGAACATTTCGGACATTCTGAGTATTTAGCGGAGCACTTTGCTTACTTTTTTAGATAAATTAATTCACATGTTAGCCTACAAGTTAATAATTTTAGTAGTTTGTGGAACACCTATTCAGGCCTCGCGGAACACAGTTTTGGAAAACACTATGATATAAGATAAATAAAGGGATGCACTTCACTGTAACATTCATTGCTGTTCATACTGTTAACATTTGCAGATAACGATTCAATATAAATCTCATACAAAGCATCAACATATTAAACCAGGGGGGAAGCACCCAGTGATCAGATTTACAAGTTCTACGCTTTTAAGGGAGACAAAAAAAAGCCGATCAACAGAATATCTGAAAATGTCTTGAAAATGTCTTGCAAATGTCTTGAAAATGTTTTGAAAATGTCTTGAAAATGTCTTGAAAATGTCTTGAAAATGAACTTGAATTTATATGTGGAGCTCAAAGATATGAAAATGCAGGAGTACATTAAATGTGTTAGGAACCAACATAATAGCTATTTAATAGATGTGTACAGCATTCACTCAATCCAACCAGGCGGCGTGGTTCTTCAGAAAGTAGCTTTTTGACGAGCATTTTTTGATACGATTGAAATTACTTTTTTCGATCTGAATCTGAACTTATTGCCACAAGAGGCACAGCTTAAGATCTTTCATTGGATAGATTTTTTTAGAAGGGGGGGGGATGTACTGTGCTGTCAGAGATACACTTTACTAGGCCTATCTTTACAATATTGACAATGTGGTGACTAATAAAAGCTTTTCTTTAACAAAAGCATAACACGTTAGCGCAAAGTTTTACAAAAAAAACCCCAAAAAACTCTTATAAATAAAAGCCACTGTGTGATTCAGAAGAAATAAAAATTAAAAACAAGAAGGAAATGTCAGGCGAGCGATCCCACGATGCCGGACTCAAAAGAGGTTCATTCTTATGTGCATTGATCTTTTTTTTTTACTCTGAGCTTCAACTCTTACTGGAAGCAATCATTGATGTAGCAGATGAATTCTTTAGTTCAACAACCAACAAAGTATTGTAGATGTCAGTTTCACATTTTTGGCGTATATGATGATTTTTTAAAAGGTGACATTTAAACAGAAATACCGTGTCTGGGAAGATCTAAAGGCAACAAAAGTTATTCCAGAAGAAAATAAAAGTTGACGTTGCAGGATTCCTATGCCACTAAGACCTTAAACATTTCTCTATATCATTTAACAGAGGAACAAACGACACTTTCACAAAGGAGAATTTTATTAAAAATGAAATCGTTATTGACAATAGTTATGGAATAGTTAACAATACGTTTTCAAGTTTGAAATAAAAATCAGTGTTATTTACTTATGGTTGCATTGTTGCATATATTTTAATGGCAATGTCTTCGACTCCAAAGATTAAGGATGCGTGCAGAGTTTGAAATGACTACGCGAACCCAGTGAACTGTAGATACATTGTAATAAACAACTGAATTTTAAAATTTAATAGACACTTATTTTATAGTTGTTGATAAATCAAATAACGTAGATAGCTTTAAGCGATATGTATTACAGTGCAACAATCAAACAAAAAAAAAGGATGACCGCACTGGGTGACCCTCACCCTAGTGACGCCACTGAGTAAAGGAGATGACTATTTACCATACCCGAAACTGGGTTAAAGCTAAAAAAAATTTTTAAATTATATTTCTTTAAATATTTTATTTTACTTTAAGTTGAATAATGGAGTTATTGTCTTTTAAAAAAATGTGTTTTTAAAGTCTCTTGAAAATATAAGTTGAGTTGGGAGGGCAGGAATCTGCCAACCCTGCAGAAGGAATTGAACCGCACCCCCCAGTCGAAAGGTTAGGGTCGGGAGGGGCGGTATCGACGCAATAGTCCCAATAGTGTGTGTGTGTGGGGGGGGGCGACATAAGTTTTTAGAAAATTGGTTAAAATATAAATAATTAGTGTATATTATTAAAATAAGTATTGAATTTGTTTACAAATAGTGTGATTTCTCTACTAAAATTCTAGAGGTGGGGTCTATCGTACCCTACCGCCCCCGCCCCCTGGTTATCCCAGTGTGTGTTTGTTTTTAACTGAATCTTCAGCACAACATTTGCACACAGTCATCAAGAGGCATTTAAGTTGAACGCCATGTGCGCTCAACACGTCACAGGAAAGCAAAGTCTGATAGATGTAGATCTGTGTATTTATTTCTTCTTTTACAGAGTCTTTGAACTGGAATACTTCCTTTCTTAGCATCACAAGTAGCCGCTCATAGCGTTATCGTAGAGAAAACAGATTCTTTTACTCATGACTAATGGACTACTTGTTAAGTGCTTTTTCACATAGTCTTGATATCAAGATTAAGTCGATTAAGAGTTATCTAGATACTAGGTAACTAGATCTTATATGATGACATAATGATAATAACCTAATTCTAGAATCTAGAGTCTTAGATCTATATAGATAGTCTCTCGATTTAGATCTAGATAGATCTAGGCACTAGAATCTGGATATCTACATGTAGATCTATTTCTTGTGATTTCTAGGTCATTAAACCAATGACTAATGTGTTTACGTCGACATCAGAACGTATGCCCCTGCAAACTTTTCAAACTTTACACAAACAATTAAATGGTAAGAACATTAATACAATTTAGATTATTTTAGATCTATCTAGATCTTTTTTTTTGTTTAGGTATTTCAGTCTAGATCTAGATCTAGTCTCTAACTAGGTCTAGAATAATTTAGCCCTACATTACAGATCTATAATTTAGTCGCTAGTCAAAGTAAAGATCTAGAATAGATATAGGTTATCTAGGTCGTGATCGAAGATGAGCACATTTCTCTGTTCCTATGTAACTGTAGAGTCCAATCCTTGCTTTTAAAAGCCGGACCCATACATGGCATGGGTAGGTTTGGTCAGTTGCAGATAGGCTTTCTCTCAGCTTTTTGTTGATTTAGCGCTTTTTCACCCAGGCCACTCTTCTTGCTTCACGCCATGAGGAGCGATCGAGAGCTAGTGCTTCCCAGCTGTGAATGTCGATATCGTATTCCTTGAAGGCGCTCTTGAGAGTGTCTTTTTAGCGCTTGTATTGACCTCCCTGGGAGCGCTTTCCTGCACACAACTCCCCGTACAGAAGTCGTTTGGGAAGGCGATTGTCTGGCATGCGGATAACATGTCCCTCCAATCGAAGTTGGTACTTTTTTTTACTGTCGCATTGTTCATGTTGGAATGCTTTAAGATTTCTGTGTCTGGTATGTGGTCGGACCAACGCACCGTATGGATACTCCTTTGACAGCGTAGGTGATAGGAGTTTAACTTTTTGATATGGCGGGAATATAGGGTCCAGGACTCTGATGCATATAAGGAGAACTAGGCCTACTACAGAGCAGTATAGTTCGAATTCTAGATCTAGATAGACTTACTTTGACTTATGTCCTCCCGCGCCGTTCGAGGCGTTGGGCGGCAAGCTGTCTCCACAAAGATCTGTCACTGGCATATCTGAAGCCTCCTCCCACCTGACGTCCACTGTTCTGAGGTCCTCCATGAAATTGTGGCGCCAAGTTATACGACGACGTCCCTGTTTGCGCTTTCCTCTTATTGGCCTCCATGTCATTGCAACTCTTGGTATGCGTAGTTCATTTTATCTAGATAGAGCTATTTCAGATTTTATTAGTTAATAATGTCGATTAACTCTAGTAGCCAACTTTAGATCAACATTTTTCAATGGTATTGCAAAATTGTCATTATTTTTTCATGTTTTTTTTTTACTTATTAACGGTCTTATTTGTTTGGCAAAGAATTCACTTACACACAAACAGACACACATACAAACATATTCACCCAATAACTTTTATAATCCTAGCTTAACTCCCGAACAAAAGCCCATAACCAGGGCCGGCCTTCAGTAATTTGAGCTGAAGTCGAAGAGAAGAAATATAAAATCGATGCAAACTGATAATATAAAATTAAGACTTAAAAAAAAAAACAACTACACAATTTATTAACAAACCTTCATGTATGATCTAGACTAGAGCTTAGAGCTAGACCAGTAGACATAGAGCCATGTAAGCTCTGCTAGTTTGAGATTTGATCTAACTTTGGCAATTTTTTCTCTGTATAGTTTTAAGAGTCCTATAGGCGGCTGCCTAGTTAGCCTATGCCTAAGGCCGGCCCTGCCCTAACTACCAAAGACAAACAAAGCCACCACCAAACATCCCATCCTTCATCTTTAAAGTCTTTTGCAACTTAAGAGTATTACTTATACCAAATACTAATCCTAACCCTAACTAAGCCTAACCCTCTCCTTTAACTCAATTCTCTGCGTCTACTCAACTAACTGATTACATGTAATTAATATCCGCAATTTTCTGAATCATTTTAGATAGAATACACACGTATGTCTGAAAAACTTGAGAAACATTTTTTTGGGTTACTGTTATCAACTACTTTGTACAGGCCTAGTCACCATGATTGGTAGCATCCACAGTCACCTGGAGTACATCTCCCAACTGGAGTGGCTCGATTGGACGGTAGCCGAGGAAACCGAGTCTCAAGGTGGAGGTGGACAAGATACGTGGACATGGCTATCGACAATGACTGGAGGGCACGCTGGTGTCGTCACGCTTGTGTATGTTATTAAAGGAGTTTTTTTTAAAACTATCTTAAAAGTTGCAGACGCTAAACGCTGTTGAAGAGTGCTGGTGAAAGTAGGCAGTCTTGTCGTACTCCAACTGTGCTTTTGAACCAGTCCCCACTATTAGTGTTGACGTACATCGCACTGGTGACATCCTTGTAGAGGTTCTGGATAACTTGAATTACGTTATTATTAATATTGTACTTTTCCATTGTCGCCCAGAGTGCCCCGTGCCATACTTGATCGAAAGCTTTCTTAAAATCAATAAAGACATGCAAAAGATTCTCCTGGTGTTGGAGATATTTTTCACAGAGTATTCTGAGGTTTAGAATTTGTTCTGTTGTGCTGCGACCTTGTCTAAAACCCGCTTGTTCGTCTGATATGATGTTGTCTGCTATCGGTTTTAGCCGGTTTAATATAATTTTTAACAGTACTTTGCTGGGATGGCTTATGAGGCTGATGGTGCGATGGTTTTGACAGAGATGTAAATTGCCTTTCTTTGGAAGGATTAAGATGAGTGATTGGTTCCAGGGTTTGGGCCATTCTCCTGACTGCCAGATCTTGTTGCAAATCGTATACAGTGCGTTTATCATGGTTTCTCCTCCCGCCTGTAGAAGTTCACCAGGAATATTGTCAACTCCAGCCGATTTTCCTTTTTCAGGGCTTTTACTGCTGCTGCTACTTCCGAGCGAAGAATCAATGTCGTCAATGTTGGATACTGCCGGGACATTTAGTATCTCTGTATATCCTTAGATTTCAAAGTTATACAACTCTGAACAGTATTCTGACCATCTTTTTAACACTTATTTTTCCTCGGTTAAGCATCTATTGTTTTTATCTTGTATTGTGTTGGTTCTTCCATGCTTTGAGGTAGTGAGGTCTTCACTAGTCGGTACGCTTTTTTTACTGTCATTCCTGTTAAGTCCCTGTTCAATTTCTTGACACTTATTCTCTATCCACTTTTCTTCACTTCTTTCATTCCGCTTTTGTATTTTGGGTCGGACAACTTTTTCCCTTTAAGCTCCCGTCGCTTGTCATAGAGTTGGAGTATATTCTCTGTTACCCAGGGTTTTTTGGGCGGGCGGAGCTTCCCTAATATTTCCAGGGCTGTGTCTGTGACTGCTGTGTTTAGCATATTGACTTGTGTGTCATTGGAGTCCAAGATATTGAGGGCTGCAAAGCGTCTTCATACGTGTGCCTCGAATATGGCAGCTACTTGGGGTCTTTCAGCTTGTCCAGGTCAAAGTTTATCCTGGTAGGTCCTTGTTTTGTTCCCTTTTTTAGATTTTGAGGGACATCGTAACAAGGTCATGGTGGCTTCCAATGTCAGCTCCAGGAAACTTCTTGTTTTGGCCGTATGGATGCTTGCCCTAAAAGTTGTTGCACTATGATATAGTCGATCTGGTTGTGGTGTTCTCCGTTCGGACTGTGCCATGCGGTAATACGCGATTTTTTGTGGCATCCTAGTGTGTTAGTCAGTAAGAGATTGTTGTATATCTTCCTTGAAAGGATAATGGAAGATGTTAGCATTGGAGGAAGAAGAATTATTGGCCCGATTAGCACAGTCACAGCAGCCCTTTCAAAACTTAAAAAAATATGGAAAGACAAGGGCTTAGCACCAAAGTCAGACTGATGCGCTCCCTGGTCATGGCCATATTTTTATATGCTTGCGAGTCTTGGACGCTGACTGCAGAGCTAGAGGGGAGGATCCTAGCAATGGTTCAACAGACTAAGGGATAGGTAAAGGTAAAGGTAAAAGGTAAAAAAAATGCTGTTAATATCTATCTCTCTATATATGATTCTCTATGTCGCCCAACCATGCGGGACAAGACGCACGCACGCCGAATCTCTAACTCTTGATGAAAAGTCATGGAAAGATAACGCTTTTATTTCTGCAAGTCGGACTAGAGTTACCACACGTAACTTTCGCGGCGACAGAGAGCAGGAAGTGTTCACCCGTCACTAAATAGCTGCGTATGCTACGCCGCGGGTCGGGTCGTCTAGTTTTAAAATCAGTCGGGTTACAGACCAGTAGCGTAATAACTATGGTGCTAAGGGATTTAGAGCGCCAGGGCCTATGACAAATCGGGGCCATTGAAAGAAAAAGAAGCTAAAAAGATCAACTGCACACAATTAAATGTAGCAAATATATATTGTATATTACATGCTAGAAGTGTTATTGAAAACCAGAAAAAACATTTTAAAAATTGCATTTTTTTAAAAGACAAAGTCTCAATTATATAACCTCAAATTAAAAGAAAAATTTAAAAAATATTAATAAAAAAAATTGGCTTAAGACGGGTATCGAACTCCATTTATTCACCCGATTCCTTTACCAATGTGTCAACTCAGATGTATGATGTTGTGTTGCAGCCTGTCTTCAGTCGTCACACTGATGCTTCTAACTCTGTTCACACTCTTCTTATATAGACGACACTACGGGAAGCAAACAGAAGCCAAACTAAAAGATGAGCTAATCACGGAAGTAAGCTCTCTTGTGTATAGGAATTAATCTACATGACATAGAACTCTATTTACATATTTTCTTAACTTTTATACCCTTTTTCTACACAGGGTCGGCCTTAGATAAAAGGAGGCCCTAGGCGAAGTGACTTTGGTGGCCTTGCAAAAAAAAAATAATTTCGCAATTTATTTAAAATATCTGCAAATAAATGAAATCCATGTATCGCGAATTCCGTAGTAGGCCTAAATAGACTTAGACTAGTAAACATATATTAATAGTGCTCTACTATGTTTGAGATCTGATCCAAGTTTCGCAATTTTTTCCTCTAATTTATTTTTGTCCTGTACGAGGGTCCCAACCATTGGCAACTCTTAGCGGCTGCCTAGTTTCCCTACGCTTAAAGCCGGCCTTGTTCTATATTGACATGTATGCGCATTAACTTTTCAACAATGATGCCTCAGCAAAGTTGAAACAATTTTAGAAGGCAACCGCCCTCCCCACCTCATCCACTAGCGAACCAAAAACTTTGGAGTGGGAGGAGGCGATTTTTTTCCAACCCTAACCCTAACGTCCACTAAAACCCTAACCCTATGCATAAACATGCGTACAACATACACACACACACACACACACACACACGCACGCACATACATATACATATATACTCATATACATATATGAGAATAAAAAAAGCAGCATTCTCAACCTTCGTCGAAAAACAAAACTGGGGCAGCGCTATAAGGTACTAATGTGGGGTTCGGGGCGAAGCCCCGACGCCAAAAGCGTTTTCTTGCATTCTTCATTGCAGAAACGCATTCTCCCGACATCTACAGCTCATTATTCATCAATGGAGTTCGGGGCAAAGTCCCGACGCCAAAACTGCTTTCTTGCTTTTTTCACTGCAGAAACGCATTCTCCTTAGATCTACAGCTCATTATTGATCAATGGACTTCGGGGCGAAGCCCCGTCGCCAAAAGTGTTTTCTTGCATTCTTTACTGCAGAAACGCATTCTCCTGACCTAAAGCTCAATATACATACTATTAAAAAAGGACCTTTTGAATAATGTTGTACCTGAAAAATATTCTAATATGAATTTATAGGCCGCTAATACATTGCAAATAAAACCGATGTGTTCCTTGAAAAGATAATATACCCCACATATTTAGATTTTGGATTTAAGGATCGCGGCCGAAAAAAAAAATTATTCCATAAATTATATTCAAGAAAATTGAAGTGTAAATTGTGAGTTATAGTCCCAAATTTATTTAACTAGAAAAATATCAGATTGAGTAAAGGTTGCGAAAAGGCGACTATGAAAAGATTATCTGGGCTTAGAACTCATCTCAATCATGACTCTTGTACTGAAAAATTTCGTTTGAATTCTAACTTTTCCAATACAAAGTCCTTTTTAAAATAATTATGATAAATTCATGTAAAATTACATAAACTCTGTTTGGAAATGGGAGGGGCGGTAGAGTGAAAACATTAATACTCGCTCCTTTCATTATTTCTGCTAAAGTTTGCATTTGGCTTTAAAGAATAGGGGTGGGGCGACTCGATATAAGAATTTAATTATTAGTATATATAAATTATATCAGTGACAGATTTTTTAAATTTTGTAATTTCTTAACTATAATGCAAAAAGAAAAAGCATTGATTTGTCCGATGGGGGAAATGCAATTGCATGTATCACCCCTCCCACCTGGTACAACCCTTTTTCATTTAAATTTACTAATGATACGATGTGAGATTAGAGTGTGGTACGACATAATATACAATGGGTCACATATCAATGCGTAGTTTATATTATATAGATATTATACTAATTTTGTTCACAAACTATGATTCTCCATAAAAATAGGACCGCCGCCCCAACCCCCCACTCAGAGGGCTAGAGTGGGGAGGGCAGTACATGCAATCGCCCTCTCCCCAACCCCACCGAATCGGCTAAGATACCAGAAGAGGAGCGACATAATATAAAATGTATATATTAATTCAACTAATTTTGTTCACAAACTATGATTTCTCAAAAAAAAACGAACCTCCCCCCCCCCACTCAAAGGGTTTAGGTTGGAAGGGAAGTAGATGTATTCGCCCCCCTCCCCCCAATCGGCTAATAGGGGAACGACAATATATAAAGATAAGTTAAAATATAAATAACAAGTTATAATCATAGAGATATTTAATTGATTCTGTTAGCAAGCTGTGATTTCTACAAATAAATTGGACCGCCCCCCCACTTGAAAGTGTATGGGGGGGGGGGGGCGGGATTGATACCATCGCCCCCTCCCGACCCCACCAAATCGGCCAACATACTAACATAAGTAATAAATTCGTATACAAATTTTGTGAATTTTATAATAAATTCTTCCGAAGGAGGGGGGGGGGGGGGTCGGCCGAGTGGGGGGGGGGGGGCACGCTGAGGCGACGGGTAGCTGGAATATCCTTCGGTTCTTGTACACCAGGAATTTGATACAGCCCAGTTTTGTCGGTAAAACCTTATAGCCCAGTTTTGTCGATACACCCGGTATTCGATACAGTTCAGTTTTGTCGCTACTTCCGGAATTCGATACAGTGCAGCGTTCAGAGTTCAGTTTAGACTCGCTTTGAAATTGACCGCTCTCGATTAAAGCGAAGTTAATTCTAGAACTAACTTTATTCTATTTATTCATATTTCAATAGATACTTTTTTTTTTACGTTTTATTTTACACTAGGTGTCGCCTTGTGTAGTGGTAGAGCAATGCCAAGGCTCTGAGAGTAAGCCTGAAAAGGATAGCGAGACGAATGACGTAATCAAGATAGAAATTAAACATGGTATGTAAAAGCACCGACGGGGGGACGGACACATTTTTATAGAAAAATCACAAAATTTTGTATACAAAATTATTTACAATACTATTGTACTAATTATTTCTTTTTTAAACAATTTGTATGTAATTTCGACCCCTTCTGGTATGTTGGCCTACAATGTGGGGGGGAGGGAGGATTGCATCTATTGCCCTCTCCCGCCGACCCTAACCCTTCGAGTGTGCGTGTGAGGGGGGCGGTTTAATTTTTGTGCAAAATCACAGTTTGTGAAAAAAAATTAGTCCAAAAAATATACATGTCAAATTTATGCTCCTTACGAATATTTAAATCCATTTGTAAATTATGTTGCTCGCACTTGGACCTCGGGAGGGGCGGTAGATTCAATAGCCGTCCTGGACCTAATTCAGACAAAGTTGATTGCCAACCCAGTAATTTATTTGTTACAGATAAGTCTCTTCAGGAAGCAATAAATGTCCTAGTAACTGAATCGACGTTTTATCAACGAACAGTTAATTGCTTTCTAAGTTAACCTTTTTTTATGCAAATTTAGCTGGATAGAATTGAATTGAGCTTTTGAATTTTTTTATTGTAAACTCCTTTGTTTGTTTTGTCTGAAGAGCCCATAAAGAGCCCAGAGCTTTTCGAATGTATGAACACTGATTGCGTGGCTGCGGATGCTGTGAATGTGAGCACCAATGCAGAAGTTGCTGTTGCACACAGGCAAGACACCTGCTCGTCAAATGTAGCATTGTTTCCTGGTCCTTGCACAGTAGAGACTACCAAGATCTTGCATATACCTGTCTACACAACTGCATCGTCTCCTAAAGGTTAGATAAGACTGATTAACTGTTGTATATATTATAAACAATAATAAGTGAAATAACAGAAGGATTATTGCTACATTTTCTTATCTTATCTTATGTAATATAGACGTTACTTCAAAAAAGAAGATGATTATGTCCTACGCGTCATGCATTCAGTCTTTCATATTAACCAATGACTTAAATTCTGCCAAGTCACTGGTTTTCCTAGCTAGCTCAGGCAACCCATTCCATGCTCTAATAGCACTAGGGAAGAAGGAGTATTTGTACAAATTTGTCCTAGCATATGGGATGAGGAATGTGCCTATATCTTTGTGTCTTTCTGAGTATTTTATTAAATTTTGTTTTTGTATTTGAAGAATGTTTCAGTGTTTTGTTCAGTGTTTTATGTATAATTAAAAGTGGAATTTATGCAGTTTCATGAAAACTGTATATGTATCTATGTACTTACAATATAGTATGTGATACTCGCAGTAGAGCTCTAATACAGAAACTATATTCCTTAAATTTTAAGCTAAATTATTACATTTTAATGTATTTTTAATGGCGTGAAAACATGTAGCAATTACAACTTTTAGATATAAAAGAATATTGTAAATGCATATGGACGATATGTTTGAGGGACTAAAACATACAGAGAGCTGATTAATATTATTTAGTTGTCTAAGACTTATTAATTCTAGTTTTCACAGTAAGGCTTAATTAACGTCATTTTTTTTTAAATTGATTTTATTCATTATTAATTTATTAAATTCATCGAAAATATTGACATTACAAAAAATGTTTTCATTTCAGTGGCAAGACCATTAAAAAAAAGTCAGAAAAATCGGTAAGTTAACAAAAAAATTTAGATAGGCCTAATATGAATATGACCTATTATTGACATGAGAGATTTTCTATTTAAAACTCTTCTTAACCAACATAGATGGTCAAAATAAAAGCGTGTCTTAGGCGCTCCACTCCCACCCCTCACCGGCATACTTTAATACTTGAATGTCCTAATCTATGTTAAGGAAGCATTAAAGTTACCTGACAACACAAGAATCAATTTAAAAAATTAACCAATAAGTTAATTAACAATCTGTAATTAATTATTTTGCTTGGTCTCTCGAACATGGGAAGGAAATTGTACTTGACTGTATTCGTGATATAAACTGAGTTAATAATAAGGCTTGTCTTCGAGTCCGAAGATTAATGAGGAATACAGTATTTCCCGTGGCTGCGCAGCCCCAGCTGTGACCTTCATATTTTGCCACACCTAGGGCAAGCATAACCATTGTCCGCAGGTGGTCGATTTAGATTTTCTTTTCGTCATCCCCCTTTTTTAAAAAATGCTTTTAAAAAGTGATTACGGTAAAATTCAGCCCCATTTTCACAACCGGATCTATTACTAATCTATTACAAATTTTATTCCACAACTGATCCAAGCTAACTCATACAATTACACTTCATGTAAGCTTTTTTATTTTTTAAAGTATTTATTTCTTGTGTAATTCTATGGGCACTAAACTACTATATATTATTGTTATTATTATTTACCGTATTTTAGTTTCATTCAATAATCAAACCATAAGCAACTCGACTATAATATGACAATGTAGAATTAAAAATTTATACTTATAGTTGTTTTATAAGCTCTAGATACATTTCTAGATATGGCGTCCTAGTTTGAACCTACAGAAACAATAAGATGTTTTCAGTTCTTCAGTTGTACTTTGTCTAACTCTTATCACGCGACCTATTGTCAATAAACAATAAATAGTGGAAGGAATTTTCGAAGGATTAAGGGCACGACATGGACTCAATTGTGCCGATGTGCCAAATATCAGCATTTCAAATATCATAGTTACATTTACTAATTTAAAAAAAAAGTTTTTTTTCATCATTACAAAACTTATATCAACTCACTCTGTCTGTCTATCTGTTTGTCTGTCAGGTAAAACGATTGTTCACTTTATTTCTCCCCCACACCTTTTTGGATCAAGTTGAAACTTTGCACAATTATTCATTGGCCTAAAGAAAAAATGAATCAGTAAAAAATAAATGAATGAATTAATAAAGTAATTAGTGCAAACGACTTTGCTTGAAACAAACAGGAAATCAAACCTTAAGTATTCTCATGGATGGTTAAAAAAGTGGTGTTTGGTCCCCATTATTTCTCCTACACGCATTCTCGAATCAATTTGAAACAATTTTTTAATTTACCTAACAAGAAATGAATCAATTTATAAAAATTAACCAATTAGTATATTAATTATTGGTAATTAATTATATCGAATAAGGAAAATAGCTTCTGCATTATTGAGAAATATAATTGTAAGGACAGAGTTTCTCCGCTTAAATAAGATTTATTAAAAAAAAAAAGATTTTAAAATATTTTGCTTGTTTCAGGAACAGAGTCAACAGATCAACATCTTTCAAAAAGTTCCGTTACTCAGGCAAGCGCGAAACATTCCGCGATCCAAAGAAAACGTACATGATAGTCATGATGAAGACTCCACTTCCTGGACAAGGATTTCCGCCAGCGGTACGACCATCAGACTTACCTTCAACAAGAAAATTCTTCAAGTTCAACGAAGACTTGACCGCTGCAGCGTTGAGCAGACTAGAACACGTAGGCAATCAAAAGGCACCACAAAAGCCCAACTGTCCAACAATAAAAGTGATACAAAGTGACGACTGTCCAAAAGTGGCAGACGACAGGGAGATCAATATGACCAGCTGTAATACAATTCTACACGGCCAAGAAGGACGCACTAAGATCAAACGAATCAGAAATCCTCTTGACGCCAAGAAAAAAGCTACTCGACCTAAAGGACGCTCAAAGAAAAGTCGCCTCAATAATTGCACATCTACCATATTTAGGATGAAACGTAAAGCCCTTACAAGAGAAAATACATTTTTGGTTGACAATTCACTTCTTGACGGAACATACCAGTTTCCGCCAAAAAAGATGACCAACAAACAATTACAAACAAGGTATAAAAAAAGTAAATTGCCCCTATCAGATATAACAACTGATCACATTTGCAAAAACTTCAATCTTAAAAAGACTGAAACTCCAGTTCTCAATTCACTGAAAGGTGAAGGAGCATTTGAGTGTTACTCGAAGAACAGTCAGTCCATGTCAAGAGACTCTCCAGGGCCTAGTGTAAAGTCTGTTGCAGAAAAAGGGCGCGTGAAAAACGATTTGGGTTTACGAAGAAACAACTCGGAGGAGACCGATTCCTTTGACATTTCCCCCAAGCGGTACCGTTACGGTACGTTCAAGTCTTTCCAGGAGTCCGTGAGTTTGGGATACAATGTTCTAGGAAATATAGGCAGGCACAACACCAAGTTCTTAGCAGAACGCGGGCAGACGAGCAGCAACGATCTAAGCAGCATTAACGATGACGCCATGTCACATTTACCCGATTTCTTCTCAAAACTTGCTGCCGGAAATTTTGATGGTGTCTATAGCAACAGAGATTTTCAGAAATCGTTTGAAAATGTAGATATGGTCAATTGTAAATATGTATCCCATGGTAACGCGAATTTTAAATCTAACACGAAGCCTGTGATAGAAGATAGGTTTCCAAAAGTAAATAATTTAAACAAAAACACATGCACTATTACTGTTGAGAAAGAAAAACAGAATATATTTGAAGAATCTTGTTTCAATCATACTCTGAAGGATTCACCCAATAACTGCCAAACTAAATTAGATAAACCATTTTTCAAAAATCAATTTGGCTTTATCGAAGAAAATCTGTCACTAGTCAAACCTGACAATAGACAGAGTTTCGCGTCTTCACATAAAACTAAGGCTGTTCAGAACGAGGCCAAAATCAATGTGAAGACTTTCAATCGTGGATCAATGAAAGATTTCTCAAATGAAAAGAAACAACCTCAAGCATCCGAAAACCAAAATGACAAAAAAATGCCAACTGTCCACTTAAATCAATTTAGCTTTGCAGAACTGGCCAAGCAAGCCGAAGCCAAACAAATAAATCCCGTGCCTCAACAGCTAATACCACTATTGGCTACACGCTCTCGTGAAATATCTGAGATTACAATGGACTCCAAGCCACTCATTGTTTTTTATAACGAACAGAACCCAAGCAGACATGAAGATCACGGATTTTGCAATCATCCTGAGGCTAATAAAAGAGTCTTGGGCAAGAAACAAGGTCTGCCTATTTACGTCAAAACAATCAACAAACCAATGACCAACACAACATCAGAGGAGCACCATCGAATGGACAGGGATTCTCACACGTGCTATGATTGCCACAGAGAGAGAAAACAAAAGCAGTTTATTTTTGTTGAGAATCATCTAGCTTGTGATAACTTTCAATCGGGATTGAAATGTGATGCCAAATTTACGGACCAAGAGCAGCACTTCTATTGCGAGGCGGGTAATACCTTTGACAGTATTAGGAACAGTGGTGAAAACACTTTGTTGTGGCAAAGTAATACCAAAGAAAACACCTCAGATGATAATCACCATTTACATCAAGACAGTCATCGATATTCTGGTGCGTGCACGCCTTACGATAATAATATTTCGGCGATCACGTCGCGATGCAATGTCAGACGGTTGGCAGAACATTTACCTAGTTCAGGGCATGCTGCAAGTCTTATCTACAAGGACAATTTACTTCGTACAGCAGTGATTCGGGGTGACAACATCCATCCAAATGTCGGTCCTCAAAACGTGAATCAAAGTTTAAACACTGTAAAACCGTCAATATTTCACCCCGAAAGAAAGGATAATGGTTCAGAGAATGAACAAGAACATTTCCGAGGTAAACCTCCCTCAGAAAGATATGAAAGCAATACTAGACAGAGAAAGTATCTTGATGTCCTACAGAGAAATAAAGACGCCGATCAGTATAGAAGAGAAAAGACAAAAATGAAGAGGCAGAAATGCAATCATATGGTCAAAAAATCCAAAAGTTTAATTTCTGTGGGCAACATGCTGTCTCACCTTGCTGCTAAGCCAACCAAATTCTCTGAGCAGCAGGAAGAATGCGTCCAAGTTTTAAAACCCAACAAGTGGATATGCCCATACCGTGAGCCAGCTAACGCCGCACCTGATTTGAAAACGTTTGATGAGCCGAACCAAAGACCGAGACAGTTGGAGCACGTGAAAAATAAGTACATCAAATGTAGCAAGTCCAAGAAGACAAAGAGCCACCGGCACAAGCCTTATAGAAAACATTCTTTTGTCAGCACTGACAGCACACCATCTGGCCATTGTATCACCTATCGGAATAGAAACAACTGCAGTCCGTCTCGTCGAGGTCGCTTTGTAACGGCGCCTAAAGTAGACCCACAGTTTTTTCACACTGAACAGTCGCCGAAGCAATGTAGAAAAGACACTATAACAAATACACTTGAATCTGAACAATGGCTGCTCGTAGAGCCCGATGATATAGCCAATCAAAGGTCCAAATCTTCATCGGATATTTGCCAGGGAGAAATTAGCAGGTCGATGGAGAAGGAACAAAATAATAACGTCAATAAAGTTGAGAGCAAACGCTCCAAAAGTTGCGTCTCACGAACAGTGCGCACGCCAGAAAAGTGTTTGAATAACAACATCGCACTCAAAGAGCATTCTTTTAAAAAATGCATTAAGGGGGACACAATTGTCAAGCCTTCTGAAACACTTGGCACTTTAAATAAATCAAATACTCAGAGTAGCTCTGACACCCTCGCTAGTTATTCAAATCCTTCTCACGTCTTATTATCATCACAGCAGCTGACAAACAGCATGACGTCAGAGCCCGTGCTCAGTAAGTCATGGGCTGTGGAGGAACTGCCTTCAACAGAAAGTCGTGCTGAAGACGAGAGTTTAACTTCAATGACTAAGCCCACGTTAAAAACTGCAGTGCAACAGTCCATGACGCAAAGCCACACTACACAGACGGATGCGACGTTTCTCACTGTCAGCGTGGATGTGCAAACTAGTCCACTTTACGATAACCGTCCGACTGGAACCTATTTTTCTGTTACAAATGTAGGCGTTCAAACAAGTCCATTCTTGGGAAACAAGAAAACCTGTCATTCCAAGCGCAAAGGCTTTAGTCAAACTCCGAAATCCTTGAGAGACAAGTCAAAAGCCATGAAAATGAACAAGTTAATGAGGCTAAAGTATGCATACAAAAGCAATCCGATCAATGGCGAGACGATAGTTACAAAGGATTTCTTGTCAAGACAGCCGCAAATCAATCAGCCCTCTCAGCAAACCCCTTCCACAGATCAGCAACAAGAAGAAACGTTTCTAGCGACATTTGGGGCCATCTGTCAATCAGCTGTAACAAAGTCTCAGCCAGGAAAAATACAAGCGAAATCTTTGCTATATAACAAGCTGGGCCACGTAAAAGACGAAGTCAGCAGTGATCATTTAGTTTTGGGATCATCAGCGAATATCACGTGGTCTAGTAATTCCACCAACGGAAACACTCAAGTGTCGTCTGAGCGCAAAGAAATCTTTCTCTTCCGTGGCCTTAACTCTGACCAATTCTCATCCCAAATTTCCTCGCTGGCAGAACAGGGAAATAGTTCACCAGCAAAGGGAACTGAACCAAGCGTAGTTCTAGTGGGCTCGGCTCCACAACAAGATGACTCTGCCCGCAACATTGCGTTCCCATCCACGTCAGTTTTGAAACACGTAGAAGCGGTAAGCGAAACTAGCACCGAGTCGTCGTATAAATTGTCGGAGCTAAAGAGCCTTTGTGTTGTACGCCCTTCCTGGAAGAACGCGAACGTGGAGGAGATAGACAGGAGAGTAAAAAGGGCGCTAAGGCTGCGTGAAGAACTCCATAAGCAAAGGTCCATGGCGATGGAGGCAGAGATCAAACGTAAAGACAGCCAGGAACAAATGAAAAAAATAACTCCTAAGGTCCCAAAGACAAAAGACAAAATGGAAGACCAGAATAAAGTACCAGTTCACAACGCGTCAACTAATATGTTCCACAGTAGTTTCAAACAAGCAGAATCCGTTAAGCCTTCAGATAACAATTCTTTAATCGGCTTAGATAATAAATCAGTGAAGAACTCAACCAATCAAGATCATTCTTCTAATTTGCAAAATCATGCCCCCAAAATTTCCAAGAAGGTACCTAATGAAGGGAAAATGCTAATTTGTGCGGAACAAAAATGTTTGCTTCAAGACGACAATGATAGCGACGGCAATGACACGAACGCATTGCCGATTAAACCTTATAATGAAAATGTGGTACATGAAACTGATGCATCACTAATAAAACCTTACAATGAAAATGTGATCGTATCTACGCAAACCAGCTTCAGCAACATTGAGCTGAACACACTGAAACGTGCCCGCGTCAAAGATAAGAACTCTCCTCCAACCAAGATTTCCAAAGTGGAGAATGCTTTGACAAAGCCAGTCGTGCACATCGGTGAGCTAGTGAGTTGCCTCCCCCAGGTTCCTCTTGCATCATTTGTGGAGTGGTTTATAGAGACCTCAGACCCTAACAGCTATGTTAGTTCTGATCATTCTAGCAACTCATCCGGGAAGGACCGCGAAGAAAAAGTTACAAGCAATGAGGTCAACGCATCCGAGTCGGAAGACCTTAGCTGCTATGTTCATTACAGAGGTAAGACGAACAAGCTTCATCCAGTGCCATCGTTTAACACGCAAGAAACGCCGCCGTCAGCTTTTCAATTCACTATCGCTACAAACTCAGCAAGTGAGAACGAAGCGTTAGTCTCTCATTTCAATAGTAAGATGGTCACAGAATCCAGAGATTCAAATCGCCTTGATCAACAATGGGACCAAAAAAGAACTGATGATCAGCACGCTACCGACAGACACTGCTCCGACGTCAGCGTTGACCCCGATGAAGGTCAGTGCATTCATAGACACTACCCTGAAGTCTATTTCTCTCGCAATCAAAAGGAGAACGCCGTGGAAGCGCTCTCAACTCCGGATCGGTGCTCACGGGACGGCGGCGACTCTGTTGTCATCTCCGAGATTTCCGCTTCTGCTTCTGGCACTACGATGACGCAGATAGACAACTCGTCTTGCACCGTCCAGACACCAACTGCCCAGTTGGCCTACGAGAACTACTCGGACGACTTGTCACCTTCTTTTACAGGTGATATTGAGACGGTCAGCTCGGTGGACACTTGCACTGCGGACTTATCAGTGTTCCTGGACGGCTACGGGAACTCGTTCAGCACCAAGGGTAACACGAAGATAATCTCGGGCGAGGAGAACAAACAATTGGCCGCAGGGGTGGTCACTCACGCCAAATTTAAGGAGCAGACGAGCTGCGAAATGATAAATAAGAGGATGGAAGAGGAAAAACTAACAGGGCCTGGCAAGGGACACATCTTTATGAACTTTAGAAAGATAACAGACTCGCACGAGTTATCTCGCTACGACAGGACTAGGATACGACTCTTGAAATCATCAGATGTAACTGGTATCATCACCAAAGTTCAGAAGGGGGACTAGTTTAATGTTTCTCTACAAGAAACGTCACATTGAACGTGTTGTAACTCTAGCAGTTGACTTTGACTCTGTGACTTCGACTCTGTGACTTTGACTCTGTGAATTTGACAGGACAAAACATGAAACGTCACATTGAACGTGTTGTAACTCCAGCAGTTGACTTTGAGTCTGTGACTTTGACAGGACGCTTCACTTACTCATACTTAGGTACTTAGCATACGTTTATTACAATGACTTCTGTAAATAAATCCCTGAATGATATTTCAAATTTTCATTCTTCATTCAAAAACTACACGAGATATGGTAGACGATGACGACTCAATAATGTCATGGTTTATCCATTACTTCAGATGTGTGACAAACAGAAATATATCGAGTCAATCATATTATAGCTGTACAAATAATAAAGTGACATAGGGGTCATGATTGATCTATTTATTTTCAGCTAATTCATTTGAGGAAATTGTCGCCTTGTTCTAAAAGTTGTAAATGAACTTAAAACCTTGCAGCTATGCTCTGTCTAGTCTAGCAGTTCAAACTTTCTCAACATTTGAAGAAAGCACAATCTAATATATCAAGTTGTGACTAGTCTGTCCACTACTTTGTCCACTAGTTTGTCCACTAGTCCTATGCTTTAGACATTTACTTCATAATCATTTCTATTTCATTTTTACTTATTTTATAATTACTGTTATACATGTTTGGATTATTTGATATTCGCTTCGATTTCATCATTTACACCAATTAGATCAGTGGATCATAGAAAAGCAAATGTTATAATTGTATATAATTTTTAGCTAATGTTTTTTTTAAACTTATAACAATTTACTCACTTTGTAAGAAAAAACATTTCATTGAATGCTCATTAATTACAATAAAGTGAGTCGATTTATAAATATTGTGATTTCTTTATTTCAGAAACTTAGTGTTTCGTAATTATTTAGCCAGTAATATTTGCATATACGGTTCCGAGACAAAAAATATGTAAAAACTCCAGATCTTCACAAACAGTCGCCTTCGTCGGATATTGAGAATTAGGTGGCCACCAAAACTATTTACTATAATCTACTGTCAACTTATGGGAGACAACCTAGCAAAAAACCCATGGCCCAGGATAAATTGAAACATGAGCTAGATAGGACACACTCTGCGAAAACCAAGTACTAATGTTGAAAGCAGGCACTAGATTGGAATCCAAAGGGAAATAGGAAAGAGAGCAGGTCCAAGCAAACCTGGAAGAAATCAGTCATCAATGAAACTGAGGATACTGTAATGACTAGAGAGCAGATGAAGAAAGCTGCTCAGAACCGAGAGGTGTGATTGACTCTGTGACTATGCTTCCCTGGGGGTTCAGCGGAAAACGTCAAGTAAGTCATTTACATAAAATGCAGTATATCTAGATCACGGTGACATCTTTCTATCCAACTAAACTTCTGTACTCATCTTTAACCTTAAGACTCGAAGACAATAGTTTATTGCAGTGGTTCTCAAGTTTTTCACGTTCTGCGACCCTACCCTCTAAAATGAAAAAAATATCTCTCCCCACCCCCGGATGAGGACTGGTTAGGATCGCTACAGGCTCTCAAACTTGAGTCCGGGAGGCCTTTAAGAATGTAATGAAAAAGAAAAGAAACAGAGTACATTATAAAACACAACTTTCCTGTTTTAGAAAAAAAAAATTAAAGATAAAAAAAATATATACTAAAACAAGTTCTTAATAAGTGTTGGAGATGCCCTCTATCCAGAAATTGTTTCTCCTATCGTATGCAATATCCTTTCTTGTAGTAAGCGGAGTGCATTTTATTTCTTAAATAATTTAGCTAAATTCACCCTTTTACTTATGGGGACACTGTGGCTAAATGGTTAAGCGCTCGGCTTCCGAACCTGATGTCCTGGGTTCGAATCTCGGTGAAGGCTGGGATTTTGAATTTCGGGATTCTTAGGATACCCCTGAGTCCACCCAACTCAATTGGGTACCTGACTTTAGTTAGGGAAAGTAAAGGCGGTTGGTCGTTGTTCTGGCCACATGACACCTTGCTCGTTAACCGTTGGCAATAGAAACAAATGACCTTAACATCATCTGTCCCATAGATAGCAAGGTCTGAAAGGGAAACTTACTTACTTACCCTTTTACTTGATTGTCTCAGCTAACAGGGTGAAATTCCCTTTCATTTCACAATCATACTTTGCTCCAAACTATCGGTAGTTGCACTATGTCATAGTAAGTATGTTTTACAATTTGTATTGCTGCTTAATGTAGATAATATTTTATTACATACTGCTAATAACATTTCTTGTAGATCAGCATATAAACTCTCGACTACACATAAATTTACATTTCTAGATAATAAGTTTTGAAAGGAAGGATATAGACAGTGGGACCCAGAGAAAGTTGAAGCAAAAACTAACAAAGACTTTTAAACACGTACCGAGAAAATGGTCAGTTAATCCAACTCTAATAAGAGAACATCGAGGAATGAAGGATTCTCACACTTTAAAGAAACATTAAGTGATGAAGGATTCTCACACTTTAAAGAAACTTTAAGGGATGAAGGATTCTCACACTTTAAAGAAACATTAAGGGATGAAGGATTCTTACACTTTAAAGAAACATTAAGGGATGAAGGATTCTTACACTTTAAAGAAACATTAAGGGATGAAGGATTCTTACACTTTAAAGAAACATTAAAGGATGAAGGATTCTTACACTTTAAAGAAACATTAAGGGATGAAGGATTCTTACACTTTAAAAAAACATTAAGTGATGAAGGATTCTTACACTTTAAAAGAAACATTAAGTGATGAAGGATTCTCATACTTTAAAGAAACATTAAGGGATGAAGGATTCCCACACTTTGAGACCATTTAACATTTTTTTATGCTAAGTATCATGTCAAAGCTGCCGATGCATGTGGACTAACCAATGACTAACGGATGTTATTAATAGCTAGTCATTAATAAATAAACAGCACGTGGCGTTGATTTAGTGTTACTCTGATTAATGACTTGAATCATGGAGTCTATTATTGTGAACACAAATAATCAATGACGCAATGAAAGCAAGCTATTTTTAATTCAATAGAAAACAAATGTTAAAGATGTGTATTTCTTCTTTATGTTTAAATGACCAATAATCTTTTTTGCTCCTCATTCACTAGTGGCAGATCCAGAGTAATAGACTAGATAGCGCCACCTACATTCTGCGTCTCTACGACTATTTCAGCTTGCTTACTTTTGAGGATAAGTTTCACAATCAGTATCTCTATAAATGTTACGTACCCTTGAAAACCTTGCAATCAATGGGGGCAGATAATGTAAAGCGTATCTCTCTAATGTAAAGTTTTCACCAGAATTCGAAATTGAGACCCCTCGGTTCGACAGCCAAGCGCTTTAGTCGGCCACCACGCCTCCGGTATCTCTCTCTCTCTCTCATATCGTGTAGCATTAGAAAATGTTTCCAAAAGAAAAGGTGAAGTCTCTTGTTTATGTCAATCTGACATTTTCTTTTTACAAAGCTTTTTTCAACTCAACCTGTCTGTCTAGTACACATTCTCAGATCAAGTTGAAACTTACAATACAATGAATACATGAAGCAATATAGCAAATAACCAATTTGTTAATTAAATAGCGGTAATTAATTAATTTTAGTAAGAAAAAGGGAGATAAATATGTCAATATTTAGTTAAATGACAGTATATGCGCTGTTCTTTCCCCTATATAATTTTTGTTTTTAAAAGTATTTTAAAAAAATATTTCAAGATAGAGACTTAAAAATGTTTAGTACTTTTTTTTGTCTTATTCAAACATTGCGTTTACTATTCGAATAGCTTAGGGAAAAGATTATTTATATGTCTTTATTTTTGTGTGAGCTTAAGGAATACAACTTTCACTGTCATAAAACAAATGTTGGCGCATAAATATCTTATTTGTTATATACATATATAGAATAGACGTATATAAAGGCTTAAAACTACCCGTGTAAAATTGTGTCTGACTCACTAGACCTGCTGATTCGGCGGATAATTTGGAGACAACATCACTGTCACTAGACAATGCCGATGACCTAAGTCCTACCATTGCCTCCCCTTTCCTTACACTTTTATCTTTAACAGATTTGAACAAACCAAACTAATTAATAGTACACCCAGAACCTTTCTACTGCATCTGCTGCTCTCGACACCAGAGTATAAATAATGTTGGAAGCCAATGTGCGCACATCAGCATAAGAGAACTTGAATAGTATGTGAACCGTCTTTCTTTGTTGTTTAGTTAAGTATATACTGGATGTTTTGAGGATACTGTCTAGTGCGTTGCTACTTAATTTAAAGATATAGAGTTCGCATGCTCGCTTTTATTTCACAACGAGGCAATAAGCTCATAATACAGTCAGACAGAGAATATTATATTTACTTAGACTTAGACTTAGGTCCTCCCGCGCCGTTCGGCGCATTGGGCGGCAAGCTGTCTCCATAAAGATCTGTCACTGGCAATGTCTGAAGCCTCCTCCCACCTGGTGTCCACTGTTTTGAGGTCCTCCATGAAGGTGTGTCGCCAAGTAATACGAGGGCGTCCCTGTTTGCGCTTTCCTTGTTTTGGCTTCCATGTTATCGCAACTCTTGGTGTGCGTAATTCATTTTGACGTAGAACATGTCCCGCAAACCTCATGCGACGCTCAGTCACAACCTCACCAAGTGCTCGACTCCCAGTTCGGCATAGGATTTCCTTGTTTGAGACCCGATCTGTGTAACTGACTCCCAAAATCCGTCTCAGCCATCTCTGTTGAGCCACATTTAGTCTTTTCTCAATTTTGACAGATGACTTCCACGTCTCACATGCATATGTAGCAGTTGGAATGACGATTGTGTTGAGAAGGTGTATTTTTGTCTCGAGTCCAATGGCTTGGCTAGTCCAAATAGGCTTCAGCCTTTGGAAAATGCTCCCTGCCTTTCCCATTCGGCACTCTACATCATGGTAAGCATCTCCATCATTTGTTATGATGCTGCCAAGGTACGTGAACTTGTCCAGCTCTTCAAGCTTTGACTCGCCAAGTCTGACGGGGACACCCTTTGCCTTATATCCCACTCGCATAATTTTAGTCTTATCCAAGTTTATGCGGAGGCCAATTTTGGGTGCCTCTCTGTCTAGGCTCTCCGTCATTTCTTGAATGCATTTATTTGTAGCCCCGAGTAGTGCAACATCATCAGCAAAGTCCAAGTCCGTCAATCGGAGCTGTTCATGCCATGGAATAACAAAGGCAGTCTGGTTCATTGCTCTCCTCATTATGTAGTCGATGGCTAGGAGGAAAAGGAAGGGAGATAAGATGCACCCCTGTCTCACACCTGTCTCGATTGTAAAAAACTCTGTTGTTCCCTCTTCTGTTTTAATGCAGCAACTAGATTGACTGTAAAGGTGTCGTAGGATCTGGACGAATTTTTCTGGATACCGTATTCTCTAACTATTTTCCATAGTGATTCTCGGTGGACATTATCAAACGCTTTTTTGAAGTCCACTAAACTGATCGTTAGCCGTTGTTGGTACTCAAGACTTTGTTCTATGATATTTCGTAGAACGAAAATCTGCTCTGTACATGATCTGCCTCTTCGGAAACCTGCTTGTTCTTCTCTGAGCCTTTCATCTACAGACTGTTGAAGCCGTCTCAACAAAACAGTGCTGAAAACTTTGCCCGGGACAGAGTGGAGAGTAATACCCCTCCAGTTGTTGCAGTCTGCCAAGTTGCCCTTTTTTGGAAGCTTTACAATCACTCCCTTTTGCCAGTCCTCTGGGACTTTTGAAGTTTGCCAAATGAGATTTAAAAGATCTGTCATTCTGTTAACAATGCACTGTCCCCCATATTTAGCATTTCTGCTGATATCATGTCTAGCCCTGGTGCTTTGTTATTCTTTAACACTGCAATGGCCATGGTAACCTCCTCAGCAGTTATTGGGTCTGTCTTGACCTTGAGATCATTGTCTGGAGAGGGGTCCTTGAATATGTAAGTTTGGTCTGGCGACAGTTGGTTAAGGGTCTCTTTAAAGTGCTCTACCCATCTTGCATCCTGTTCTTCTTTCGTTAACAAAGTTTTGCCTTGCTTGTCTTTTATCGGTGCCCCATGTCCACTCTTTGCTCCAGTGAGATCTCGGACAATACGATGGAGGGTTTTTGTGTCATTTCTGCTTGCAGCTGCTTGTGCCTCTTGTCCCTTCTGCTCAATCCAGTCCCGTTTATCTCGCCGACAACTTCTCTTTACTTTCAGATCTGCTTATAGGCTTCTTCCGCTAGGCTGCGATCCTGTGTTTCATTTTTCTGATCTCGTCTACGTTGGGCCTCTTTCCTCTCATCTATCAATTTCCATGTTCTGTCTTGTATCCACCGTTCCTTGTATGAACCTCGCCTCCTTCCGATAACTTCTTCCGCGCACCCAATAGTGGTATCTTTGAAGTTGGCCCACTCTTCTTCAAGGGTCAATATATCTGCAAGAGCCTCAAAGCGGTTCGTAAGTTTCAATTGGAACATTGCTGCAGTATTGCCGTCTTTAAGATTCTCTACATTAAATGGGCGGGGTCGTGTGGCTCGTTTTGGTTGGTGTTTCAATCGGAGCTTACATTTGCCACTGACAAGGTAGTGGTCTGAGCCGATATCCGCTCCTCTGCGGGTCCGCACGTCTAACAGAGATGACCCCCATCGTTTGGAGATGCAAATGTAATCTATCTGATTGAAGGTTTCTCCATTTGGTGATCGCCATGTTTTTTTGTGTATTTGTTTGTGCTTAAAATATGTGTTTCCAATTGAAAGGCTGTTGGATGCACATAGAGAAATCAAGCGCTCGCCATTATCACTGATGTTTTCTGCAGAGCCATACGGTACCATTACATATTCAAAGCCAGTTCGGTTGGGATTGATTTTGGCGTTAAAGTCTCCCATCATTAGAATTAGGTCGTGAGTAGGTGTTTCATCAAGAGTGGTTTGTAGTTGGTTATAGAAACTATCTTTGATGGTATCTTCTGCATCCTCTGTAGGGGCATATGCTTGGATGGTAGTGACTTTGATTTGCTTTGTTTGGAGTCGAGCTGTAATGATGCGGTCACTGACTGGCTTCCAAGCAATTAGCGCTGAAGCTGCTATTTTAGACATGATGATTCCTACACCACCAATATTATATTTAAAGTTTAACAAACAAATAAACAAAAAATGCTCCGACCGCGTAATAACAAATTAAAAATTGTGGTTAGAAAATGGTTTTTCATGCTAAAAATTTATTGTTGCTATAAATACTATACAGGGCCGGTCCTAACAATTGCGGAGTCCACTTCGACCGCATAGGTTACAGTGGCCTAAGATCGGCCCTGAGAATACATATCTATAAGAAAAAGAGTTGAGTTGTACAGATATACTTCAGTTTGAAAATATGGGTAACTTACGACTCAGAATGTTTATGTATATTAAGTAAAACGATTGCATTCCTTTTAGCTTCCATGCTGGGAATTTTGTATTTACCTAATTAGGCAAGCAACGGGCATGTAGACAAAAAATAGATACATAAAAAATAGATACAGGCAATGTAGATTTATATTTTTTTTGTGTCTGCTAGGCTAGCAAGGAAGATGGAGTTTCTCTTGGTCATTGTGTCCCTGCTAGCGGTCGGAAGTAAGTATTAGCAGAGATTCACTCAATCTTTATGTAATACTAGGTTATTCTTTCATTAAATAATGAAATGAATAGACACTAAATTTTATGTTCATGTGTTCATGTGTAAAAGTACAAAATTATGTTTTCTTGAATAAGGGCTAATTTAGATCTAAGAAATTTTCCTCTCTGCGCATGCGTGACCTTTCCGTTTTGTCTCATCAATACTATAGCTGTAATAGAGTCGGACAACTTTATTTTTTTTAGGGTCTTAAGTTTGTTTTAGGGCTACAATACATACACTACGGTCTAAGTTTGTACCCAAGAAACATTTCTTCCAAGTTTTATGAAGATTGGTCAGACGGTTTTGATGTCTATAAGTCACATATATACACCTCACATTCTACTTTATAGTATAGATTTTAAAGAGATGAGTAAGTTCAGTGATTGAGTTCGTTTTTGGCTTCAAAATTAGCAAGTAAACACTGTTCATGGCATTAGTTTTGTGCATCTGGGTTTCTGATCAACCTCATATCTTAAGAAAACAACGACACTAAAACAAACCTCAGATCATAACAAGAAAACATAATGAAACTAAAAGCTCAGATCATAACAAGAAAACTTAACGAGACTAAAAGCTCAGATCATAACAAGAAAACATATTGAGACTAAAAGCTCAGATCATAACAAGAAAACATATTGAGACTAAAAGCTCAGATCATAACAAGAAAACATAATGAGACTAAAAGCTCAGATCATAACAAGAAAACTTAACTAAACTAGAACAAACTCAACTAAAGCATTGAGATTGATTTAAAAAAAATTAAATTTCACTAGATTTTTTTTCACATTCTTGGATAAATTGTAACCAGAACTTTCTATTTCTTAGAGGTATTTGATGAAAGAACAAATTTACTGAAATAGCCAGTGAAACTATAACAAATTTACTGAAATAGTCGGTCAAACTAGAACAAATTTACTGAAATAGCCAGTGAAACTATAACAAATTTACTGAAATAGTCGGTGAAACTAGAACAAATTTACTGAAATAGCCTGTGGAACTAGAACAAATTTACTGAAATAGCCTGTGGAACTAGAACAAATTTACTGAAATAGCCTGTGGAACTAGAACTAATTTACTAAAATAGCCGGTGGAACTAAAACAAATTTACTGAAATAGCTGGTGAAACTAGTGATTTAGTAGCATTACAGTTTATTTTAGGACTTTGTTATTGTATTGTAATGAAGTTAGACCGAATCTTATAATGAAAAAAGTATATAAAGAACAAAGTACTGTGATTAACCCAAAATAACGAACGCAAATATCATATCTACATTCTATAATAATTTGGTGCAAACAAGGCGCGCGGAATTTTTTTCTTTCCATCATCGTACATAGAAATATTTGTCCGATCATTACTATCAACCAGTTATACAAAGGTCACAGAAGAAACATTTGAGACCCAAACAAAAACCTTTGCCGAACACAAGAGCAAACCAAGAAAGAAAACATAAATAGACCCCGTGGACAATGATGAAGCAAAGCAAGTAGGTCGCTGTGTCGCAACGGTGTCTGCGTGTAATGGGAAAAACTTAATCATCGGAATAGAAGACAAATATTTGTTAGTATTAACACACCATTATCCAAAGTTGAGATGATTCTTTGTAGCACAGTGTGCCTCTTTCTAGAATCTAAATCCTTCTTTTGTAAAAAAAAAAAAAGCTTACAAAATTATACAGCTATTCGGACTTATAGATGTACGCGTGTTAACAAGATCTCTTATATCAAATAGTTTCATATTAAATTAGTTATACAACAATGCAGACATTTATAAAGCCTATTAACTTATTTTATGATTACTGGTTGTTTCACTTGTTGGTTTTCCCAAGATTAAGACCACAACATAAAGAATGTTAGGCATGTGAACTTTATGTCTCTACTTTCTACTCGGTAATTTTGTAGTTCCATGTTGTATGGGATATAGGGACAGAGACAGAAAGTCAGACAGAAGAAAAAATAGCAAGATACATATATACATGTGTATAGATAGATAGACAGACAGGCAAACACATACATAGATAGATAGATAGATAGATAGATAGATAGATAGATAGATAGATAGATAGTAGGTAGATAGGTAGGTAGGTAGGTAGGTAGATAGATAGATAGAGAGATAGATAGATAGATAGATAGATAGATAGATAGATAGATAGATAGATAGATAGATAGATAGATAGATAGATAGATAGATAGATAGATAGATAGATAGATAGATGTTCATCAAAGTATCTTCCCTTAACAGACTCGCAGCTGATCTTCGAGGTAACACCTCAAACTATATCACCAGGAGTCACTCCGTCCCTGAATCTCCTGTGTACTATAGAAGAGGCTGAAGAAGTGAGAGTTTTGTCCATATCAATATTTAGGTTAGTGCTGAACAACATCCAGTGGTATCTTAAATTAGCAAATACTCTAACCTCACAGTTTATTGTCGTGTTAATGATTGTCGAAAGATATTTAAACTTCTGCCACCACAGTTTTGAGGCGTATTGTTTGATAGGTAAAGTCAAAGTGGTTGGCTTTCGAACCGAGGGATCTCGGGTTCAAATCCTGGTGAAGAGTAGGATTATGAATTTCGTGTTTTTTAGGACGCATCCGAGTCCATCCAACTCTAATGCGTAGCTGACATTATTTGGGGAAAGTAGAGACGGTTGTTTGTTGTGCTGACCACATCCTCGTTAACAGTTGGTCATAGAAACAGATTATCTTTACATCATCTGTCCCATAGATCACAAAGTTTGAAAAGAGATAATATTCTTTACATACCACAATTTTGCCGTTTTAGTCAACTTAACGTTTTTCATAAATAAAATAATTTCAAGTATTAAAAGTCATGAGTTTCAAACCGTACCATTTATTTCACTGCACATTGTAACAATTCTTCTTATAAGCTTGAAAACTTTTCATGGGTGTAACTTCAAACCTAAAATCTGCTTGGGTGGGAAGGCATGGATCTCGAAAATGGCTCTAATGATTTTCCAAGAAATTTGACAGCTTATATATACCTTTAGGAGAAAAAAACACCAGCTAACTGGCAACACAGGGAAAAACTCTAGTTATAATGTTTCAAAATATAATCATCTTAAAAAAAATTGGGTCTGGAGATCTATAAATTGAAGGCACGTCAGAAGAAATTACCACATATATTCAGTCAAGAGTTCAATAAAAAAACAAATACGTTCAAGAACATTTTGGGCACATGTTTTAGGGTTCATGGCATTCACATTAATCATGGTTTAGAATGCTTAAAAACAAATTTAGGACATTCAGTATATCCAAACGTGAGAGTGGTGGCCGAGTGATAAAAACTCGACATTCGAACTGAGGGTCTGGAGTCTTAATGAGCACTGAAATGTATAGTCTGGGACTTGAATGCAACTTTTGGTTCATCCGATTCTAATTAGTATTTGAAACTAGAAATTTAGACGCTTCTGACCAAAAGACCCCCAGAAATCAATGAGCTCTATAATCATAGCTTAGCCTTTATCATGGGCCACTTTGTCAGAACAAAATACACTTCTGAATTAGTTTTATCAATTTATCACAATATTTTTCAAATCAATTCAAAGACATTTTCTTATTATTACACATTATTTAATGAACCTCTGCTTATCAGGATACCTTTTTTTAGAATATCCCTATTCAAGTCACAACTTCATGTGTGGAACCTGGACACGATCTCAAAAACGGCTCTAATGATTTTCCTAGAAATTTAACAGTTGAGGAAAGAATTACTAGTATTTTGGCCACACAAGGAAAACTCTATATTTTTTTCTAAGTAAAAAATAAAATAAAAATTTAAATTTTGCAAGAGAACGTGGTCTAGATCTAGATTCAGCATCGGTTTTGAAAGGGCAATCGCGTTCCGAATGTAAGGCATTATTGATACAAAAATATAATTAATTAATTTTCATGACAATTTTACGCATCGTCAAGATTTAAAAGCCAATCATTGGATTATTTATAAGACTTAGTGGATATAAACATTCGCGTAACCAGAGCTATTTCTCTGTGGAAGGGGGAATTGGGCGGGAAAAAATGTTCCGTTGTTGTTTTTTTTTACTGTAACATTCAATAGTTATTAAGAGATAAACAGATTGCTTTCTACGTTGTCTTTTTTATTATAAAGTCTTTTTATTATCTTGTTATTTCATTTCTTAGAAAACGTCCTGGAAAAGCAAAAGCACCTCAAGAACCAGTGGCTACCATCAACTCTCTGGCACCTAGATTAGCCAAACAGCTGATTCGTTCACCTCGACTGAACGTGTTTGGTGAACTAGCAATTGAGGTTATTTACATGATCATTTACTCTTTCGCTATACTCTCTCTTTCCCTCCCTCCATCTCTCTCTCTCTCTTTCTTTCTTTTTCCTTTTTTTTTTCTCTCACCCTCCTTGGTCGTGCGGTATGCACGCAGGACTGTCTTTCATTCGTCTCGATAGTCCTGGGTTTATACCTGCCCGCTGCAGTCGTTCCGAGGGAAGTTTGGACTAGGATGTAATAGATTATCTTCAACTCTAAAGAAACATCCGAAACGTAAAACATTTTGCAAACAACCTTTCGTCATATTTTACTATTATTTTACTGTTATTGTACTGTTATTTAATTGTTATTGTACTATATTATTTTACTGTTATTGTACTGTTATTTAATTGTTATTGTACTATATTATTTTACTGTTATTGTACTGTTATTTTAATTGTTATTGTACTATGTTATTTTACTGTTATTGTACTGTTATTTAATTGTTATTGTACTATGTTATTTTACTGTTATTGTACTGTTATTTAATTGTTGTTGTACTATGTTATTTTACTGTTATTGTACCATGTTATTGTTCTATGCTATTTAACTGTTAATGTAATGTTATATTAAATTTATTGTGCCATGTTATTTAACTGTTATTGTACTATGTTATTTTACTATTATTGTATCATGTTATTGTACTATGCTATTTAACTGCGAATGTACTGTTATTTTAATGTTATTGTGCCATGTTATTTAACTGTTATTGTACTATGTTATTGTATTGTTTTTGTACTATGTTACTGTACCGTATTGGTACTATGTTAAGTGACTGTTATTGTACTGTGCTATTGAAATATGTTATTGTGCTTAGTTATTTTACTATATTATTGTACACTGCTAGTACTCAGTACTTTTACTTTAACTCTCTCTAGGCTGAGGGTATAAGCTTTTTAAAAGTCATCTGGCCCTGGCCGAGAGCTGAAGACCTTGGCCTCTACATATGCGAGGCGCAGGTACTTGGTGAGTTTGGAGAGTTAGTGTCCCTAAAAAGCGAAACCCAGTTGTCTACGCCGCCGGCTCCAACTATTTTGAGTAAGTAAAGGCTTTACTTTATATCACAGTGCACTCAGTGTCGCTAAGCTTGTGACTAGATTCACTAAATGCAAACAAGTTTAGCCCAGGCAGGAAACAATAAATAGTTTGTGTATTTTGGAATTAGAAATGTGTATTTTTTTTATTGCTATTCGCATTGACATGGCATTATTGTTTGAAGAAACACACAAATACATCAGTAAAGCCTTACTCTTCAACTCTAAAATGTATTTTTATTTTGAATGGGGCTGTGAACCAAGGGCGTAGTAAAGAGTTGTACATCTTAAAGGGCATGGGCGTAGCCAAGGGGGGTTTTGGGGGGGGGATCGGAATTTAGTGACTGATTTTTTGCTTTGATTTTGTTTATTTTAGGTGAGATTTTGATACTAAACCATCTTTTGTCACAGCACAGCCAAGGAATTTTTGAATTAAAAACCCCCTACCAGGGGGTTTTGAGTTTAAAACCCCCTACCAGGGGTTTTTGCACTTAAATATCCCTCTTCTATAAAACAAAACAGAAAAAAATGCAAACGACAATCCCCAATTTCCAAGCGCACAGTTAAGGAAGATTTTGATTTTAAAACCCCCTCAAAATTTACGATAAACCCCCTCTTTAATATAAAAAAAGCAAATTACACACTCAAAATGTTATGAGCTTAGCTAAATTGGTTTTGATTCAGTTTTGAGTTTAAACCCCCCTCCAGCGATATTTGAAGGTAAAAAAATACTAAAAAAAAATATTAAAAACAAAGCAAATTATACACTCAAAATCTATGAGTGTAGTCAAAGGGGTTTTAAAAATTAAACTCCCCTTCAGTGGAGTTTGAAGCTAAAAAAATACCTCTTATATATATAAAAAAGCAAATTACACACTCTAAAATCTATGAGCGTAGCCAAAGGGGTTTTGAGTTTAAACCCCCGTCAGCGGTGTTTGAAGCTAAAAAGTACCTCTTCAATATAAAAAAAGCAAATTACACACTAAAATTATTTGAGCGTAGCCAAGCCAATTGGGGGTTTTGAGTTTAAACCCCTCTCTTACAGATGGCTTTTTAAAACCCCTCCAGATGGTTTTGAGTTTAAAATCCCCCTACAGAGCGTTTTGAGGTGGAAAACCTCTATCTTAAATATTATTCTAAAGCAAACTAAAGTTACCAAATTTTATGACCGTAGCTAAATGGGGTTTTGAACTTTAAAAAAAAAACAAGTCCAGAGATTTTTTAGTTTATAACCCCCATCAGATGATTTTGACGATAAAACTTCCCTTTTCGATATAAAATCTAAAGCAAACTAGAGTCACCTGTCTTCAAGAGAGTATTCAAGAGCGGTTACACATTTCTACCAGTGGCAGGGCTCCATTAATAAAGTGCAGTGAATAGTCAGTCATCTGCTGAAATTGAAAAGCACTAAATGTGGCTCAACATAGATGGCTAAGACAGATTTTAGGAGTCATTGATAGATATCGGGTACAAAAAAAGACAATCCTATGCCGAACTGGGATGCGACCCCTTAGTAAGATTTTGAATATTAACGTCGCATGAGGTTTGCGGAGCTTGTTCTCCGACAAAATGAATTACGCATAATAAGAGTTGCGATGACATCCTAGTACAACTTGGCGCCATACATTTATGGAGGACCTCAGAGCAGGTGGGAAGAGGCTTCAGACATTACCAGTCACAGATTTTTGTGGAAACAGCTTGACGGCAAATGCGCTGAACGGCGCTGGAGGGTTTAAGTCAGTACGAAAAGCACATTAGGTTTTTGAAATAAAACTTTTTAATAGCAGGAAAATGCACTGTAGATACCTCAGAATATGCATTTTGTTGGCTTTCAATACCAGAAATAGTGCTTGGCGGCGGGGCTCTGCCCCGCGCTGGGGGAGCTCCTAGCGCTCCCCTGAACTCCTTGCTAGCTATGGCGGAGAGTCTACAATTTTTCCACTAACTCCAGGAAGAACCTATTCTAGGGCACACTAAACGACTTAAAAAAAAAATGAAGGTTCAGAATGTAATAAAGATTATGTACACACATACACACACATCCATACATATAAATATTTTTTTTTTCGCGGGGAGGGGGGGAAAGAGGGCGGAAAAATCCCCCCCCCCGAAAAAAAAATCCTGGCTTTACGCCTATGTTAAAGGGGGTTATCTTTTTTAAAAAATTAGAGCTCTTTAGAGCATTAATAATACTACAACTAACTCATGTGTGCAAAACTAAAAAAAAAAAGAAAAATTGTGTGTGTGTGTGTCACTATTTCTGTTCACCCATCATAAAAATACCAGTCAAGTGATACATTAATTCTGACACCTAATATATGTTTAGTTATACAATCATTGTCAGAAGTTTTGCCATTTGTATTCAATGTTGTATACACTGAAGCAGAAAGTTTTAAACCGTAAGTCATGAATTACAAATACAAAGTAAAGAATTGCTTATTTTCTTTCAACAAAATGTTACTTAATTAAATGTTTGTTAACAAATGTCATTGAAACATTATTTATAACAAATTGTTGAATACATTTAAAAACCAATAATCCTTTCTGTGCAGATCCCACACAAAATAGACTGTTGAATATTGTCCAGACGCTGGTGAATAAGCTCGAGGGATTTGATAAGACATTGGTTTCACTTGAAAGACGCTTGGACAATGTCACCACCCAAGGTCAGTTCTTGTTTTTTTTTTTGTTAAGACAATGTGATCCATGAAATTCCCAGACCACCGTGACATATGAAATACCTAGAGAGATGTGAAATACCCAGACTAGTGTAAGCCATGAACTAGGCCACATGGAGTTACCCCAAAACTGCGAGTCCTGAGATACATAGGCATAAAGAGAAAACAAATTATCAGCCAATATTTAGTTCTTAAATACGTTTTGGAAATGTTTGTCTGACTGATTCTATGAAATAAATATAAAACCAACAATTCTACTTTCCCTTATTTTCATCTGAATTTTAATTCATGGATTTGTTTTCTAGCTTTTATTTTTAAAAAATTTCTTCAGCTGCCGAGAAAGAGAGAGCGCTGTTGGAGCAATTGGCTACACTGGCTAATCAGACCTCATCACTTTTAACTGAAGGAACCACAGCGGCTACCACTATAGAAGCAGTGGCGACTACAACTGCGGCTAGGAGGGTTCCACCGACAAGGAGAAGGCCCTATCCATGGAGAAGAACTACCGCTAGAACTACGGTAACACCCCCAGTTGCGACATCCCCAGCCGCTGGTGCTGCCCAGACAACCATAGCTGGCACAACTGCAGCAATAGATGGGAAAACCGCAGCAGCAGTAGAAAAAAACACAGTTGCGGCTGGGGAAACCACAAAAGCAGCTGGTGAAGTTGCAACAGAAGCAGGTGAAATCGTAACACCAGCTAGTGAAACTACAGTTAGTGAAACCACAACAGCAGCTGATGAAACTACTGCAGAAGCTGTTGAAACCACAATAGCATCTGGTGAAACGACAGTGGTGGTAGAGGTAACCACACCAGCTGTAGCAGATGACACCACCACAGCCTTAGAAGAAGGAACTGACACCTATTATGATGCGACCACACTGACACCAGAAGAACTAATTGAGGCCTTAGACGAGACGACATTTTTCATTGAAGAGTTTCTGGAAACCACTACAAGTACACCATTGGAACCCGAAACAACAATAACAATTACAGGTAGGCAATAGTAACTTTTAGCTTCTATCACGTCAGGACCGGCCTTAGATAATTGGAGGTCCTATGCGAAGTGAATTTGGTGGCCCCAAATTAAATAGAAAAATACAAAATAAGCATCGATAAAATACAATTATTCAATGTAGTCAAACCTAAGGGGAGTATACTCTAAAAATAACATTCGCTATTTTTTCTCTAAAAAATGAACAATCACCTGGTGCGGATCATCAATAATCGGAAGCTCTAGGCTGCAGCCCAGTTTACCCATATCAAGCCCTGCCCTTATCACGTTTTCAACCAAATACAATAAAATGAAAATATTCAGACACAATTATTCTATTACACTTCTTAGCACTGAAGAATACAATGTCAATTTTCTAAGCAACAAAATAATATTAATAAAGAGGAACATCCCCTGTATGTACTTTTAATGTGAACGAATTAAACACAAGACAAGAATATTAACAATATGTCACTGTCCAATGAACGATTTGTAGGTGAACGATTTGTCGTGTGAACCTTTTCCGTGAACAATTTATCTGTAAACAAGTTGTCTGTGAACCAGTTGTCTGTGAGCCAGTAGTTGGTGAACAATTTGTCGGATGAATAGGAAATGTTGGGTGAATGAATTGTGAACGATTTTTCAGTAAACGATTTTTCGTGGAACTATTTACTATATTACTTTTATGAGGAAAATTTTATAGGCCAGCCAGTCTGTTGTGTTCAATACATGAAGTACGAAAATTAGCAGCCCCTATCAACGACCTCTGGGCCACAAAAGAAAAAGAAACGCTTCGCCTGGACTGTAAAGAAGCGCTACCACTGACCAATGGCTCTTGCCTTGGAGGAAAATTGTATAATTTTGTTTGTCCTGCTTTCTTTATTTTGATGCCCCCCCCCCCTCATTTGACAGAGTAAATCTTCTCCCTCCTACCTCCTTCTCCTCTTAAAAAAAAGACAATGTCCTTGTTCTTTTTTTTCTCCTAAACTGCCCATTTCTTTAGTTCTTGTGGTATTGAAAAGGTGGTAAAGCTCATCTACATTTAGAGTTTAAAAACAATCGATCGATGCAATGTGACCAGAAAAAAATGCTACATCAATTCAGGGATGAGTAATTGAAAATGTTAAATCTATAGTCGATACGGTGATCACAGTTTGAACTGGGGTCGAAGTGTCTCAGTTTTTCTTTTGCAATCTTTGAATAACTCTTGATACATTCAATTAAAATAAAAAGATTACAAACTCAGAGGCGGCCCCCGTCGGAGTCGGATCACTGTCGGATCCACCTATTCAAGACGATATTTAATCTTGATTGTCAAAAGTAATAATGTTTCAAAGATTCATTTGCCTCTGTAAAAATTTTTTTTCCATATTACATGTTTCGGATGTTCGGATTTAAAAATAATTAACTTTTCGCTGGACGACGAAGGATGGCAGAGAGCAGGGTATAACCCTGCCTGGTCGTAAAGTTTGCGCGCTGGACTGTCGTTCAGATTTATCGATGGTACCTGGTTCAAACCCCGCTCTCTCCCATCCCCCGTCGTCCTGCGGGAGGTTTGGACTAGGAAGTAAACTATAATTTGGTGTTAGGAAGTTGTTTTCCTTAAAAATCGGAACATAATATTAACGATTTATTAGATTTTAAAATGTTTAGCTAGAAAATTAATTGTAATGTACGACAGACGCGCGATTTTACATAAATAGAGTTAGAATGTTTTTAATAAAAATCCGGAACAACCGATATTTGTAAATGAGAAGAAGATTATTTGTTTTATTTATTAGAAGAGGGATTTCAAACAGTTATTTGTGTTAGTAGATTTTTCATATAAAATTCGAAACAATTTTGAGGGTATTTATAAGAAAATTTAAGTATTTTAGTTGTTTTTTTCAAACCAAATCCAGAACATTCTTTACAGATACAAAAAGACTTTCGTTATATTTCAGCAAGAAAATTCAATGTAAAGTAAGTCTATAAAGTGTTTTTCAATAATCGTTTCTAGTAAATTACTTTCTTACTTTAAAATCCTGAACAACTTATTGTCGATATTTTTGAAAAAAAATCATTTGACATAAATTTGTTTTAAGTTGAAAACACGGAACAATTGGATATCGATAATTAAACTATAGTGACATACTGTCCAAGAATATAAAGGTAATGTAAGTCAATGATGCTATTTCAAATAATCATTTGACATAATCCGGATCAACTTCATAGTTCATAGGAAGGAAATTACATGTAATATAAGTTAGAAGAGCAAACAAATATTCGTTGCCATTGATTTGTTTTTCACAAAAATATCCGAACAATCTATTATAGATACTTAAAACTATTGCAATGTTATGGTAGAAACATTGAAGGTTAAATTTTCAATAGCGTTTAGTGTTTTTTTGTTTTTTTTATATAAAGTGACGGACAGACCGACCAAAAAACAAAACGCATAAAAATATGCGGCTTTTATCCTGATGAAGGCACTAAACAAGACATAGATAAAATCTGATTATTTAAACATTTTTAAGGAATTAGTTTAGCACCATATAATGCCGCGGCGTTACGCTACTGCAACAAAGTCGCTGCATAAAAAGTCCATTTTAAAAAATGTGCGTGATATTTACATACAAAGTGCATTCTTAGCCTTTATAAACAAACATAAATGTTTTCTTTTAATTTTAGCAGCTAGTTGACCAGAAAAAAACCACCTTTAACTAATATTTATATTTGTTGTGAACATTTCTTGTACATTCTAGTAGTATGCTTGAATGATTGACACTGGAAATACACAAACAATTGTCTTTTTTTATATAACCCTTAAATTACGTAATTGTTTTAGAATTAGTGTATTTTTATGAAAAAATCGCTTGCATAATTAATTTTATAAACTAAACGGTTTGCTTTTAGAAAACCAAAAGTAGCCATTGCACCTAAACTTCTCAAACCGCATCGCATGGTGAAATAATATTTTTGATATATCTTCTAGTTTTCGAAATCTGAGTGTGACAGACGGACAGACGGACATTTTGCACAAACCTAATAGCGGCTTTTCCCCTTACGGGGAGGGGGGGGGGCTAATAAAAGACAAACTGAAAATCAAATGTATTATATTCATCGAAATGTTTTAATCCATTTCTCAAGCATCGCCACAACTTGATAAATGTTTTATTTTCTTGAAAGAAACTCAGTTGGTTCAGTTTCTGACAACAGTCAAGATCCTAATCGCCAGACTTGATGCTGTCAACTTCACAGTTTTACAGCTAGAAGAGAGAGTCAATGGAGCTTTACGTAAGTCGATTTCTGTTTTATCTTAATAGATTTTTTATAGATAGATAGATCTTTATTTTTGAACCACTCTCCACGTTTGACACAATGTAATATTATAAATAATTCACCATCATCTCCATCGGTGAGTTGTTCACAGAAGTTGTATATCAAGTAAGCTCCTCTTTTCATAGCCTAACGACTTCAACCATATTGTTGAATATAATGCAACAGCATTTAAAAATCTATTGATTTATATCTCAAAAACTTCATATAGAAAGGCTTATTGGTCTAGGGCATTGAATTAAAATATGCTTTATGGTTGGAAATAAAATCTGGGTATCGTTCATTTTTGGATTCATTTTTATAGGGTTAAAAGATCTCCATGTCCAGTCTAGATATAGTATATACAGGTTTGTGATTGTCGTAAACATTTTAAACTCCAAAGACTAACAAGATTTCTCTATTTTTTTGCACGAGATACTCTAAAAAAAATAAAGCTAGTTACCTATATTTATCCGCTAATTATGAAAATTCCCAACTCTCTTCACATAAATTAGGCCTAATCGATACATATTTGTTACTGTGATTCTCTTACTGTCATTATTTCAAATGTCCTTACGTTCTCTTATGTCCTCCATAGCTGATACAACTTCCAATGTAACAGACTCTAATAAAGGTTAGCTCATGTTTTTTAAAATATTAACCTATGTATTTTGTGGAAGGATTTCTATGTTTTTATCCCTCCTCCCCCCCCCCCTTTTTATTTGGACAGTGATTAACAAGAATATTACAGATTTCAAGACATTCCTCGAAATTGATGACTGCAGCTTTGTTTCTAAGTTTCAGATGAATATTTGATATTTGCAGTCCCCCCTTTTTAAGTATATTGAATGGCAATGTCTTCGATTCCGAAGATTAAGAATGAGTGCAGTGTTTCACATGCTCACGCAAAACCAGATGTGAACTACAAATTTTCCCACACTTGATGCAGACAAAGCCGTTGTCCGGGGGGGGGGGGGGGGTCCATTTAGGTTTTCTTTAAAATTTAAATTATGACTTAAAACAATTAGCTTTGGGGAGGGGGGCATTTTTCACATAAGATTTAGGCCTAGAATAAATTATTTCCTTTATTTCCGAGCGAAAGGCATCTAGTAACATTTTATCTTCTACACATTTTACCTAATGGTTTGCGAACTTTATTTACATCCTGCCACAAACCCCCCTCTATATAGGTATTGCCTTGGGTGGTTGTGAAGGCTCGTTGTCTAGTTTGAATTATTGGTGATCCTCTCCAAGCCCAAGTTCAGTTTTTTTGCCAACAAGAAGACACGAGCATCTCTGAGATACTATGCTCTCTCTCTTTCTGTAAAGAACGAGTCACACAGTAAAAGACCACCTCTAACCTCCACACGCACTCTCTTGAACTCCAACTCCAATTTCGCTTCACTCAATCAAAAATCATGTACCCGTCCCTTACTACCTTCCACGTGCACCAGGATCTCCCCACCCCCCCTCCCCAATCTTCTGATTGCCTCGGCCAACCACCTCTCAATAACTGGGATAAAGCGAATTTCCCCAAATTTAGCCCTACTATTATTATTAACATAGAAGGTTTACAGTACAGCCTTCAACTTCAAGTACATTCTATAATTTATTTTTTTAATTAGTAATGCTATAATAGTTGCATGAGAATCGTTAGGGTTGGCTTATATCAGTGTTTCACTAAATTTTTACTTAACGGAACACTTTGCACATACTAAGTTATTTACGGAGCACTTTGTTTATTTTTTTAAGAGAGATTAATTCACGCGGTGGCCTACTTGTTAATTGATCTGGTAGTCCATGGAACACAGTTTGGGAAACACGGGCTTATAGGAAGCATACATTTCCAATGTCAACCGCGTGCCAAGACAATAACATGCATTTAGGTCACTAATAGTTCACTTATGTGGTAGTGATCTAATCGCTATCTGTTAACGTTCATTTTATTTCAAATAAAATCCTGTTTAAAAATTATTTAGTACTTTACTTTAGATCTGAGTACGTTTTTTTTTATTTTTAACATCCAGCTGACACAGAAGCCCTTCTATCAAGAATCGAAGAGCTGACAACTTTTGTGGAAATAATGAATTCAACAGTTATTGTTCTTGAAGAGAAACTTGTAGCTCTTGAAGCTGATACTACTGACAGTAATATTTGTTCAATTTTTAAAAGTATTTGTGTGTATGAGGGTGATATTTGGAAAAATAAAAAAGCCAGCCATCTAATAGCATTAATGAGAAATTTGTAGACTATTACATACGCAGACACCCAAAGGGGCGTCTTGAGAGAGTAGTAATCCACTTGGCTCCTGAACCTTGTGGTCTCGAGTTCAACTACTGGCGGATCCGGGGGGGTGGGGCGGTAGGGGCGATCGCCCCCCCCCCCCACTCAGCCGACCCCCCTTCCCTAAGGGGGGGGGCGGACGAATTTGAGTCTAGACTTCACACACTTTGTATACGAATTTATTACTTACGTTACTACTATCTACTCATTATTTATATTTTAGATTATTTCGCCCCCCCCCTCTAGTGTGTTGGCCGATTTGGTGGGGTTGGGAGGGGGCGACGGCATCATTTCCGCTCCCCCACCATAAATGTTCGAGTGGGGGGGCTGTCCAAATTATTTGTAGAAATCAAAGCAGAATCAGAGCAGAATATAATAAACATCTTTATGATTAAAACTTGTTATTGATGTTTTAACCAATCTTTATATTATGTCGTTCCCCTGTTGGCCGATTGGGTGGGGGGGGGGGGGGCCAATATATCTACTGCCCTTCCCACCTAAACCCTTTGAGTGTGTGGGGTGGGGCGGTCCTACTTTTAGGGGAAATCATAGTTTGTGAACAAAATTAGATCAATTAAAATATAGTATTTATATTATGTCGCTCCCCTTCTGGTATCTTGGACGATTCAGTGGGGTAAGGGTGGGGAGTGATTGCATCTACTGCCCTCCCACTCTAGGTGGGGGCGGTCCTATTTTTATGGAGAAATCATAGTTTGTGAACAAAATTAGAATATCTATATAATATTAGCTACGTATTAATATGTGAACCCATTTGAATATTATGTCGCACCACACTCTAATCTCAAATTTTATCATTAGTAAATATAAAATGAAAAAGCGTTGTACCAGGTGGGAGGGGCGATACATGCAATCGCCTTCCGCCAATCGGACAAACAATACTTTTTCTTTTTGGTAGTTTATGTAATTTCACATTAATTTTTTGGAAAATTTAGAATTCATACGAAATTTTTCAATATAAGAGTAACGATTGAGATGAGTTCTGAACCCAAGTATTCTTTTCCTAGTCGCCTTTTTCCAACTTTTACTCAATATGATATTTTTCTAGTTAAATAAATTTGGGACTATAGCTCACAATTTATGCTTGAATCCTAAAAAATGCAAAAAAAATTTTAAAAAATTAGATTAGAATCTAATTGGTACACTTAATTTCTCCTCCCACTTCCAAAATTTTTGTTTAGTATTTGAATTATAGTTCTGTAACAAAACAAAGTTACAAACATGCCTAAGCAACAAAATATGTCACTTACAAATGAGCTTCTTTTTTTTAAATATTATATTTCGAATATTTTTTTTTCAACAGCGATCCTCAAAGCATTAATCCAGATATGTGGGGTATCTTCAAATCGTTTATTTGCAATGTAGTAAGGGCTTATAAATTCATAATTGAATATTTTTCAAGTTAAACATTTTTCAAAAGGTCATTTTTTAATAGGATGAATAATGAGCTATAGATGTCAGGAAAATGCGTTTCTGCAGTGAAAAATGCAAGAAAACGCTTATGGCTTATGGCTTCACCTCAAACCCCATTGATAATAATGAGATGTAAAGGTCAGGAAAATGTGTTTCTTTAGTGAAAAATGCAAGAAAACGCTTATGGCTTATGGCTTCACCTCAAACCCCATTGATAATAATGAGATGTAAAGGTCAGGAAAATGTGTTTCTTTAGTGAAAAATGCAAGAAAACGCTTTTGGCGTCGGGGCTTTGCCCCAAACCTCACTGAGGAGGCTTACAGCGCTCCCCCAGACCCCCGAGCTATCAAGAGAAAGGCCTTAACATGACTGCTTTTTGTGCTTTTTTCGCCGTAGGTTGCTGTTTTTTTTTAATTTACACACACACACACACACACATACATACATATATATATATATATATATATATATATATATATATATATATATATATGCTGTTCGCACGTTTATGCTTAGGGTTAGGGTTTACTAACCGTTAGGGTTAGGGTTTGGAAAAAAAATCTCCCCCCCCCCCCCCCCCCCCCCCACTTTAAAATTCTGGATCCGCTAGTGAGTTCAACACCACTCTTATGGGTACCGGACATCCATTGGAGAGGTAAAGACGTTCGGTCATTGAGCTGGCCACACTCGACAACTGTCCCATAGATCGCAAGGTCTGAAAGGAGTACATTTACTTTTTTTCATACAGTCATCTAGCTTATTATTTAAACACACCCCAGTTACATAGTCAAATAAAAGTCACTAGCTCTTGCGGACTCAATAGCTTTTAAACCTTTTAAATAACTGCATATAATTTACTAATGTAATAACTTTTGCTCTTGTTACGCTAATGCAGATCTCGCAGAAGTGAATGAAACGAAAACAATTACTAACACAGGTGAGAACAAGAGTCATTGTCTTTACCATTTCACTTGATTAACTTATTGCTTGGTCCCGCGGGGAAAATACGTTGGTTCTGCACTGCTGACTTTTTCACAACTTTTTCGTTATTATTCACTTTACGCTTTAACCATTAAACAACTGGTGTAGATAGTGTTGGGCAGTCATTTCTGGATAAGCCTGTTTTCCTTTTTTTTTCTGTCATAATAAAGTACAAATTAGACCAATGTATCATTGGATACTAAACATACAGTGGGATAGGCCATAGCATTGGAGCCTTGTTTTCCTTGCCATAAATACATAAGAAAAGGCAAGGCTCGACATCCTTTGGGTCTACATTATACTTGCTATTTATACATATTGCTTGGTCAATAAGTTGGGTCCATGATTCTCCTTGTCATACAAACGTTGGGTTAGGATTGATCTCTTTTCTGCATATTCCGATTACTTCTTATAGCAGTACACAATGTCCTCATGTGTATTTGTCACAGTGTGTAAAAATAAACAAGAATACACAATGAGATGACGTAACAGCATACAACATAATACAAACTTGTAGTGTCAAACATTCACAAAACATAATACAAACTTGTAGTGTCAAACATTCACACAACATAATACAAACGTGTAGTATCAAACATTCACACAACATAATACAAACTTGTAGTGTCAAACATTCACACAACATAATACAAACTTGTAGTGTCAAACATTCACACAACATAATACAAACTTGTAGTGTCAAACATTCACACAACATTATACAAACTTGTAATGTCAAACATTCACACAACATTATACAAACTTGTAATGTCAAACATTCACACAACATTATACAAACTTGTAATGTCAAACATTCACACAACATAATACAAACTTGTTGTGTCAAACATTCACACAACATTATACAAACTTGTAGTGTCAAACATTCACACAACATAATACAAACGTGTTGATTCAAACCCATGTCTATCACTTGCCCATGCATTGTTGTTAAAAGATCCAGTGCCATATTTAGACGTGAAATGGCCCAAACCTATTTGAGATATGGGACCTTTTGGAACCCTTTAAAAATATTTCTTGGGTCCCTAAGCTATAGCTTATGGTGCCTAAAGGTATATCCGGCTCTGGATTTAGCTAATGTTGATTTTATATTTCACCCACTATCAATTCACATACAGAGAGTTTGTTAGTTAATCTTCCTTGCTATAAGTATGTCATGTGACAATACATTTCTAGCTTCTTTAAACATTTTCTTGACCAATCTTTAGTGACTTCGGAAGTGGAAAACGAGACCAATGAAACAGAAAGTGACCAAGGTAGGGATGTTTGAATTATACACAGACAAAAATAGTTGAACACATATACCAACAAATGAATGCATAGTTCGTAGATATAAACTAAATTAACTTGACTACATATTTTTCTATCATATCCAACAAATTTTATTTGCTCAGCAGCAATAAGGAAAATGTCCGAGACTATTGAAATCTTAACATACCAACTGGCACAATTTAATCTGACCATTATTGAGCTGGAAGAGAGACTATCCAGTTACAAGAGCACGGGTAAGACTAAAGATAATATAATCTTTGAACAGTCTTGTAATGGTATTGGTTCTCGCTATTGGAGAGAAATAAATCTGAAATCAAAACTAAATATAAAATTTCTAAAAGAAAATTAAAATAAAGTTATTGAATCCAGAAGTACGGAAGGTTGTGCATATAAAGTGCAATGGCTGATCCGTGCACACCTCTTTAAACAAATCTGGGATTGTTTAGTTTTTGTTTTGAACAAAATATGTTAGGATTATAAAGCTATGTAGTTTATGTTACTTTTTCTATTAACTTGTCTAGTCTATAGTATCAGCAGTTCTATATTCCCCCTGCATTTTATTCAACAGAGCTGGAAGCTGGAAACGAGTTAGAGAATAACAAAGGTAAACTGAGCCCAAACATTGATTGTACAAAGCTTATATCAACTTAACTTTGTCTGTCTGGAAGGATGTTTGTATACGTCTTTTCTTCCAACCCCCATCCTCGGATCAAGCTAACATTTCGCACATTGTACAATTACTCTTTGGTAGAGATAATACATGAATCAATAACAAAATCAACTAATTAATTGTGAGTTATTAGCTTTTTCGGATACCAACAAGGGAAATAAGTTCTTCAGTATTCAGTAATCACATGTATGGCTAAATAATCAGGGCTTTGTCCCCTTAGATATTTGTATACGTTATTTCTCCCACACCCATTCTCGGATGAAGTTGAAACTTCAATCCATTTTGTACATAACAAAACACTAATCGATAAAAACAATTAACCAATTAGTCAATTAATTATTGGTAATTAATTATTTTGTAAACAAAAGTGGTCCATTTGCTAGAATCATTAATTACACCTATATTTTTCTATGGACCACAAGTGAGGAATGGTGTGCCGAGAAATAATATAGGCGTATACCAGAACTCTTGATTGAAACTTCACATTATTTTTTTTTCTTCTTGTTCTAGTTGAAAGCGCCGACAACGAAACAGAGACCGAGCCAGGTAACTAGGTCAAATTGTTCATTAATTTAATTACATTTTTTTTTGTTGCATTTGACTGGTGGCCACCTATAATCTTTTTATCTTAGAACTTAAAGCTCCTTTTACATTATGCCCAATAGATCGTAAGATCTGAAACGGGATCTTTACTTTTTTATTTTTACTATGTAAACACCAGGGTCGTGGTTGCTGAGTGGTTAAGCGCTTGGCTTCCAAACCGAGGGGACTCTGGTTCGAATCTCTGTGAAGGGAGAAATTTCGGGATTTTTAGGACGCTACCCAACTCAACAATTAAGGAAAGTAAAGGCAGTCATAGAAACGGATGGCCTTTACACTGATCTGCCCTATTGATTGCGAGGTCTGGAAGGGGTACTTTACTTTTGTGTTAAATAGCCTGGAATATTTCAAGCATTTAAGCAGATCGACGCAATAGGTTGTGAAATACAAAAAAAAAAACGAAACAGGCTGATGCGGGTATATCAGTCAGGCATGTGAGGCCATATATCCCACACTCGGGTCACAGGCCACATTAAAATATCGTCGAGTTCAATAAGTTCAATAATCTCTCAGCCAAATCAGGAGAACCGTATGGTCGGGGGTTGGGAAAGCGTCTCAAATGTTTTCTTTGTTTTCTGTCACCCTCAGCTTTTCATTCAGTGCGAGACTTTTATTCCCTGATGCCTTTACTTTTTATTACACACCAGAACAACAACAACAAAAAAGATCAAACATATTTCTCTCCCTTCATGGTCTGCCATTAGATTGACAGCGAAATATGTAAATGTCAGAAATGAATACAAATACTCACAGGTTTTTAAAAATGTAGGTCACTGACATATTTGCTGGATGCACGCGATAACCTTTTTTTTATATCGAGATGGTAGTAATAGTACCAAGAGTAGTACTCCTATCCCATAAAGTAAATAAATCTTGCAACAGTTTGTAATTAGTTTGATTAATTAATGGGCGTTAAAGGCGCCAAGAACCCCCTGCTCATGGCGGCGCGTTAAATCCTAAAAATTGGATTTAATTTTGTGTGTGTGCCTGTGTGTGCGTGTGTGTGCGTGTGTACGCGCGCATGTGTTAGAGATGGGGTGACAAAAAAATGGGATCAACAATTATTTCTTATGGATGGGGCGGGGCTTCGGTCTACGAGGCAAATAAAAACAAACACTGTCAGCAAGAACGAACAAAAAAACAAACACTTAGAGAAAAAGCAGCCACAACCAACCCTTCCCCCTGCAATGTGTGCGATCAGCTTTTCATAGCGAAAATTCCAATAAAGAACTATCTTTGACTTACCGGTAATTTAAAAAAAAAAAGAAATTGTGGTCTTGTTTAATTAACTAAGAACGATTCTAGCACATTCTTTTTGTTGATCTGTCCTTATTGTAATAACTTTCCAATTTCTGTTCTTGACAATTGAGAAATTCCTTTTTTTTAAAGATAGTTATAAAGACAATTAAAAAAAAAACATGAACATATACACTTTGTTTTGTCATCTAAGTTACAAGACTGACTCTAGTTGCTACTGTAGAGGTCCTGTCTAACCAATTAGAGACAGTCAATGCAACGCTGTCTGCTTTGGAGAACAAACTCGCTCTCTTGGAAACCCAGGGTGAGTTGGGTTGCTACTTGCTGTATGCAGTCAAAATGATAAGAAACATGACTCTGAATTAACAAAAAGTCATTTGTTTTTATCGATAGATATTTAATTTAGATGTAAATAAAATGCATACCCTCTATCTCCAAGAGCAAGTATTTAATTAATATTTGAAATTAGATGAAAGAAATATTGTAACTTTCTCTCGTTGACACATTGTTTTTAATGTATCCAAACAGAAAATAAAACAAGTTCCGAGCCAGGTAGGTTGACATGTGTGCGTGCATGTGTGTGCGTGTGAAAGAGAGTGAGTGTATTTAAAATGAGACGTTTTAATAAGGTACTAGTTACCCGAAAGTAAAAAAAAAAATTCCATCTACTAAATATTAAGATTTTCTGATTACTGAAAACTCCCTTGCTTAGCCAGAGTTGGTAGTTTGGTTTTATTACACTGTCTACATGCACATATTAAGGGAAGGGGATAACCGTCTAGACAGGGCCGGTAGTGTTTTTAAATGCCTCAAAGCTAGAGTATGGCGGAATAAATTACTCCGTCTGCCTATAAAAATAAGTGTTAGCCAAGCAGTGAATACTATACAGAAAGCAGCTTTGAATTTTGAAAAATTTCACCAAAGATGTCTGCGCTCCATCGTGGACATACGATGGCAAGACCGCACCACAAACGGAAACGCTTTAAAGACCAGCTTAGGTGCCTCTTGCTTTAACTGACAGAAGAAAGAACTCGGCAGCAGGCGGGTTCCGAACGAAACAGCTGGAGGTTTCCTAAAAGGCCCTGAGAGATACATTCGAGACCAAAAGAAAATCCACTGCCGATGACATACGTAGACGGCGAAAAGATAATATAAGAAGACAAACGTCGGACAATGGTTATGTCTGCGCTGGATGCGGCAAATTATGTAGGTCGCAGCTGGAAAATACTGTACTCCTCATTTAATCTTCGGACTTGAAGAAAAGCTTTGTTATACTAATATAGGTTGGGGAGTAGTAATCTCTGATTACAGTTACGTAGGCCTATAATGTGCGACTCTCGTCTTAACTTTACGATTACAAATAGATAGCCTAACCAATTAACCTACAAAATGTACTATTCCTTAAGTTAAGATTTTTAAACAATATTCGTGTCCTATCTTTATTTCATTCACTATATTTTGGGGGAGTTGGGGAGGGTCGCGGGTCGTGAGGGGTACAGAACTTGCCTTCCGAGTGGTCTCGAATTCGAATCTCGATGAAGACTTGGTTTTTAAATTTCGGATTTTTAAGACGCCCCTGAGTCCACACAATTCTAATGGGTACCTGACGTAAGCTAGAGAAAGTAAAGGCAGTTGGTCGTTGTGCTGGTCACATAACACTCTCGTTAAACGTAGGCCATAAAAACAGATGTGACTGTTACATCATCTACCCTATATCAAACTTGCATACTAAACACTTGTTTATATCAAAGTGCTTCTCCAGTCTTGTACTGTCTTGGCGTCCTTGGTAACTAAGTTAGTTAAATTTGATTATTAAATAAGATCATATTATATAACGCCTAAATGTAGTTTAAAACTAGGACTCAGAATGACATTGAATTGCACGCATTAATCTTTGGACTCGAAGACACGCATTGTTATTATTGTTATAATATATAGTTAATAGACGTATACATAAAGTTTTCTTTAAAGGAGCTAAACCTATTTGTGTGTGTGTGTGTGTGTAAATAAATAATTTTAAAAAATGATATTGTATTGTATGTAAATACAAATCGAAGACTGTCTCTCCCAGCTCAAGACCTGGCCAGTTATTTCACATCTTTAACTTCAAGTTACCTCCTGTTCAAAGGCTCCGAGAACACAGATAGTTACAAAGCCCAGGTAAAGAGGTGAATTGTACCCTTGTTTATGAGACAATAACATCGATCTGAAACCACTGAAGAGCACGAGCTTTATGTGACATTGTTTTATGTAATGACTACTTTATTATTCGAAAAAACAAATAAACAAACAAACAAAAAAACAAAAAAAAAAAACGGTTTCATAACAGTATTAATGGAGATTTTCATACCTGGCGGGAAAAAAACTATAAATAGCAATTTTGTTTGGTGTATCCGGTGTACTAAATAAAGGAAAGTTTTGACAGACTAAGTTTTTTTCTAAAGGTATAATTTCCATGCACAGTTTAAGAACTGCAGAATCAAAATTTCTAGAAATTTCTAGCAGAAAGTAATTTAGTTGGCAACAGTAATGTGTCCTTGACATTGTTTAGTTTATCGTGAAAATCTCTCATAAGTAAATGTCAGACACCAATCCCTATTTTCCGTCGTCTGCTTGTAGTTGATACTGTGTCCCGAATCGTTACATGCTGAAAGTTTCTCTGGCTTTAACAATACTTCAGATGGTCTTCAAAAAGAACTCCCTGCACCTATCTTAGACAAATATCTTAATTTGTTGTATGTTTCGAAAATTAATCCAAATTTCTATAGCTCCCTTATATCACTGAAGATATGTAGCATGCGTCCAACCATCATGGATCGTAGGCCAACACGTGTAAACAATTTAACTGACATGACTCAGACGATTTTATGCGATAAGCTTTGATAAAGAAATGCCAACATAGGCAATTTAGAGAGGCTAAGCTGTGAGTAGCCTATAAGAAAGTAGGAATGTCTTGGAATTGAAACAAAAGTACGTGCTTACTTTTGAAAAGAGGCGCGGTGACTGAGTGGTAAAGCGCTTGGCTTCCGAACTGAGGGTTCGAATCCTGGTTTTTAATTTCTGGATCTTTAGGGCGCCTCAGAGTTCAATCAGCTCTAATAGGTAGGCCTAGCTAACATTAGTTGGGGAATAGTAAAGGCGGTTAGACATTGCACTTGTCATATGACATCCTCCTTAACCGTTGCCCACAGAAACAGATAACCTTTAGATCATCTGCCCTATAGATCGTTATGTCTTTAAGGGGAAATTTACTTTTAATTTTTACTTTAAAAAACTGGATTAAAAAATATATTCCTCACATGCTGTGCTTTGTCGAAGGGTAGGCCTAGATGACTAATAAAGTACTCTACAGTAGGGTCTATATATAATCATGAAAAATATCAGATATGTTAATATATTTGTGGATTTACATAAATATAGGACGACCCATTAGCAGAGGACAAAGATTGGGGTAGTTGGCCCAGTACTGTGAAATTCGAATAAAACTATTAACGTAAGAACAAGACCATCACTGTTTCTAAACAATCTATCAGTCCAAAATTAATGGTAACTACTCTATTGGATGCACAATTAAATTACTTTGCGATTTGTTTTTCGCGCAGTTTTACATTTTTTCCAAATCAAGGCCTCCAGTTCAAGTATGAACCCTTCATGGCTACTCGACATCAGTTGACGAAAGTAAATGCGGTTGGACCTGTGGTCTTTGTGTTGGCTACATAACACCGTCATTAAACGTGGACCACGAAAAAAACAACAATAACCAACAACTAGCTTTCCCAAACTGTTGGGTATTTCTTCACGTTTGCCTCGATGAAAGATTTCAGGCTTCACGTTATATATATTTTTTCGTTAATTAATGAAACTTTGTATTAATATGCGAATTAACTGCTTGTCTTCTTCTGTTCCTCTCTTATATAAGCGTCTATCTTTAACAGGCAGTGTGCGAGTCTAAACAACTTTACCTGGCAGAGATCGGAGACCAAACTGAATTCAGCGTTATAGAAATGGAAATAGGTAAGTGGTACTCTAATTGATCTACATAGGTAAGTGGTACTCTAATAGATCTACATAGGTAAGTGGTACTCTAATAGATCTACATAGGTAAGTGGTACTCTAATTGATCTACATAGGTAAGTGGTACTCTAATAGATCTACATAGGTAAGTGGTACTCTAATTGATCTACATAGCTAAGTGGTACTCTAATAGATCTACATAGGTAAGTGGTACTCTAATAGATCTACATGGCCTACTCTGGAAAGTCATCGTATTTATGGTGTGGTATATAGAAAGTGTAGGTTTGACCGCTTAGAATGTAAATCAGTTGGCTAGCAGACACACTCCAGAGAAAGATAACTAGCAAGGAAACGATTGATGGATGGGATCAGAGGGACGAGATCATTGTGGTTTGGGTCACTCGAATTATCCCCCCCCCCCCCCCCACTACCTGGAGAGTCAGACATACGGTTAATTCCTTTGTATTCCTATTATGTGACCGCCAAATTCCAATGTGGGCTGGCCGGATTTTTCTGACATCCACCCCACCCCAGTATGGAAGGGCTTGGCGCTTTTTCGGACTGGGCTAGTTCCTAGTGGCCTATGATGAATCCTCACCCCTGAGCTCGGAGACTGTTGCATTGAACGAGTTAGTCCCCAATATACCGAGGTAATACTTTTGGGGACAGTTACGCACCAGACTATCTACTTCCACCTCCCCCCCCCCTCCCCGACATATAAAAGTGACAAGGAAAGAAGAAAGTAAATGAAGTCATTTTCAAGAAACACATTTGTAATGTATTTCCATTTCTTTTTCCAGCTACCTTTGTTGTCGCTGATTGGCCAGTGATCATCGCAGGCAAACGAAGAGTAGGAAGTAACGAATGGGTTTGGCAGAACAGCGGCACAAATGTAAGGAAGCTCTTTAGATGGATGAGCAATACATTGTGTATTTAAATAGTTAGTGACTTTAACTAGGAGCTCAACGTCCAATATAGTTTTATAGCTATCTTAACAAACAAATCAATTAATCTGGTCACCAAGATGTACATCCTCAATAATAACAACTTTCCCAATGGCCACCTACGCTTGCGAGATGTGGAAGTCATGCAAACAGGTTGAAAAGAGACTATACGTGGCTCGGCTGCGATGGCTAAGAAAGATCCTAGGAATAACATACAGAGATCTCCAATAGAGAAATCATTTCCAGCAAAGGCATTCGCCTCCTAAGTGGTGACCGAGCTCTGTGAACATTTCCCGCCCAATACGCCGAATGGCGCGGGAAGACCGAAATCCAAGTCTTAGGCCCACGTGATATTTTAACACTTTCTTTTAAAATAACGGAATTTTATTTATCAGTTATCTATATTATTGGATTTACTTATAATTGTTTATTTTTCACTGACAGGTCACATACTTTTCATGGGCGGCTGGAGAACCATTTCAACCTAATCAAGACAACGACTGCCTGGCTATCACAACTGTCGGTGGTGTCGCTAGCATGGTGTCCATCCCTTGCTATGTGGAGAGAGGTCGATTCTTTTTCTTGTGTGAAAAGGAACTTCCACTAGCCTCCTTCAGAAATGCATGAACCAAAGGAGCTATACATAATTTATTTCAACCTTGACCTATATCTACTTGAAGTTTTAAGACTGAGAACAAAATGTAGTAGTTTTGTATAGTTTATACAACAGCGATGATATAAGATAATAGTATATAGTAGAATAAAGTCTTATACCTTATCTTATAAAACCATGGTGACCCATCGACACAAAACACATGTAAATAGATTGAGTGTCCATCTCAAAACTCAAAACAATTTTTGTAGACATAACTATCCACAGATGAGTAGCCCATTTCTCTCTTGATCAATGCTTACAATAACAGCGTCTGGCCAGCACAAAGTATATTCCATGCAGACGATGCAGTTGTTGTTTTTAAACTTTTATATCCTTATACAGGCAATGACACCATTAACCACGTCATAAAAACACATTTGCTTGATAGTCCATAGAACAGAAACACATTATAAATACTGCAGGAGAGAATTGTAAATAAAGGATAACTCTGTACAATAATAAACTGAGTAAACATTGTGTTACCATGGTGTTTGTGTGTGTGTTAAGTGCTCCAACTATTTCTAGAAAAAAGTGTGCCTACCAGTGTGCCTCCCGCAAGACATCATGGCAGAGACAAACTACCAATGGAATCGATATCATAGAGTCTTATAACTGACCACCATCCCTCCAAATGCCAGTACTTGCAACACATGATTTATGAAATCAATCAGTAAATCAGAAATCAATCAAATCTTTTGGCAGCTACTATTCATAAAGTCCAAAAACAAAAAACACATGTATCTCAAATATTTTATTTACATTTTAGTACACAAAAATAATTCCCAACTGAACTGGAAAAGAAAAATAGTCTTAACAGAATTTTATGTTCACCTCAGACAGTTCACCAATTCTTGTTTCTGTAACAAGTTTTCCAAAATAAAAACAAACTTAAATGAACACTTCAAAACAAGATTTTGTGTCCAGTGAGCTAAGACTTAACAAATGGTTCAAATCAATGGGCTTTGTACAGTTCTCACCATCCTATGGTAGCCATTGGTAAATGAGAGTTTAAATACTGAATATTCTCACAAGCATAAATCATTACAACAAAATATATTTCTTTATAAACTTAAACAAAAGATCAATATATATAACATATAATATATGCAATACTGCCACACAAAATATATGTAGAAGTATATAATAGTAATAAATGATTAAACTATTAAACAGATTAAATCATTGAAAAAAAGCAACAAAAAATGGCATGCACATGTCTATACAAAGAGAAAAAGGATAATAACAAGCTAATACAGTAAGAATATTTTTTTAGTGTAGAGTGAACACACAAAATATAGACATAATTACAATTTCAAATTACTCAAAAATGGCAACAAAATTTAAATTTGAACAAATAGCCAAATATTGCCATAAAGAGTGTGTTGAAAATGAAAAAAAAATTAATTTGGAAAATAAAATTCTATATAACAAACACTCTCTTCTCTAGTTTGTGAAACAAAAATAATGTATATACCAGTGGTAAAAATGTATCCCACATGGTAACCATACAAATAGCTAGACACACAATAGACTAGGACCAACAGAAATTAAATCTGAGAAAACAAACAACACTATGATAATGAGAGTTATGGACAGAGAGTATTCTTTGTTATGTACTTGAACAACACAATGTTAGTAAGTACAATGTAAGGGTTTAGGGTTTATACACTTCTTTAGTTAGAAAATACTTTCCATTAATATCTAGTAGATTAGTCAATGGAAAGACAGAAAATTCAGACCTAATTAAAAAAAGGAATTTTACTGGTGATAGACTTATTTAGAAAATTATATTTGCCGATTTTAAGAAAGGGAGCATGGTGGCTAAGTGTTAAAGTGCTTGGCCTCCGAAGGGTCTCGATTTTGAGCTTTGGGATCTTCATGACACCCTGAGTCCACTTGACTCTAATGGATAGCTGACATATTGGTGAAGTAAAGTCCTTGTGCTGCCCACATGACGCACTAGTTAAACATCAGCCACAGAAGAGGAAAAGATAACCAAGTCTGAAAGGGGTATTATTCTTACGGAAAGCAAAGAAAATATTAATTTTAAAAAAAATATGAATTGTATAAAATAAACTGACAACCAAAAAAAATATCAGGGCAAAGAAAACCATTTCTGTTGCCAGAAAATTCAGCTGCTAAGACATTCCTCTATTATGTTTTCCTCTGCCAGAATGTGCAGTTTTGATTATGAGGCATACTAAGAAATTGTTCCCAATCCTGAATGAATATTCTAAGAAGCAGGTATGTCATGGTATCTAAAGCCACTTGTTTGGAACCAACTGCAGGTCAAATACAAAATAAAATCTACCAAATAGATTGTCATCCCACATTTCTTTAAATATGGAAATAATATGGAAAGTAATCATAAGAATGTAATATAGTTACACTTCTATTCTATAAAAATCAGACAAGGAAAAATGATAAATGCAGTACCCAAAAATATTTTTTTTTGTTTCATTATAATTTACTATTAATTAGTAGCATGTATAATGTATAGTTGAAAACCTTTCTACACTTTTAAAACATTATTTATAAGGCCACTAGGCCTAGCTGCCATGCATGGGCTAAACTACTAACACTAGTCATTAAATCAATAACAAACACAGTCCCATCATATATCATTGAAAACTGTCTTAGTATTATAGAAAGTGTCTTATTTTAGTATTAAGTCCTGACATAGCATCATTGAAAACTGCAATTGTATCATTGTAATTCAATGTGCTCAGCTCTTCTGAAAAATATTCTTTTAAATTTTTATAGCATTTAGTGCAAAACTATTTCTGATCTGTGTATGAAATAACTTCTTCTTAGATTGATGTCTTAGACTTGTATGGCCCTAATAGGCTTAGATGTATAGAAAGTGGCATGTGCATGCAGGTTTTACAACCTAACACAACACAGTAACAGAAGTAGATGTCTGTTATTGAGGGCTTGAGGATCTATCATAAATGTTAATCATCCCAATTCCAATAAAGCATCATAAAATTTAAACAAAAAAGATCTTTTAGACAAAATTAGATAGACTAACCTGATAACCTTTTTTTTTACAACTCACTGACCATTAAAACATATAAATCAAATTGCTATTTTTGGATATGCAGGTAAAAATTTTGATAATCCTTATAACTCAGAAACCAACAAATAAAGAGATGACAAAATCAGTTCAGTTTTTCCTCTAAATTACTACAAAGCTAATTATCTTGTAGCAATGAGGCTGCCATCACAAAAACTTTGAACTCAAATAATATTTACATTGTCAAAGTGGAAAGAAAAATATTTCTGAAATAACACCTTTTTTTTAACAGGAAAAAGCTTAGTAAAGAAAAACCAAATTATAGCATAGAGCAGTTTCAATGTCTTTTTATTTCATTGACATTGAACACATTAACAAACAAGTGCAGTTATAAATGAACTAAATATAAAGTCATATAAAGTACTTGTCATTTTCCTTGATGCAGATTGTATATTGGAAATGATAAAGTGGGCTTGTTTATTTATTTATTTTTCAATTCTTTTTTTTTCATGATATAACAGTGATGACTTATGGACTTCCATCTCTGAAATGTTTATAAAATGAAAAATATATTAAGCGAGTAAATATTTTCACTTAGCAGCCAGAGAGTGTGCACATAATGAACAATTTTATCCAAATTATAATTACAATGAAGCGGTGATGGAAATATCAGAATTTGAAGATAGCTTTATATGATATATTAATGCTATACTGAGAAACAAAACAAAAAAAAATAAAAAAATACAACTACTTACGTTGTGAACATAAGTTCATCAGTGGTGTCCATACTCATGTCCACACCATTCTCATAGTCAGCCAGATCATTTCTGGGGAGCATCAGTTTTAAGTCTACATCAACAAAATGTGTATTTTCAAATCTGCTACACAAGTTGACAGTAAGCTTTGCTAAATCACTTAAAAGATTTCATTTGAAATATATTTCAAACTGACCAAAGGTAAAAATTCATCAAAAATGTTAGTATGCTCTGTTGGTACGAAGAAGTGATTTAGCAAACTAAAACACAAACAAAAAACAAAAACAAATTTGTAGTACTGGGATGTAATTTTTTCAAAAAATTTTTTTTTACATCAGAAGAGGCACCAAAAAAAAACTAAAACATTTGACATTCAAAGTTGATTGGAAATGTTCTTGGAAGAGCATATGTTCTTCAAGACATTATAACAATTACAAAATCCTAACTAAAACTCCAATATCCATTGTTTTGGCCTAACAAATTTTGTTAGACAAAAAAGGTGGTATAAAAGAAAAGTATGTTACATAAATTTACTGGCAGTCTCTGCAAATCCTTTTGAACCACCATAATAATATGTCTACCAGTTAAAACTAAAGAATGATCTCACTTACATGCCCTTTTAAAAACAAATCATGCATATGCACATTGTTAATTTTCAAAAAGCAACCTTTAAGAAGATCAGAAGTAGCTATGGCATAAATTGTAAGCATGATAAAGTAAAAAATAGATTTTCTATAGCTTCTTTTGCTTTTGAAATACTTCTCAGACAGACAACACAAACACATCAGCATCTCTTCTTAACCCTAACCCTGAACTGAAAAAACAAAAAAGTTATCACCAGAAAAAAGCTGAAAACCTAATGATGAGCACATCTTCACTATAAGGACTAATTAAGTCTATTTACCTTGTGGCCCTGCAAGAAAAGAAAACAATTCTCTTCAGTTTGACATTGTAGAAGAAATAGTTAAAGGACCAGATGCAGCCATCTTCACTAAATGGATCAGATGAAAGATCTGGATTGTAGCTGCAAACAAGACAACATCTTTATTGAGATCAGTTCCAGTTTAATATAAACAGCCTCGTAACAATCTTTTATTGATCATGCTACTCTGTGTCATACACCTATTTTAAAACATTGATAAAGCTAATCCAAATTTAAAGCTATTACATTAGTTTTGATACCCTTGCATTAAAAAGAGATTTTTACCTATAGATATAGCAATCCTTTAAACATATTTCCTCATCAACAGCAGACCACAGTTGTTGCCTGAAAGCACCGAATCTATCTCCAGCAGCAGCAAAAAGTGAAGAGTTAATATTCTGTTCAACCCACTGAAATAAAAATATCTTTTCAGGTTTATAACATTATGAATCAAAATGTATAGAATTATAATTATTTGTATTTGTGTGTGATTGAACATTACTGTAGGACATTAATACAAGGTATAAAAAAAAAAAAAAGACAATTTAAAAAATATTACAAGATCCCATTTTACATAAAAAATGATAATAGTTATTAAATTAAACAGTGTAATGGATGGCAGCCTGGTGGTGTACTAAGTGCTTCGGATTATTGTCTTGAAGGTTCCTGGTTCGAATCTTGACTGCCGCCTTCCTAAATGTTCTTTGGGAGGTTTAAGATAGGATGCAACAACCTTCATTTTTAAAGGAACATCCCAAACATGTAATCCAAAACAAAATTATCTACTTTAATGAACTGCAACGTAAATCACATCAGAGAATTTCAATCTTGAATGGAAAATGTCTACAAGCAATTTAAAAATCAGTATCAGTAATTTTTAAAGCTATCAAAATAATGTTAACAAGGGACTTTTGTAAATGTGGTGTAAACTGCTTAATAAAATGAAATTCATTAACTTTCCATCAAAGCCAAATGAAATACAAAATTAATAGTATCTGTCATCAGCCAGTAAATGATAATTCTATGATGCCTAAACTTACAGAATTATTGTTGACCACACTAAAGCCTACAGTAGTATGTCTATCCTACATAATACAACCAAAATACAGAGAAAGAGTCATCCCTAGGGACTATTAATTTGGATTGTTTTACCAGTATTATTAGACTGAAGACATGTTCCCAGGAATATTAGTTTGAAGAAACTAAAAAATGTTATCTAGTAAAGATATTTAGCACTTGATTTATAAAATGTAAACTGTTGAATGATCTATATGTTTGTAAATATAGAATTCATGATAAATGCATTTTTTTTTTGGATTGCAAAAAGTCTTAAATGTCAGTCATCAGTTTTTATATGTTATAAGTTAGCATTTATTTAAATGTGTACAGGCTACATGTTAGCATTTAACATTTAACAGGTTAACATTTATCTAAATGTGTATACCTGTTTTAATGTAATTGTTTGTAATGGCAACATAAAATAGTATGCATAAGTTTTTTTTTCCTTGTAATTATTGGCACTAACAGACTCCATATATAGGGTGCAAGTATTTATATTCTACTAAATATACATAATAGTTTAATATATGAAGTGCCATTCTTCTTCTTCTTCTAGCCAGCTTTATTGCTGCTGAGCTGTGAGCTCTTTTGCAGACTGTGCCAAGGAAAAAAAGTGTGCTGGAAGTGCCATTCACAAACATAATATAAGCTCAAGATGCAATGAGAACATAAGAGAAAGTATATGGGTTACATTAAGTTTAGTACAGTGGTTATGAACCTGTTTTCAATTCAGTCTTTACTTTCTAAAGTGAGGATATTTTTTTTTCATGGAGTCCTAAATAGGTTTGAAGAAGGTACATTGCAAAACATGGGTGGCAGTGCATTGTTAACAGAATGAATCGTTAGATAGTGTCCACAGAGAATCACTATGGAAAATAGTTAGAATACACATTCCAGAATAATTACTCCAGATTCTATGATACCTATACAGTCAATCTAGTTTCTGCATTAAAACAGAAGAAGAACAACCGAGTTTTTTAGCATCCAGACAGGTGTGAGACAGAGGTAAATCTTATCTTTCTTCCTCTTCCTCCTAGCCATCGACTACATAATAAGGAGAGCAATGAACCAGGCTGTCTTTGGTATTCCAAGGCGTGAACAAAATCAAATGACAGACTTGGACTTCGCCGATGGCGTTGCACTACTCGGGACTACAAATAAATGTATACAAGAAATGACGGAGAGCCTAGATAGAGAAGCACCCAAAATTGGCCTCTGTATAAACACAAATGATTGGGATGCCTACCATGATGTAGCATGCCGAATAGGAAAGGCAGGGAGCCTTTTCCAAAGGCTGCAGCCTTTTGGGACAAGCCAAGCCATTGGACTCGAGACAAAAATACACCTTCTTAACACAATCGTCATCCCAACAGCAACATATGCATGTGACATATGGAAGTCATCTGTCAAAATTGAAAAAAGACTAAATGTGGCTCAACAAAAATGGCTGACACGGATTTTGGGAGTCAGTTATACATATTGGGTCTCAAACAAAGAAAATCCTATGCCTTACTGGGAGTCGAACACTTAGTGAGGTTGTGACACAGCGCCGCATGAGGTTTGTGTGACATGTTCTCCGACAAAATGAACTACCCATACCAAGAATTTTGATGACATGGAGGCCAATACGAGGAAAGCGCAAACATGGACGTCCTCGTATAACTTGGTGCCACACTTTCATGGAAGACCTTAGAACAGTGGACACCAGGTGGGAGGAGGCTTCAGATATTGCCAGTGACAGATCTTTGTGGAGATAGCTTGCCGCATAATGCGTCAAATGGTGCAGGAGCACCTAAGTCTAAGTAAGTCTACATTGCAGAATAGTCAAACAACGTTTTTTTTTAAATATAATGGAAAGATAAATGAAAATGATAGTCCCTTAAAAGAGGCTGGAGCATACAAATGACATGTAAACTATTTAGTGTATATAATGTCTTACATCAAGACTTGTCTCACGGCTGAACTCTGAACTTTTGGCTGTACTGAAATCATAGTCAGGGTTGAAAGATGCATTCAGAGTCGAAATTAGATAGAAGAGGGTCTTGGTAGAAATCGTGTCACAAATCGTTCCCCCTTCTTCAAGACTGCCCACAAGTAAAGTGTTGACACTACAGAAACAAAGAAAAAAATCAGCTAAATCAATTAAATGTCACTTTATAGACAAAAAGTATTGGATTCAAATAAAATAAAATAACCTAGCTGAGTTCTCAACTACAAACCCAATACATAGTAACAAAATGTTTTGAAAGTAAAATACTTAATATTTAAGGGAGAACCATTTCTAAAAAAATGCAACCAACAAAGTATATTTTACTTAAGTTGAAATAGTTACACCATTGCAATTTTATTGTGAATCTACCAACCACTTATATGTTTTGTCTGTTAATTTTTGAGCATAGTATATTAAAGTTAACCTTCAGCTATAATTGAAAATAAGAATATAAGACAAACTCATTAGGGCTGGATGTGCTGTATGTATAGCCATGGGCTTGAGGTGGTGATAAGGCTTGTAGCCCTCCTGGTGCCTCACGATTTTCTTCATTCAATGTCTTGTAAAGACGTTTGTCATTGCCTGCCATTTTGCATGAGTAGCTCTCAATACTAGATGAATCATAAAAAAAAAATTACTATTTTATTGTTAAATTATATTCAAACAAATTTTTACTAACATCATAAGTTACAACCAACCAGCATTAGACTTTTTAAAAAACATCTCTACTAAAAATTTAACTTTCTTGTACACATGGTATATGGCATTTTAAACAAAAATAACAGAGGAGAACAATACTAATTATTCACTTCAAGTATGCCATTTAAAGTTTGCATTTTTGTATTTTAACTTGATAAAATAGTTAATTAAATGGTAAAATTGAATCACTGCCTGACTGAGGATGTACTATATATATATATATTTTGTCCTAATTCCATGCTTTTTTTGGTTCTCTATCTGCTATAATCTTGTCGGAGGTTTGGGCTAGGATGTAATACCTCTTCAATTCTGAAGGAAAACCCAAAACATAAAACAAACAAAAATATCACTACAATATATATATATATATTATATTATATATATGAGTGTTTCTCCTTCAGTTGCAGAAATGAGATGAATTTCTATTTATAACGGAATTTGCTATGGTGGAACAATGTCAACTACAAAGAAGTTCCCCTCTCTACACACTAATGATGTACATGTACATCCAAAAGAACAACAAGTGCCAATACAATTTGGGATCAGTGGCATTGCAGGGTAGCTAAAGATATTCAATGCATTCAAAAAGATTTAGTAAAGACTAGAGTAACATTGATAAAGTAAAAAAAATATAAAGAGTAAAACTACAATTCCTTTAAAAACTCTTAAATATATTTATATTATTAAGGTAATTTTTATGGAGATAGATTACAAAAAATCTAATTGTTAGTAATTAATCAACTTACCGGAAATCAAGATGTGTGTTACTGTTTTCTATGTCCATAGACAATGCTGAATTAACAGCTTCAAAATTTGAATTTTCCAGTAGTTTCATTTCTCGTCAAATATGAAATTTGATCTTTGATAAGGAAATTGAGCTTTAGGGATTTAACGGCTGCCAAACTAAATTTTAGATAACCAAATCTGATTTTGACCAGCGATATGGTAAAATTATATATTTTCAATACTTGTAATATGAGGCAATATTTCAATTAGCCTCAGCAGCTGATTAGGAAAAGACAACTATATTTTTTACTGCTGATTTGTATAATCTCATATATCTAGTTTAATCTAAAATCTAAATGAAGAGAAGTTAACTGATCTTCTATAGAGTTGTCTTACAGTCAAATATTTTTAAAAGTATTAATATAGTCTTTGTTGCTAATACACATTAATAGATCTAAATACTTCTTTCAAATTCCAAGCAAAAAGAAGAGATATAGATCTAGATCTATATATTGCAGATACCTATTTAAAAGTATTTATCTAAGTCTAAGTAGCCTATTAGATGTTAATTTTCTGACAAAATTTGCAGTTCATATGATTAATTAAATCTAAAACTGTAGATCTAGATAATGGCCTGATCACCACTCAAAAATGCAGGGATATTTGGCTGAGGCATAAACTACAAGCTAAACTGCTACTCAAATTTAAAATGTTCTTAAGAAAACTTTTCGGATGAGCAAAGCAATGTCTGTGTTTAGCACAAACTTCATTAATGTCCCTGAAATGCATAATATCCTTTTTAATTGAATAATCCAAGAAGCATTCTGCTGTGGCCATCTCAGTCTTATCACTCAACTCAGTTTTGTTTTTTTAAGAAATCAATGTTAGTGAACAAGCTCAAAATTTAACGTACGGGAGTTAGAAATCAAAATAATAACAGTAACAAGGAAGTTTAGGCTAGGAAGGGCATTCAATCGTCGACACTTTTTCTTCCCCTTTGATTTGCTTAGCAATATGGATCTACACACAATTTGAAATACAGCTTGGAAAAAAGTAAATGATTTCAGAGAGATCAGGACTCTTAATCAATCGCACAAATATAAAATCACTTTGAAATGCACATAAACAGTTTATACTAGGTATCGTCCATTTGTAAATAACAGTCCCATGATCCTTCTTAAAAGACAAAGGGGAAAGGGTATTCCGTGGTCAATCTAAAAATAGAAATGAACGTTATTAAAGGTTTATTTTAAGGTCACGAGTCTCTTAGGTAAAATTCAAAAGCAAGCCACAGACTTAAGTTTCCGATACATGTGTTTGTGTATCAAACTACGATTTTCTCAAGACCTTAATTATTCTTCGTAACTGTTAAAAATATATGGTTTTCATAAAGCGTTACAATTTCTTGCAAATTCTTCATCGGCTTAAAAATTAAACTGAGTGGTTGGACATGGATCTCGAAAACAACTATATATAGCGATTTTCTTAGAAATTTGAGAGTCTATATATATATCTTTGGCAAAGAAAAATACTAGCTTATAATGGGCACAAAGGGAAAACTCTGGTTTGACCGTTATAGTTTTTATAAATATAAAAATCTAATGATTAAATTTGGTCTGAAGGTCTAGACTCTTTATATTTTGAACAGACATGGATGGCTGCCTGGCAGTGCAGTATTCGCGCTGGACTGTCGGTCGGTCGTCTATTGATGGTCCCGCGGGTTCATACAATACCCGCTGACATCTTCCGACGTCTTGTTGTAGGTTTGAACTAGGATGTATATTATCTTCAACTCTGAAGGAACATCCGAAACTTGTAGAACATTTTACAAAACATAAACTTTCAAACTAAAAGTAAAAAATGCTTTCAGCACCGACCTTCTAAGTCTATGTATGAGCATATGGAGTGGGTTGCCTGAGTCAGCCAGGAAAACAAATTGCTTAGCAGAATTTAAGTCATTGATGATAACATTCGTGACTAGATTGACTTAGGGACACGCGTAGGACGTAATCATCTTCTTTTTTTAAGTAACGTCTGTTTTTATAAGATAGGAGTCTTTGACTATTATGACTATAATTGTCTTTCAAGCTGTCATCTTAATTAAAAGGCAAAATCACCCTTACAAAAAGTATCGATCAGCTTCTTTATAGAGGAATTATCTTTAACAATCTGTTTTAAAATCAAATATACACTTTAGGCCTACATTGTTACTTTTGTAGGACTAGTCAATCTAGATCAGTGATCCGGTTCCACGGAACTTTATAAGTGTTTCGCGAGGTCTGAACTACTGGGAGGCAAGGGAAACGTTGCTAAGTAGGTTTGAACTTGGCTTGGCTTGCCTACCTATGAAGGAAACTCGAGGTTCGAGTTGAGTTTACTGAGCGCCTAAAGCAAGTAAAACCTTCTCCCATACATGTTACCATACAGGTCGAAGATTTTTGGTTTCCTTTAAGCATAAAAGCTATAATTATTTTTTTTAAAAGCAAAATGTTCCGCTAAAGACTCAGAATGTGTGAAATGTTGCCAAAGGAAAAAATTTGGGAAACACTGATCTAGATCAAATATGTATAGAGGCGTACAGGTGAGGTTGCAGAGTTTCGCATAGTCAAATATATCGATGGTAAAATAGATCTTTATACTTTCACCTCCACCTATCTTTTGAAATGTTGCGGCACGTCCGTCTTTCTCAATTCCTCTCTGTCTTTTGCCTTGCATAAAAATATCTTTTAATGGTCGTCCATTCTTTGATGTCTTCCCATCGCTTTCTATGTCTGCTTCTTCTTCTTTAGCTGGTTCTGAAAGAAGGTCCAGATCTTTATACTGTCAAAAGTATATTTAATCGAAACATTCTTATCGGTAATGTAGCAAATTTATATGGGTTATCGGAAAGTATCATGTTAGGCCAACTAGGTTAATATTCTCAGTGGGAATGGTAGTGGCGAACACCCTTCAAACTCGACCGATCCGCAACCCCCGAAGAAGGTCAAATTTTAGTAGAGAAATCACACAATGCGGGCTATATATGATTTCTTTACATATGTTAATAATATATACTAATTGTTTAGTGGCTGTCCATTTACTGTGATCTTTGGGGCTGAGTAGGTTTTATTGGGTGACTTATGGAAAATGACTTCTGTTTGCCCGAGGTTTATAGATAAACCAAAAGAGGCTCAGCGTATGCAAAGTCGTTGACCGCGATCTGGAGATCATGTTCAAAGTGGACTAGCAGGGCGCAATCGTCGGCATTGAGAACCTCTGTTATGAACATTTCTTTTTTTTTTATGGGACGTGGTAGACCACTTCATATATCTAGGAAGCATATTGCTTTCAATGGAAGTTGATAACCGTCTGGCCAGGGACAGTAGTGCTTTTGGACTCCTCCAGCGAGAGTTTGGCGGAATATATCGCTCCGCCTGCCTACAATGATAAATGTCTACCAAGCAGTAGTTTTCTCAACCCTTCTACATGAATATGAGACATGGGTGCTACACAGAAAGCAACAAAGACTACTTGAACGCTTTCACCAAAGATGCTTGCGCTCCATCATGGACATACAGTCCAAGATGCTCTACAAACAGCGATGTCGTTGCGAACGCAGGTATGTACAGTATAGAAGGACTTCTTATGGTCCGACAGTTACGCTTGGCAGGGCAAGTATGCCTTATGGGGTACGAACGTATGCCAAAAGCAGTCTTTTTTTGTGTGCGATGAAAGGTGGTTGACGTAACAGAGGTGGCCCCATACGAGGTACGAACATATGACAAAAGCATTCTTTTTTTTTTTGGTGAGCCGAAAGGTGGTCGACGTAACAGAGGTGGCCCACGGAAACGCTTTAAATATCAACTTAGGTGCTAATATCTGCTGTAACTAACATCATCACCATCATCAAACTCCATTTGAGTGAGGGCGTGAGAGACTCAAATCATTTCTTGCAAAAGCCCTGGACAGAAACCCTGGGTTTTGCGTAGTGCACACATGTCACCTTACAGAATTAGAATTTTAGGTTTCCCAGACCTGTCGAGATGGATATCTGCAAGTCTGGGGCTGTCAAAAAGAATATGCGACACGGTTTCCTCTGTTTCTCACATAGCCGTGAGAAATATGAGCCAACAGGACAGTGGCCTCTTCTGCACTGTGCTATAATAGCTTGCCCAGGCCTGGACAGCCTCCATCACGGGGAATTGCGGTCAGGGAGCCTCATGCGCTCCCAGACTCTACGGGCTTTTTTTTTGGAGTTGTCCCAGCACTCAAACCACTTTTCCATTTCTTTTTTTCTTTTGGGAAATACTGCATTCGTCATTAATCTTCGGACTCGAGGGCAAGCCTTATTATTAGACTAATTGCTTATATTTTAACCAATTTTTATATTAGGCCTATCTGTCACGCCCCCCCACCCCCCGTATAATACCTTCGAGCGGGGGGGGGGGGGGATTCAATTTTTGTGCAGATATCACTGTTTGTAAACAAAATTAGTTAAAAATCTATATAAGTTAAGCTACTTAATGATATTTTAACCAATCTTTATATTATGCCGCCCCCCTTCTGGTGTTTTAGCCGATTAGCGTGGGACGAGGCGATTGCATCAACTGCCCTACCCACCCAAACCCTTTGAGCTGGGGGAGGGTGGCGGTCCAATGTTTATGCAGAAATAAACTACTACTTTATCTATAGCTACATATATATGCCGTGTGACGCTTATATAGACTACATATGGGTTAGGGTTTACTTGACGATAGGGCCTATATAACTCAAAAGTTCTGGATCGGTTATAGTGGTTATTCCATATTTTTTAAAATTATAAACACAAAATAAATAAATAAATATAACGTTCTAAGTGTAAATCAGAATGCATTAAATTGATTTATATATTTACATAAGATAACAAATTTAGCTAAATACAGATCTAATTTACTATTGCAACATACTTATATAGGGCCTGATTTAAACGGAAGTACATCATATTTAACTTCTACTTTCATAATTACATAGGAACGAAACAAACCCTTTCTGAGGTCGTGATATCGCAAGATATATCATAATGTTTAAATGTAGATGATAGATCTAGTATCTATCTTTAGATATCTAGACTCTAGCTAGAATCTACATTAAATAAATCTATCAAATGACATCATTATACAAGAATCTAATAGCCAAAAAGGTAACCACTGTCAGGTAATGTTAATGTTAAATGTAGATCATAATTTTAATATAATAAATAGTTACTTAACTTAATAGTAGATGAAGTAGATGACTAGAGTCTAGATCATAGTAGATGATAGAACTGGTCTTACTAGACTCTAAATAGTAATCTAGATCTAGAATCTAGATTAATTCTAGATCTACTACCTCAGTACTACTAGTACTAGATCTAGAATCCTAGATCTATATCTATATTCTAATAAAAATATTTATATTACAATATTAGTAATAGATTTCTATATTCAATATTGTATTAAATTATTAATTCAATTTAATTCATAATTGTATTCACAGTATTGATAATTGATCATTTTGATAATTGAAATTTGAATTATGAATTAGAATAGATATTTATAATATTAGTAATATCAGATTCAGATCATCTGCTATTGCCCTAGTCCCTAGCCTATATAATATAGATCTACTATTATATTAACTATGTATAATATAGATCTATTAGATCTAAGATAAGTATATTGAGTATAGAGTCTGTATATTATTATATTTATATCTATAATAAGTATAATAATATATAATATTAAATTTTTAAATAGATCTATATAATTCTCTTCATGGTTCTAGAGTTTGGACACCTAGTAATGGAAAGATCACTCTTTTATTTCAGCAAGTCGGACAGACTAGAGTTACCCCACGTAATTTTAGAGGCGAAAAATAAAAGGAGGGGGGTGGATGAACAAGTAGTATTCACCTGTCACTAAATAGCAGGGCTAGACTTAACCATTGTGACCAAGAAGTCATGGAAAAAAGAACAAATAATCTACTCTGTATTCACCCGTCACTAAATAGCAGGGCCGGACTTAACCATTGTGGGGCCCAATGCGAAAATGGATTTCACGGGCCCAGCTTGGGTAGAGACACGGATAATAAGGGAAAATTAAGAGTTTGTATTAGAAAATATATTCGTCTTTGCATTCTATTCATGCTTTACTACGCACAGAATTACTACACAAGCCTTGTGTGTAGTGAAGTCATACAGTATATCATAAGCATAAGAATTCTGTTTCCTACATAGATCGCGGTCAATAGCAAGAATTACCAATCTATCTTTGTGTGAAAATTCTTGACCTCAAGTAATTCTTCTTTAGTTTGAGGCGCGAGAAGCTTCTTTCACTAGATTCCACAATTATGGGTATTGCATAATGCTGTTTTTTTTTATCGTGCGTAGGATTGGCGTTTTTCATACTGAATGACACCCAAAAATGACAATTTTGTCTATATATTTCAGGATAATTTCCGGAGATTTACAGGACTTTTTCGTATATTTTGCAATTTCAGGAGATTTCCAGGAGCTCCTGGTAAATCAGGAGGCCGCGGGAAATCTGCAATAAGTTATAAAATGGTTTAATTTAATAATTTACACCTGTAATTAGCGAGGGTCCTATGGAAGTGCAGGGCCCACTGCGTTCGCATAAGTAGCAGTGGCCTAAGGCCGACCCTGCAAAATAGCAGCGTATGCTACGCTGTGGGTCGACTAGTTATTTATAATTAGTCAGACTCTTTAGACTATTAAACTTTTACCACATTACCATAATCCATATCCATTAAATCCATATATAAGTATTATTGTATATTATAATATATAGACTGTAACTAGTTTAACTAATATAGTATAAGTATAGTTATAATGTAATACTGTAATCTGTAACTATTCACCTATTGATTGATAGAAATATAGATAGATCTAGATCTAGTGAATCTAGTAGATTTAATGGAAAACTCCAATGGTTTTGACAATTTTTTATATAATATGTGTTTTGATTTACAGATAATGAATGTATTTTTATTCTTGTCTTTTAATTTGCTATAATAACTTAGTAATTGATGTTTTTCTGGTGTAATTTTCCTGCGCATCCAAAACTATCAGATTTTCACAGGGTTTCTATGTGACGTCACACTAACCTATTAATTTAATCTATTGACTTATTAAATTGTGTAAAGGGAGACCATACAGTAAAGTTTACATTCTCGTAAAAGAAATATATCTTCGTCTGTGCAGTTAGATGGAGATCTTTAGTAAGCAAAGATAAAAATGCGTGTTGAAAATAGATTTACATGCATGGCTAACCACGGCAGTGTGTATTTTCTTGCCTGACCACGCAACACACACAAACACTATCGCTTGGTTGTCTTGTTATGACCGACTACATGTAGTCTAGACTAGCCTTACACTGACCAGTTTGTTACAATCAGAGACACAGTCTATTTACTTTTTAGAACAGGGAGGGGCTTAGATGAAAATGTGACTTTTTTTCTCGAGTTGGTTATCCTAATGCTTTTAGATCTCTCTCTCTATATATAATTGTACCATAACTCTTGACTAGGCCGTCATTAAGCCTAACAGCTACTGTACTGATGAAGCGATACAATTATTTAAATGTAGTTTCTCTTTCAGTATTGTTGAGGGAAGTGACGTTTGACTGAGTTAAAAATAAAGTCTCAAAGAATCCCGTTTTTTTTTTAGATGTAAAGAATTTACTGACTAATTTATTAAATATAAATGTTTCTAAGCATTTAAATACAAAATAGTAAAATGTTCACTACTACAACTTTTTACGCACAATTTAAATATGTCAATAACTCAAATTTGAAAAACCATCGGAGTTTCCCTTTAAGTAGATCTAGTTGTTAGTCTATAGTCACTAGATCTATACTTACTATAGTCTATATAATTTTTTGCGTGTATAGTATAAATAGATAATCATAATAAGATCTCTTAATAGTTATAGTGTAATAACAAATGAGGCAGTCCTATTATTGTTTATGTAAGTGTAGGCCTATTGGAAAAATAATAATTTTTATTTCTTATATTTATTTTTTATTTTTTGACTGAAAACAAACAAACTGTTATTAATATCACTTATCAGAGTAACACTTAATGTTTTGAAGAAGGATGATCTATCGCACTGCTCAACTGGTGACACCCGGTCCAGTTGTATCAACTCCTAATGCTCATGTTAGCAGGTTGGCTGTGGTGAGATGGGTCTACACAATGCCAACACAAGAAGCAGCATCAAAACACCTTATCACGGGGACAAACTTGTGTCCATGTACTGGCCGGACAAAAGGAGGAGAGATTCAGGAGAAATAGAAGTAGAAAATATTTCAACTCAGGGTCTTTAAACACAAGCATTTAAGTTTGTCACTGTGATGTGGTATTTCATATTGCTTCTCACACCATTATGTTTACATTCCATCACAGCCTGATAACAGAGCCTTTCATGAGCATTTTATTATGAAGACTTTCTGAACTTTTTTCCCTATCCCACTTTTGGAATTTTTTTTCATTTTCTTGAATTATTTTTCTATTTCCTTTTTTACTTTGTGTCACACTACTGCTTAAAATGACAGCATGTAAATTACTTATTTTTCATTCAGACTCAATACATTTATCTTTCTTTTGTTCTTATTCTTTCAAAACATGAAGCTAGCCAGGACTATCTTGAGTAACTACCAGCATGTCAAACTTCAAGAAATTGAAGCAGCAATTCAAAGTCTCGTGAAAGTTGCACCAGTCAGGAAGGAAAAGATAAGGTATATATTGTAGATCAACTTTTTAGAAATAATAATAAATAGCTTGAAATGTTACTCTGTTAGCTTTTTTCAAAACTAAATCAATATTTGACTGCATGAGTTAAGAGATTTTTACAAAGCTTATGACAACTCCATCTGTCTGTATGTGGTGTGGTTCAAATTTTGTACATGGTTTTTCTCCCATTTCCATTCTCAGATTGAGTTGAAACTTTTCAAAATAATTGATTGTCTCTAACAAAACATGAATCAATAAAAACATTAGCCAATTAATTAATAGTGATATTTAATATATTTTGTTTGCTATAGAAAAAGAAAAATGTTAAGTATTGAGAGATATGGCTGAACATGTGCAGTTCTTTCAAATATAAGTATTTAAGAAATATTTTGCTTACTTTTAAACACAGTAGAAAATCAGAATTATCATTTCAGATTTGACAATGCACAAGGGTACATCCTGTTTTAATAATATACCTAACATCTGTATGGTCACTTCTTCTTCTTCTTCTAGCCAGCTTTATTGCTGCTGAGCTGTGAGCTCTTTTGCAGACTGTGCCAAGGAAAAATGGTGTGCTGTTTTATATGGTCACAAAACACACTTTAAAATTTTGGGACAAAATAAATTCTACCTACATTCAAATCTCAATATGAACATAATTTTCTTAGTCATCCTTTCTGATTTTTAACTTAATGCGGCTAGTTCAAATCAGTCTAATTTGATACATTAGATTAATGTGTAAGAAATAAAATAATCTTCAAATGTGCTTTGTATTTGGTGCAAATGTTTCATAATAACTAAACATAGTATTTTAGCGGCCCTCCCAAAAAGGTAATAGACGCTATTAGTTTTGTGTGGTCTGTCTTTCCATCCATCCTGTTTAGATCTCTTAAACTAGAAAAGATATTGAAAATCTAATGTCATGATATTTTAGACCTTTCAAAGTTCTGATTCAACAGCTACTTTTTTGTTTTTGTTTTAGATCAATTAGATAATCATTATATGACATCAGTTAGGCCAGGTTCTTATCTAACTTCACCTTCACTTTCACCTATCCCTTGGTCTGCTGGACCGTTGTGGCACCACACAAGATCTGTCAACCTTCTTTCTCCATTCTTTTCTGTCATTTGCCTTTTATAGAATTTTATTCTGATATTCTTTCTGAAAATATTGAAACCTGCCTTTTTACCTGCCTGCGTGGACCACTTCGGGTCATTTTTGAGTTTGTGTTTCCACACAAACTGTCTTTGTAACCTTGTTTATTTAATTTAGTTTTGCTGATGTCAATATTTTCAGATAGTTCTTTACTGTTTGAAAATTCATCCCAGCAATGTGCTACAATCCTGTTGGGTGCTATTTTTGTTTGCTTTCCTGTGGCTCTTGTTGTTGCTTAATATTTGCTAACATATTTAATCCCACTTTATTTAATACTTTGGATATTGTTCTTGAAGATGGAGTCAAAACTTGGAATCTTATCCTCTGTACTATAGAATGTATCCTTTTTAGGCAAGTCATTTCTTCTCATTGTTTAGCCTCAAAATGTTGAAATCTGTTATTTGGTTCAGCATTGTGAGATTATCAGCCTTGCCACATAAATAACCTAACTTGTAAGATGTGTGTTAAAGATACCAGATGTTATGTATATGCTTGTATGGTAAGAGTAAATAAAGCTGTATTCAAATTTTAACATGCTTACATTTATACACCTTTAAGAGTAAACATTTCCCCTTTTAGACCTTGTGATCCATAGGGCAGATGATGTGGCCCATGGTTAACAAGGGTGTCATGTGGTCAGCACAATAACCAATTACCTTTACTTTTTCCCAACTAATGTTTGATTCCCATTATAGCTGGGTTGATTCAGAGGCGTCCAAAGATCCAGAAATTAAAAATCCCAATCTTCATAAGGATTCGAACCAGGGACCCCCTGTTTGGATGCCAAGCACTTTACCACTCAGCCACCCCGCCTCCTAGTCACAGTGCCAACACTATTAGCCAAAAGTAAGTTAAGCATGAATGTGGTCAAGCAATTTCTTCAATATGATTTACTTGACAAGTAGTTTTTTTTTTTTTATTACACAGAGATTCTCAGTTTACAGTTAGTCTGTCACAGCTGACTAAATGTTTACGAGGATATATTGTCAATTTAGATCAAGTAAGTAATAATAGATTGTTTTTTTAGAATTAGCAATATTATTTGTTCATTATTTAATGATAACCAAGTATTTAATGATTAAATTGTTGTTTTTGTAAATTTAATGTCAATCATAAATAAATATATATATATATATTTATATAAATAAATAACAAAAAAAAATATATTTTAATATATTTATAAAAATAAATAAATACATTTATTTATATATATATATTTCTTTTTTTTTCAGATACAGACTGATGGTAATTTAGATGTGAGAATAGATCATGATCTGATACACTTTAAAACTGAACCTACAAAGCTTGCTCAGGTATACAGCATGCAAAACTTTTATTAAATGTAGTTGTATAAATTAGTTTGGATCAGTTATGTAATTAAATTTGTAATAGATCTAGACCAACAATAATTGTGCGATTAGAAATCTTTTTAGAAATTGTTTTTGTTTAGTGCAATTTCATGCTTTTCGTTTTGTCAATATGCTATGATTCTATTATTTGTTTGGACCAGTTGAAATGGGGTAGTTGGAGAAAGAATGGGGATATCTGGGTGATCGCTTTTTAAATATATTTATTAAAAAAAATTGAGCGATCTGAATTCGAAATGGAGGGCTAAGGCCTCCTCAAGCCAATACGGTAACCACTGTGCCAGAAGGCTGTTTATGAAAATAGGTTTTTACAAACATTTCTTGCTACAAACAATAAAGGGAACTAATTCAACTTATACCACTTTATCAGTCAAGTAAAATTTCTTTCCCTTGTTCAAGATACTAAACAAAATAATTAATTACCAATATTCAATTAACTAATTGGTTAATTTTTTAAAACTGATTCTTGTGTTGGCTTGTAGAAGAAATAATTGTGCACAAAGATGTTTACAATTGAAATTTGATTGTGTAACAGTCATTATATTCAATTTATTATGAAATTTGATTTACTCAATGACTAGTCTAATAATTAGAATCTCTACAAGAAATAAGAACTAAGTGGTTCCAAATCTGTGCACCTTAAAATTCAGTGTGTGTGTGTTGCGAAAAAAAAAAAAAGACTATTTTACAAGCAGACTTTTCCCTTAAATCATTTTATAGATTTTTTTGAAAAGACTAAATTTATTTTTTCAAAAGTCAAGAAAAAATGCATGAACGTATGTGACTTGTATTTGTTTTATTAATGTAGGTAATTTAAAATAATGTTTTATATATTTTAGGCAGTCTTACAGGATGTGAAGGTCAATAACATGAATTATGGATACATGGGCAGGACCAATAGTAGTCAGAAACATGTTTGTGTTGAATTCAGGTGAATAGTTATGTGTTAAAATTAAAATCTACATTTGATAATTTAAGGATACAACCCTTTAAAAATTGGCCTACCTGATATAGAGAAAAATATATGGAATTTTTCACCTGTTAGTGAATTAATAAAAAAAAAATAAAAAGTTTACAAGCCCATTATTTTATACAGTGTATAAAAATAGTTGTTAAGCCTTGTTTGGCCAATGTAAGATGTGGCTAACAAAATCATCCCAATCTCCTTTCTTTTAATCTATTTTTTTTAATGTGCACTACTAGATTACTAGATTAAGACATGGATACAGGTGGGATGTAATTATCTTGTGCAATTTAAAAGCTATATGATAAGAAAAAACAAGAGAAATATGATGAGATGTAAATTAAAAATTAATCTGTCTTTGGTTTTTGTCAGGGAACTATCTTTGTTCCTCTTTTCTCTGACATTCTTTCGAGGTGACCTGCCCCCCAATGTAAACTATTTCTTTGTATTTCCTTCACTATTGAGGGGTCTTCATATATTTCTTGGTTGGTGCGAATCCTCCATCCGGTTTCCTCATGTATGGCACCATAAATTTTTCTGAGGATTTTTTCTTCCCAAGTATTAAGCAGATTTTATGTGGTTTTTGTCAGCGTCCAGGTTTCGCTTGCATATATGACCACAGGTCTGATGATGATTTTGGAAATGGTTTTCTTTGTTTTCTTAGATGTAATATAAGTTGGCTTTTAAGTATGTGTTGTGTGTTATAGAAAGATCTGTTGCCTGCTGCTAGTTATGACATTCCTTTACTTCTAACATTAGGTCGATGTTGCATCATGCTTCCTAAATATTTAAACGTTTCTACATTTTCAAACTTGTGGTAATTTATTGATTAGACCTAAATTAAAAATTAATCCCACCAAGAGTTAACATTAGTGAGGAGCAATTAAAAAAAAAGGAGTTGTCTTGAAAAAGAGCAAAAAAAAAAAAAGCTTTCTGTACACGACCTTGTGTATCCTGGGCAGTGACAAAATTACCCGAGGTGAGCTGTTATTTTGTTCAGGACAAGATAGCCATCATCTCCATAAAGCTCTGGCAAGAAACTTTTCAGTGTAACTTAGTGTTTCAAAGCTTCCATACAGGGGCATGTTTATTTACCTTTTTTTTTTTTTTTTTTTTTTGATGGTGTCACATTTTATTTTCTCAAGCATTTGCCATTTCATTGAAATGAAAAAGTGAAACCAAGCAATCTATTCAAGTTATTGTTAACCTTTTCAAAAAATCTTTTTTTCAGTTCACCAAATGTGGCCAAGCCATTTCATGTTGGCCACTTGAGGTCTACAATAATTGGAAATGTGATTTCTAACTTCTATGAAGCAGCTGGTCATAGAGTTAAAAGAATAAACTGGATTGGGGACTGGGGCACACAATTTGGTAACTATGTTCTTAGCTTATTTAAAATCTTTGAGTATTAACAAACTTACTGTTTATCTTTGTAAAGTATTAAAAAAAAATTAAACTTCTGGAACATTGAAGTACACAATTCTTTCTAGCTCTTTATTAAAGTATTTTATGAAACATGTTTTAGAATTGAGAGGTAATGAAAGGTATAAAAAGTTTGTTTTGAAGTATAAATACATGTAATCTGTAACTAATATAAAAACTTTGTAGCTGATTTGTCTGTTTCTGCCATATGAGACAGAAACAATAAACATTAAGAACTACTGCTATTATCTCCACAGGGCTGCCTAGTTGTGCAGTAGGCCCATTATGTTGTCATTTAGTCATCTTGATGGTCCTGGGTTCATACCCTATCCATCCTGAGGGAGGTTTGGACTAGGAAGTAGATTATCTTCAATTCTGGAGAAACATTCGTAATATATAAAACATTTTACAAGGCCACATTGCACTTAACATTACTGGATATCTTATTTAATAATTCTGACAAAGAAAACAGCCCAGCAACTTTTTTTTCTATACAAACTCAATAGCTTTAAACTAAATAAGAGATCCTAGATACTTTTTATGGCGCAACTATACAAAATCTGCTAACTTCGCTTTATCTAAACTGTTGTGCTGTCTAGAAAACATCATAAAAAGGGCATCAAAAATCACTCTCACAACATTACCAATTTAAAGGAACTTTTTTAACAAAAGTGTCTAAGAAAAATCGAAAAATCTTGGAAGACAACGGCCACCCGCTCCATTGGAACTATGTCAGGTCGTCGCGAAGTGGGTGACTGCTGTCAATCAAAACAAGAACAGAGCAGTACAAAAACTCATTCGTAACTCACTCAGTCAGACTATATCAATGCCACTCGTTGATCAGGAAACATGAAAAGGACCAAGATGCCTGTGTGTAGTCCCTGAATGAACTCTTTATGTTGTCTCTGCTCTACTTATGTGTACGTTTCTGTTATGTTGTCTTTATATGAGAAAAGAGTCCTTGTAATCACAACAAATTTCCATAAGGATAAATAAAGCAATCTTAGTCTTATAACTATTTAAGTCTTTTTTTCTTTCCTGCAGGTTTAGTTTCATTGGGTCTGATGAGGTTTGGTGATGTTGAGCTTTTAAAACAGGATCCTTTGTTAGAACTATTTAATGTAAGTTGTCTGACTCTTAAATATATAGGTAGCTTCTTAGATTATCAAAAGGAAGTAATGAAATTAAATTAATGTTTTTTTTAATGAGTAGATAAACTTGTATTTACAGTGTTAAGAAGACAAAACTGTATAAATTACAGATTAAAAAACTAATTTATACCTTTTCAAATGTAAATAGTCTAGGATATTATTGTCCTAGGCAACATCTAGTGTGTTATCTTTCTCTCAGGTCTATGTCCAAATAAATCAAGCTGTAGCAGCAGAGTGTGGCACTAATTCAGAGTCCATGTCTCCTACATATCAGGAAGGAATGGCTCTGTTTTCTAAACTAGAAAAAGGTAAAACCTTGCTATAGGGCTTACAGCTATGTCTCTCCATAAAATGTTCTTATTTTTAATAAAAACAGTGTCTATATAATCAAAACATATCTCCATATATATGATAATAAAGCATTCCTAGTCTTTATCATCATCATCTGATCCTTGACTTTTGTCATAGTGGTGCTGTAACAGTTCGCGTAACCAAATCCCGCCACTGGTCAGCAGCTGTTCTTAGCATGATATCAAGATAGAGGCTGCCTCATTCTTTTACCTTGTCCAGCCAGTTTTTCTTTGGACGACCCTTTCTTCGTGTTTCTTACACTTTAACTTGAAGATTGACTTGACTTTTGACAGTGAGCCATGTTTTACAATATAACCAAATCAGCTCAGCAGTATTGAGGAGTCCCTTCTTTTTGCCAGCCAGATTGTTGACTTGAATAAGTACAAATTCATTTGTCTTTTTTTCCTGGTATCTGATACTCAGGATTTTTCTGTAGCATTTACTCTCAAAGGTTTGAATTCAGCCTCAGTGTCCAACTTTCACAACGATATAGTTGCACAGAGACTACTAAAGAAGAATACAGCTTTAATTTTACTTGGAAGCTGATATTACTCATCCAGATTTTCCGCAGTTTGTTGATGACAGTGGATGCCAAGCTAGAACAAGGATTTTATCTCTTTTATCTCCATCTCTTGTTATGTTTGAGCTTAGGTAATAAAATGAGTCGACTTCTTCTAATGTTTGGTCATTCAACTGTATGCAGCATATCATATCTCCACCACAAACTAGTATTTTGCTTTTTTTTCTGCCAACTGCTCTAGCTGCTTCATCTAGCTTTGAAATAAAATCTTGTACCTGGTGTGCATTTTCTCCTATGAGGTCTATATTATCAATTATTATTTGCAAACTTGAGATTGGAAATAGGTAGCCTGTTTATGATCAAGCTAGGAGTAAATTCTTCTGGTGTTTCCATAATAGAGAATGTATCCTTGCTGCACTCCTATGGATGTCCTTCTTCAAAATTGGTTGTTCAGAAGTACTGAGCTATAGTGCATTTTCATATTGATAACATCAATAATGTTTTTATCAATGTTAAACTTGTTAAACATCACTTGCCACATACCATCATGCTAAACCCGGTCAAAAGTTTTTTTTTTGAAGTCTATAAAGTTGTGTACCAGTTTCTTTTGGTGTTGAAAGCATTTTTTAACTGTCTGATGTTAAATATTTGTTCCACAGTGCTTCTACTTGCTCCGAAGCCTGCCTGTTCCTCTTGAGTCTATTTAGAATTATTCTTAGCATTATCTTGCTGGGATGACTGATCAGACTTATCGTTCTTTAGTTTTGGCATGTCTTAGCCTTTTAATAAATATAATTAAAATGGTAATTAAATTTTCTTTTTAAGGCTACAGGATTAATAAGGTCTCTTTCAGCACGTTTACTAATGGATTTTAAGATGCATGATTTTAAAAAAAACAACAAATGATATTAATATATTAAGTTACAATGAATTTCTCCTAACAAAAATACTTATTCTGAGTGTCCACTTAGGATACTATCCTGAGTTTATTAGATTCAAAGCCATGAACTATGTAATTAGAAAAAAAATGTCTTTTACTCTATTTAGTTGTTTTTTCTAATATATACACAACAGGAGATGAACATATTATGACAGTTTGGAGGATGATCAGGGATTTAAGTCTTCAAGAACTTAATAAAATGTACCAGGTGTGCATCTTACAATTTTACATTCCCATGTCCCCATGCTTTATATAAAATTGATACCATTGACCTTTTAAACTCAGTATATTGTGACAGAGCTAAAAATGTTAGACATAAAAACAGAAAAATCAAAACTAGTAGATCATTAGAAAATTTAAATTATCAAGTGTGATTAATAATAAAATACTCACAAATGAGAAAACCTAACTACAAATCCTAAACTTATCCAAGCATAAGTACAAACCATAAGACTAACTCTAGCCCAAGTACTAATCATAAAAGTAATTCTATCCCTAATACAAGACTTAATTCAGTCCTAAACATAAGTTTTTTTTATATTTCTTTTATCAGCGACTAGGAGTGCACTTCACACATATACTCTCAGAATCAGACTATCACAACAGAACCCAGGAAATCCTGGACCGTTTGTCGCAGAAAGATCTTCTGCTTTATGAGTATGGTAAATTTAGTCAATTCATATAAAATAGAATTTCTTTCAAACATCTTGAAAACTTTATGTGTACAATATTTCAATACTGTTTAGTTCTTGGACTTTGATAACTTGACTAAACAATTTCAGTGATAAAAATTATAAGTCTTATTATTGATTCATTATTGATTCAAGTCAAAGAAAAAATTAATTCTTTCTTTTATCATATCATCAATACTTTAGTGAATATGAAAAACATTTCATAACTCCTTGCCTCAATTTGTTTATTATATTCTTAATGTCTAATACTATTATTACAATTACCTTTTTGCTCTAATAAAAATTTTCAAAATATCAGTTCATTCATTAATGGTTGTTAAGCAAGCTTTTTTTTAAAATGAAATGAAAAAAAAAACAACAGTGTTTATGAAACAGTGTATTTTTATTGGTATTTCTGTTTATTTCAGTTCTAATGGTGTTGGCTATGTAGAGACAGAAATTAAAGGAGTTGGACGAGCTACAGTAGTGAAAAGTGATGGTTCCTCTTTATACTTAACCAGGTCAGTTCTAGTGGTTCATTTAATATCTATCTAGGTCAGTTCTAGTGGTTAATTTAATATCTATCTAGGTCAGTTCTAAAAGAGCCATGATACATACTTTTTTGTCCTTAATATGTATATGTTTTATCTGAAACAAAATTGTTATATTTCACTATCAGAGATATTGCTTCAGCTCTGGACAGGCAGGAAAAGTTTTCATTCGACCATGTTCACTATGTAGTAAGTGCTTTAAAATGATCTTTTTTCACTTTTGATCGAATAATAATCTTGTCTGACAAGAGAAACAAGCTTACAGTACACGAGTGTCAGGGTGATCAGGAAAATTTTCAATTGTTAATAAGTAAGTTTTCCTGAAATAAATTTAGTTTTTTATTTCATTGATTCAGAATCTCCTAACATATTGTTTAGGCTATATAAAAAAAAAATAATTTAATCTTAAAAACTTTAAAAAATGCAATTCCAATAGTGGATCCCCTTAGATCAGAAAACATAATCTAGTTGGTTATTAGTTACAATTAACCATTTACTTTTGATGATAGAAATGTAAAAATAAAACAATTCTCAGTTGTTGTTTGTTCTTGAATTTGTTAAATCACAAGAACATTGCTCTACACAACATTATTTTTGTTCAAACAGGTCAGATTTTCTTACAGTTTCATACATTCTAGCTACTAAGTATTTATAGTTTACTTTTTTCTAATAAAATGAATGTAAAAAAACATTTCATAACTCCTTGCCTAACTTTGTCATCTGCAGGTTGAACAAGGTCAAAAAGCACATTTTATTAAGTTAGTAAGCATTTTACAAAAACTGGGAGTTCCTTGGGCCAACAGGTTTGACCTTTTTTTTTGTGCATGGACTGCCCTTATGAACTAGAACTTTTAGCTGCATCAACCTATGGTCTTGAAAGTAGTTTGGGTAGATAAAACTATTTTTTCCCCTGAAGCAGACTATAGAAGAGCCAGTAGTTCAGCAGAAACAAATCTTGATAATGTAATGAATAATTTTTCTCCAGTTTCTGAAAAGTAGTTTCTGTCTCCCATTTGATAATGTTTAAAATCAAGCATATGTTGTTTTTTTTAAATTCTACATAAATCATTTTATTAACTATTTTAATATTAGTTTAGCTTAAGATTCAATTAGAAAATAGAAATTCTATGTCTTGGTCCCTTATATACATCATATACTCCACAGTTCAATTGATGACATTCACGTTCGGTTTGGTCGAGTGAATGGCATGAGCACACGTGAAGGAAATGTTATATTCCTAAGAGATGTTCTTGATGAGGCCAGAACAAGGGTTATGGACACAATGCTAAAAAAAAACTGTGAGTTGAGATTCCTTATTTGAAGTGCCAATATATTTCTCAATGCATGTAGAGCAGAGAAAACCATTGTAAGCTTTAACTTTGTATTCTGTTCAGTTTCTGGAATCTTATCTCCCTTTTTATGTAGAACTATTTTGTACTTATTTATAATAATAACTTTATCTTTATTATCATTGGGGAACTTTGTCTTACAATTGTGCATTACACATATTAATGACTGGTTCTGTGTTCATACCCTGCCCGCTGCCATCCCTGTCATCCTGCTGGAGGTTTTGACTAGGAAGTAAATTATCTTCAACTCTGAAGGAGCATCCGAAACATTTTAACAAACATTTTAATAAAAACATTATATATCCCATATACAAATGGGGTGTGATGTCTAAGTTATCAATTTTTGTTGGACGCTGAAGAGAAGGTTTTGAGTTGAGGGTTTTGGAATTTTTAAATCTGAACTTTCTTGATCTCCAGTATTCTTAAATTTCTTGGGTCAAGTAGTTGTTAAGTGTTGTTTGTTGCACTCACAGGACTCACTGGTTTTTGGCTGTCTTCAGAAATAGTCTACTTTTATATTTACTATCTACTAGTAAATCTTAGGAAAAAAAACTTTCTATCATAAAACTTGGTTCAATCTTTTTTTTGTTGGTTTATATTTTTTTTTTTATAATTCATTTTAATAGCCACTAGAGCCTCACAAAATGACATGGAAAAAACAGCTGACATTATAGGTGTGGCTTCAATCATTCTTCAGGTGAACATTTTTTAACTCTTGTTTAATTGGCCTTGAAAAGAGCCCTAAAATTGCTGTCATTTCTCCATGCTTTTCTTTGCTTTCAAATTTTTCTGGCTTGTTTCTAGAAAAAAACTTACATACAAATACATACAAATTTACATAATAGAGAAATATATTCATATACAAATTACTTTAGTTACTATATATATACTTATAATGTGTGATTGTTTCTTAATTTAAGTATATATTATATCTATCTGCACAAAATATGACTTTGTTCCTGTTTTGAAGTGTCACAGAAATAAATATGAAAAAAAATCCAACCTTTGACGATATTTGCCTAAGCTGGATACTAGGAATTAGGTGGGCCTAAAAGATCTACTGTCCATTTTTGGGAGAGAACCAAGCAGAAACCCATAGCCCAAGGCATTACAATGTGAAAATAGAGGTGGCTGGGACTTACCTTGCAAAAACCAATACCATTCTTGCAAGGCAGGCACTTGTCTGGAATCCAAAAGGATTGAGGAAAGTGGGCAGGCCTAAATAAATCTGGAAGACGTCACTCAGAGGAGCTGAGGATACTGGATACTAATCATTTGGTTATACTTCACTTTATTACATAAAGAATTTCATTGGTCAGCACACAATGTCAGTGTTACACAATTCTAAATCTGACAGTTATGACTCAATTTATATCCCAGGATCTGAAAGCTAACAGAGTTGCTGACTACACCTTTTCCTGGGAGAGGATGTTAAACTTAAAGGCAGACTCTGGAGTGTTTGTACAATATTGTCATGCACGGCTCAACAGGTGATTAGTTCTAGTGTATTGGAAAACATTTATTTTTTTCTTTTCATATTTTTTTACATATTAAGTATTTTCATGTCTTTAATTTACCAATCTATCAATTGTTTAGCTTGACTCTATTTTTTTTAGTCATTTTTATTCTATATCATCTTTCAAGTTAATTTTGTTTTACGTATTTCACATTTTCTAGTCTATAAAATGGTTAATGTATCTCATAATAATTTTACTCTAGTCTAGTCAATAAAAATTGTCATTAAAATGATTCATTTCTGTTTTGATTGCATTTGATAAATTTTAATTACAATCTAAATGTGAAGATAAATAATTTTGTATCATAACATAATTTTATTTTTCAGCATGATGACAACCTGTGGAGTACAGCCTTCAGATGACATTGACATTAGCTGTATTGTTAAAGATGATGCACTCATGAACATTGTCTTACATCTAGCCAGGTAGCACTGTTACTGTAGTAGTGCATGAACATTGTCTTACATCTAGCAGGTAGCACTGTTACTGTAGTAGTGCATGAACATTGTCTTACATCTACCTAGGTAGCACTGTTACTGTAGTAGTGCAGGAACATTGTCTTACATCTAGCCAGGTAGCACTGTTACTGTAGTAGTGCAGGAACATTGTCTTACATCTAGCCAGGTAGCACTGTTACTGTAGTAGTGCATGAACATTGTCTTACATCTACCTAGGTAGCACTGTTACTGTAGTAGTGCAGGAACATTGTCTTACATCTAGCCAGGTAGCACTGTTACTGTAGTAGTGCAGGAACATTGTCTTACATCTAGCCAGGTAGCACTGTTACTGTAGTAGTGCATGAACATTGTCTTACATCTAGCCAGTTAGCACTGTTACTATGTAGTAGTGCATGAGCATTGTCTTACATCTAGCCAGGTAGCACTATTACTATGTAGTAGTGCATGAACATGCAACAAAGACATCAAAAGTAAAATTAAAGGAACAGAACAAAATAAATAATGAATTATGTAAAATAAAAAACTCAGTAAACAATAATTTACATGACTCCACCTTTTCAGATATCCTGAGATATTTGAATATTCTCTAGACAGTTTGGAGCCTCATCATGTGGTTCAGTATTTGTTTAAACTGTGGTAAGTTATGCTGACATTTAGACTCATACAATGGGAGCATAGGAATAGAAAAAACAATTTTTCTTCCTTACATAGTTTTTTTCTTGTCTTATTTATGTTAGTATAATCTGTCTCACATGTATTAAATTACGAACTGCCTACTCATAGCATTAACCTCAGTTTTTTTTTTTTGTCTATAATACTAATTTATTGCTATTTTTTATCCACATCTATCTTAGTCATTTCATCAATGCAGCCTACACATCATGTCCAGTGAAAGGTGAACCACAGGACTTAGCTCAGGTAGGTAGATGCCTTCATTCGTATTTTGTTTCTTTTTTTTTTTCCTATTTATCTAGAAATTTTGTGTCATGTAAATATCAAGAATTTATTTTTTGAGGCATTCAGCTGCCTTGTGATTAGCTAGTTCTTTAGCTTTAGTCTTCCATTACAATCTGTTATTTTGATTCAGAAATTAAAGATATCCAAGTGCAACAATTACCTTTGGTTAGGAGATGATGTCCTGGCTACATAATCTGTTGGCCAGAGTGTTATGTTAACTTTCATTTATTTAGTCTATGAACATGTTAATATCAAAGGGAAAGGGGAGTAATTAGTATCAAAATATCACATTATTAACTAGACTATTCACAGAATAATTTTAAAAGGGGGCGGAAAAAAAAAAGATTTCTGTGCTTCTATTTTAATAAAATGTGTAAAAAAAATCAAACCTCTGTTTATGTTCTAGGCTCGGTTGTTTACCTTCGAATGTGCCAAGCAAGTTCTACAAAATTGTTTACTTCTCTTGGGTCTAAAGCCTCTAGATGTGATATAAGAATATGTCCTGTTAATGTAATCATTCATTCATTAAAAAAAACAACAACATGAAATCTGAAACTCTTTTGTGTTGATTTCTAGTTTGATGAACGTCTTCAATTAATTGTTAGTTTATGTTCAACATGACAAGTGTAATAGCGGTGATATAAAGGTTTGTCATTTTATATATTTACTTGGCAAAACTCAACAGGGGCAGTCTGGATGTCATTAGATAGATGGGTAGTCTTTCATACATTTCCTTAATGTTAAGTTTGATATTGCATTGAAAACAGAACACATGCGTGGGTTAACCTAACATTGTATTTGTACATGACAGAAGGCTGCTAGTAGGTTACACAAATGTACTGCACAAGCGCAACCTAAATTAATTTCAAAGGAATGCTGTATCACCTTAAACTATCCATTACTCAGTTGGGGCACCACACATGATCCATTGACAGTCTTTCTCCATTCCTATATTTTGCCTTGACTAGAATCTCTTTCAATGATAGCCCCATGAATTCTTTGATGTTGTATTCCCACCCCTTTCTCATTCTGCAACTTCTTATTTTCCCTGGTTCTGTTCACTGCAGGAAGGCCCTCGGGACTTTGTGATATGGCATACAGTATTAGTTTGCATTTTCTGTATCAGCATTGCCATTCTGATCCTCTTTCCAATGTCCTAATGTGTGATGCGGTATTTGCAGGGGATATCTAAGATCCTTCTATAGCATCTCGATTTCATGGCTTTGAACTTATTTGATATTATTAAAATAGTAAAGCATAACATGTGAAAAGGGAGCAGCTTTAAAACTTCTTGCTACAGTATGCATTAACATATCCACGTCACTTGACAGGCCATATACGTGTTTATTTCGGTAACAGTGGATAATTCTAGCCATTAAAGCTGGAGCATTTGTAACTGATTTAAAAGTACAGTGTCCCGTTATCGATTATCCATACATCCGATTATGTTGAAAACAACGTGAATTATAGCGAATCATACAAAAATGTATAGGCTCTGGTTGTTCCTATAGTTATAGGAGTATAGGATAATCCATTATTATGAACAATTACATTGTACAGTAAAACAATTTTTTCTTCGACTTGGGGGAGTGAGCGAGGCAAGGGGACAAATACTGTATTCTCATTGTCACTAGAAATAATCAGGATTTGATGAATGATTAGTAACAAATACAAGGGCAAAGTTTTCAATATGAAAGTAAGAGACGCTGTTCCCTATTCCAAGTACTTCTTCTAAATACTCCTCTTCTTACCATGAGAACGTTGTAGACTCCAGGACATGGAACATAGACTAAGAGCAGCACCAAGTTAGCAGCACCAAGTTATCAGCACTAAGTTAGCAGCACCAAGTTAGCAGCACCAAGTTAGCAGCACCAAGTTAGCAGCACCAAGTTAGCAGCACTAAGTTAGCAGCACTAAGTTAGCAGCACCAAGTTAGCAGCACTAAGTTAGCAGCACTAAGTTAGCAGCACAAAGTTAGCAGCACCAAGTTAGCAGCACCAAGTTAGCAGCACTAAGTTAGCAGCACCAAGTTAGCAGCACCAAGTTAGCAGCACTAAGTTAGCAGCACCAAGTTAGCAGCACCAAGTTAGCAGCACCAAGTTAGCAGCACCAAGTTAGCAGCACTAAGTTAGCAGCACCAAGTTAGCAGCACCAAGTTAGCAGCACCAAGTTAGCAGCACCAAGTTAGCAGCACCAAGTTAGCAGCACCAAGTTAGCAGCACTAAGTTAGCAGCACCAAGTTAGCAGCACTAAGTTAGTAGCACTAAGTTAGCAGCACTAAGTTAGCAGCACTAAGTTAGCAGCACCAAGTTAGCAGCACCAAGTTAGTAGCACTAAGTTAGCAGCACTAAGTTAGCAGCACTAAGTTAGCAGCACTAAGTTAGCAGCACCAAGTTAGTAGCACTAAGTTAGCAGCACCAAGTTAGCAGCACTAAGTTAGTAGCACTAAGTTAGCAGCACCAAGTTAGCAGCACTAAGTTAGCAGCACTAAGTTAGCAGCACTAAGTTAGCAGCACTAAGTTAGCAGCACCAAGTTAGCAGCACCAAGTTAGCAGCACTAAGTTAGCAGCACTAAGTTAGCAGCACTAAGTTAGCAGCACTAAGTTAGCAGCACTAAGTTAGCAGCACTAAGTTAGCAGCACCAAGTTAGCAGCACCAAGTTAGCAGCACCAAGTTAGCAGCACTAAGTTAGCAGCACTAAGTTAGCAGCACTAAGTTAGCAGCACTAAGTTAGCAGCACTAAGTTAGCAGCACTAAGTTAGCAGCACCAAGTTAGTAGCACTAAAATAGCAGCACTAAGTTAGGAGCACTAAGTTAGTAGCACTAAGTTAGCAGCACTAAGTTAGTAGCACTAAGTTAGCAGCACTAAGTTAGCAGCACCAAGTTAGCAGCACTAAGTTAGCAGCACCAAGTTAGTAGCACTAAGTTAGCAGCACCAAGTTAGCAGCACTAAGTTAGCAGCACCAAGTTAGCAGCACTAAGTTAGCAGCACTAAGTTAGCAGCACTAAGTTAGCAGCACCAAGTTAGTAGCACTAAGTTAGCAGCACTAAGTTAGCAGCACCAAGTTAGCAGCACTAAGTTAGCAGCACTAAGTTAGCAGCACCAAGTTAGCAGCACTAAGTTAGCAGCACCAAGTTAGCAGCACTAAGTTAGCAGCACCAAGTTAGCAGCACTAAGTTAGCAGCACTAAGTTAGCAGCACCAAGTTAGTAGCACTAAGTTAGCAGCACCAAGTTAGCAGCACTAAGTTAGCAGCACCAAGTTAGCAGCACTAAGTTAGCAGCACCAAGTTAGCAGCACCAAGTTAGCAGCACTAAGTTAGCAGCACTAAGTTAGCAGCACTAAGTTAGTAGCACTAAGTTAGCAGCACTAAGTTAGCAGCACTAAGTTAGCAGCACTAAGTTAGTAGCACTAAGTTAGCAGCACCAAGTTAGCAGCACTAAGTTAGCAGCACTAAGTTAGCAGCACTAAGTTAGCAGCACTAAGTTAGCAGCACCAAGTTAGCAGCACCAAGTTAGCAGCACTAAGTTAGCAGCACTAAGTTAGTAGCACTAAGTTAGCAGCACCAAGTTAGCAGCACTAAGTTAGCAGCACTAAGTTAGCAGCACTAAGTTAGCAGCACTAAGTTAGCAGCACTAAGTTAGCAGCACTAAGTTAGCAGCACTAAGTTAGCAGCACTAAGTTAGCAGCACTAAGTTAGCAGCACTAAGTTAGCAGCACTAAGTTAGCAGCACCAAGTTAGCAGCACTAAGTTAGCAGCACTAAGTTAGCAGCACCAAGTTAGCAGCACTAAGTTAGCAGCACCAAGTTAGCAGCACTAAGTTAGCAGCACTAAGTTAGCAGCACTAAGTTAGCAGCACTAAGTTAGCAGCACTAAGTTAGCAGCACTAAGTTAGTAGCACTAAGTTAGCAGCACTAAGTTAGCAGCACCAAGTTAGTAGCACTAAGTTAGCAGCACTAAGTTAGGAGCACTAAGTTAGTAGCACTAAGTTAGCAGCACTAAGTTAGTAGCACTAAGTTAGCAGCACTAAGTTAGCAGCACCAAGTTAGCAGCACTAAGTTAGCAGCACCAAGTTAGTAGCACTAAGTTAGCAGCACCAAGTTAGCAGCACTAAGTTAGCAGCACCAAGTTAGCAGCACTAAGTTAGCAGCACTAAGTTAGCAGCACCAAGTTAGTAGCACTAAGTTAGCAGCACTAAGTTAGCAGCACCAAGTTAGCAGCACTAAGTTAGCAGCACTAAGTTAGCAGCACCAAGTTAGCAGCACTAAGTTAGCAGCACCAAGTTAGCAGCACTAAGTTAGCAGCACCAAGTTAGCAGCACTAAGTTAGCAGCACTAAGTTAGCAGCACCAAGTTAGTAGCACTAAGTTAGCAGCACCAAGTTAGCAGCACTAAGTTAGCAGCACCAAGTTAGCAGCACTAAGTTAGCAGCACCAAGTTAGCAGCACCAAGTTAGCAGCACTAAGTTAGCAGCACTAAGTTAGCAGCACTAAGTTAGCAGCACTAAGTTAGTAGCACTAAGTTAGCAGCACTAAGTTAGCAGCACTAAGTTAGCAGCACTAAGTTAGTAGCACTAAGTTAGCAGCACCAAGTTAGCAGCACTAAGTTAGCAGCACTAAGTTAGCAGCACTAAGTTAGCAGCACCAAGTTAGCAGCACCAAGTTAGCAGCACTAAGTTAGCAGCACTAAGTTAGTAGCACTAAGTTAGCAGCACCAAGTTAGCAGCACTAAGTTAGCAGCACTAAGTTAGCAGCACTAAGTTAGCAGCACTAAGTTAGCAGCACTAAGTTAGCAGCACTAAGTTAGCAGCACCAAGTTAGCAGCACCAAGTTAGCAGCACCAAGTTAGTAGCACTAAGTTAGCAGCACCAAGTTAGCAGCACTAAGTTAGCAGCACTAAGTTAGTAGCACTAAGTTAGCAGCACCAAGTTAGCAGCACTAAGTTAGCAGCACTAAGTTAGCAGCACCAAGTTAGCAGCACTAAGTTAGCAGCACCAAGTTAGCAGCACCAAGTTAGCAGCACTAAGTTAGCAGCACTAAGTTAGCAGCACTAAGTTAGCAGCACTAAGTTAGCAGCACTAAGTTAGCAGCACTAAGTTAGCAGCACTAAGTTAGCAGCACTAAGTTAGCAGCACTAAGTTAGCAGCACTAAGTTAGCAGCACTAAGTTAGCAGCACTAAGTTAGCAGCACCAAGTTAGCAGCACTAAGTTAGCAGCACTAAGTTAGCAGCACTAAGTTAGCAGCACTAAGTTAGCAGCACTAAGTTAGCAGCACTAAGTTAGCAGCACTAAGTTAGCAGCACCAAGTTAGCAGCACTAAGTTAGCAGCACTAAGTTAGCAGCACCAAGTTAGCAGCACTAAGTTAGCAGCACTAAGTTAGCAGCACCAAGTTAGCAGCACTAAGTTAGCAGCACCAAGTTAGCAGCACTAAGTTAGCAGCACTAAGTTAGCAGCACTAAGTTAGCAGCACCAAGTTAGTAGCACCAAGTTAGTAGCACTAAGTTAGCAGCACTAAGTTAGCAGCACCAAGTTAGCAGCACTAAGTTAGCAGCACTAAGTTAGCAGCACCAAGTTAGCAGCACTAAGTTAGCAGCACCAAGTTAGCAGCACTAAGTTAGCAGCACCAAGTTAGCAGCACTAAGTTAGCAGCACTAAGTTAGCAGCACCAAGTTAGTAGCACTAAGTTAGCAGCACCAAGTTAGCAGCACTAAGTTAGCAGCACCAAGTTAGCAGCACTAAGTTAGCAGCACCAAGTTAGCAGCACCAAGTTAGCAGCACTAAGTTAGCAGCACTAAGTTAGCAGCACTAAGTTAGCAGCACTAAGTTAGTAGCACTAAGTTAGCAGCACTAAGTTAGCAGCACTAAGTTAGTAGCACTAAGTTAGTAGCACTAAGTTAGCAGCACCAAGTTAGCAGCACTAAGTTAGCAGCACTAAGTTAGCAGCACCAAGTTAGCAGCACCAAGTTAGCAGCACTAAGTTAGCAGCACTAAGTTAGCAGCACCAAGTTAGCAGCACTAAGTTAGCAGCACCAAGTTAGCAGCACTAAGTTAGCAGCACTAAGTTAGCAGCACTAAGTTGGCAGCACTAAGTTGGCAGCACTAAGTTAGCAGCACTAAGTTAGCAGCACTAAGTTAGCAGCACTAAGTTAGCAGCACTAAGTTAGCAGCACTAAGTTTAAGTTGGCAGCACTAAGTTGGCAGCACTAAGTTGGCAGCACTAAGTTAGCAGCACTAAGTTGGCAGCACTAAGTTAGCAGCACTAAGTTAGCAGCACTAAGTTTAAGTTAGCAGCACTAAGTTTAAGTTGGCAGCACTAAGTTAGCAGCACTAAGTTAGCAGCACTAAGTTTAAGTTGGCAGCACTAAGTTAGCAGCACTAAGTTTAAGTTGGCAGCACTAAGTTAGCAGCACTAAGTTTAAGTTGGCAGCACTAAGTTAGCAGCACTAAGTTTAAGTTGGCAGCACTAAGTTAGCAGCACTAAGTTTAAGTTGGCAGCACTAAGTTAGCAGCACTAAGTTGGCAGCACTAAGTTAGCAGCACTAAGTTAGCAGCACTAAGTTAGCAGCACCAAGTTAGCAGCACCAAGTTAGTAGCACTAAGTTAGCAGCACCAAGTTAGCAGCACTAAGTTAGCAGCACTAAGTTAGTAGCACTAAGTTAGCAGCACCAAGTTAGCAGCACTAAGTTAGCAGCACTAAGTTAGCAGCACCAAGTTAGCAGCACCAAGTTAGCAGCACTAAGTTAGCAGCACTAAGTTAGCAGCACTAAGTTAGCAGCACTAAGTTAGCAGCACTAAGTTAGCAGCACTAAGTTAGCAGCACTAAGTTAGCAGCACTAAGTTAGCAGCACTAAGTTAGCAGCACTAAGTTAGCAGCACTAAGTTAGCAGCACCAAGTTAGCAGCACTAAGTTAGCAGCACTAAGTTAGCAGCACTAAGTTAGCAGCACTAAGTTAGCAGCACTAAGTTAGCAGCACTAAGTTAGCAGCACTAAGTTAGCAGCACTAAGTTTAAGTTGGCAGCACTAAGTTTAAGTTGGCAGCACTAAGTTGGCAGCACTAAGTTAGCAGCACTAAGTTGGCAGCACTAAGTTAGCAGCACTAAGTTAGCAGCACTAAGTTTAAGTTAGCAGCACTAAGTTTAAGTTGGCAGCACTAAGTTGGCAGCACTAAGTTAGCAGCACTAAGTTAGCAGCACTAAGTTTAAGTTGGCAGCACTAAGTTAGCAGCACTAAGTTTAAGTTGGCAGCACTAAGTTAGCAGCACTAAGTTTAAGTTGGCAGCACTAAGTTAGCAGCACTAAGTTTAAGTTGGCAGCACTAAGTTAGCAGCACTAAGTTTAAGTTGGCAGCACTAAGTTAGCAGCACTAAGTTGGCAGCACTAAGTTAGCAGCACTAAGTTTAAGTTGGCAGCACTAAGTTAGCAGCACTAAGTTGGCAGCACTAAGTTAGCAGCACTAAGTTTAAGTTGGCAGCACTAAGTTAGCAGCACTAAGTTTAAGTTGGCAGCACTAAGTTGGCAGCACTAAGTTGGCAGCACTAAGTTGGCAGCACTAAGTTAGCAGCACTAAGTTTAAGTTGGCAGCACTAAGTTGGCAGCACTAAGTTGTAGTGCTGGCAGCACTAAGTTGGCAGCACTAAGTTAGCAGCACTAAGTTGGCAGCACTAAGTTGGCAGCACTAAGTTGGCAGCACTAAGTTAGCAGCACTACCAAGGTTAGTAAGAAGAGAAGAGAAGAAAATTGGGGTGAAACGGGGGACGGGAACCACCGCCCCGACCCGGCGTCATCGCCTAGCAGTGACTAGGTACCAAGCTATCCCCAGTCTCTATAAAAAAAGAAAGGGCTTTCAAACGAGTAAACTTATTTGGTCCTGCTTCGCCCCCACCCCTCCCCCCTACATTCCTATCCATAATAGTTCCTACAAACAATCCTATATATACGGTCAACACATATTGGCGCTCGAGGCTTCTTCCAAAGACAAACAAAGGCCCTAATGTTAAAGTGCATCGATCTCGCTCTAACAATACAACAGAATGACATTATTATGTAATATATAGATAGCTTCAACTAAGTAGTAGTAATGTCCTCCATCATGTTGGTCTTTTTGCACTTGTATTATACTGGGCGGACTTGTCTATGCTGAGCTATTGAAATAATATGAACGATCTTTCCGCCTACGCTCCGTCAGAGGGTCAAGGGTTAATTAATATGATACGGTGGGAAATATTATGTGGAATAATGGGAAGGTCACACGCACGTGCCATGATTTCAAATTCAAATTGAGTTGACATCATTAGAACTGGTCAACATGGTGGGCTCTACGTGTGGACGGCATGCAAACTTTTGTCATCTCCATAGCAACTCTGGCAACTCAATTACATACGTAATACTGGGGACGGATTTTTTTTTTTCGGGAATAAAAGGAAAAAAAAAGAAGAAAAACATTCTGGAAAACAGGTGAATACAAGGGCAGAGAACCATGAACGTAGAAGTTACTTTCTACTTTCTTTTTCTCTATTTCTAAGTCTCATCAGTAGATCATTTTAATGAATGTATTGTTTTGGATTAAAATATCTTTTTTTTTAAATTTGTTTTTGTTCTGGTCAGAAGTTTGTTTCATTTCTTACCAGTGACAATAATACATTGCGGACTTCTTATAAAATGCAGACGTTACTTCAAAATAGAAGATGATTACGTCCTTCGCGTCATGAACCTCAATGATTTACTATCCTGAACGTTTTTCTCTAAAACCTTAATTTCATTAGACATCTATATTTAGGTCTATATTTACAAGTCTCTCTCCATCTCTATATATCAATCTACACACCCACTTTTGATCTCTCTCTCTCTGTATATATATATATATATTATGTAACATACAATGCCACCATATTTAGATAGTGCATCCCTTCATTAATTGCTTTAGTCTTGAAAGTATGGTATACGATAATATACATATATGGCTCTGAAACTAATCATGAGAACATGAAACTTACTGTTTTGTCTTGTGTTTTTTATTGGCAATGTAATCTGCTACTGATTAATTTAAAAAAAATGAAAAAAAAACTATTTGAAAATGTTAGACGTACTATGCAAGGCTTATTGATGTATTATTGTATTCTTATTTGCTATTGTTTTAAATTAATCACCTAAAAAAAGCTGATGAGATATATCTAGATCTATATGTGCACGAATTCACCTCGTCTTAAAACGAGACATGCCGGAAGCCATTTCGCTTCCTCTAGATCGCAAATCAATGTTTCAATTAGCATTCCTATTACCATTTATAGCCAGAGATGACAAGAGATTGCAATTCAAACAATTCTATTAGGGACATTCTGGCTGTTCATTCATGTAGTGTAAACTCATTTCGCGACTCAAATGACTGGAACTAGAATATGTAGCGTTTGCGTCCTAATGGCTAGTACATTATTGAGACATCCAGTATAATTATAAACTGTATTCTGTAGTTTACTATGATGTAATTTCCGATAACAATAAGACTCGTGCTTGTTGGTCGGACTAACATATGAAAAAAAAAAGGTTTTGAACACGATAGGACTGAAAACATTCCTTCTATTATACCTGTTTATTATTGCTCAAAGTCTCATCCAGCCATGATTAGTCTGAATAAAAACTGTGTAAATAAAACAAACTGATATGGACTAAAACTCAAAGTGAATTCAATTTGGACTAATTCATAAAGCGCAGTGTATAAGCTGCGCAATAGTCTATACCATCGTTTCTTAACCTTTTCTTTGTCAATGTACTCCAAGTACCCATGTGGTAAACTTTTAATGTCCAAGTACCCATGTGGTAAACCTTTAATCTCAAAGTAGTTATGTGGTTAAATTTTCATCTCCAAGTACTCCTGTGCTAAACTTTTCAACATACCCCCTCTGCTAAACCTTAGTGTCCAGTACTGTCCAGGAAAACCTCTTTGGTATAGACTATAGACTTTCATCTTCCAAGTACCCCCATGGTCAACTTTTCATCTTCCCGCTCCTCAATTTTAAACTATAAATATCCACTAACTGAAATTTCTTTCGAGTTTCTAAGATTGAGAGACACTGACTCCACTACTAGCTGTAAAAACACAGAAACATTTTAAAAACTAAATATCTATGGCAACGAAACGAAATGCAAGTGGAAAGCCAGTGACATTATTATTACTCTTGGTCATTTCCAAGCCCCGATACCCACACGGGGGAGTATCGCCACAAAGTGGAGGTTTGGAGTCCGAGTTTTCCCTTCTCCTAGATGGGTTGCATTATTCAGGCTGACGTGCCCCAGCAACAAGAAGCTAAACTGGTTTTAAGGCGCCAGTGTTCCGCCTTTCATGCCATCTCCTGTCAGTTTGAAAGAACAGGTTCCGCCGGATTTTTGGGAAAATCACACGTGAAGGCAAGGAGCTGGATTTGACTGTCAGAGGCATTTAGAGATGCAAGCCATGGGAGCATTTCTTGGAAAGTGGGAGCTTATCCCCACTTTCACCCCCGACATTGACAGTCCTTTGGAACCCATCTATGGAACAACCTATTAACTACCTCACCCTAAGGTCAATGTTAATCAACAACCACAAAGAGGAGTGGCTCAACCAATGGGCATCAGGAAACACAGGCAGAGCCATGTACAAAGAAATGACTACGCCTAACAAACTGGACAGTAATAACTTTCTCCCCCGCAAAGAGCAATCTACAATCTTCCAACTAAGGACAGGACACACACCTCTGTTAAATTACCATCTCAATAAAATAAATCCCGCACAACTCCCATTTGTAGACACTGCGCTCACCCTTATGAAACTGTAAACCATATCCTTTTTGAATGCCTTTTCCTAATCCACCTTAGGCAGATCCTACTACCACTCCAGCCCAACATAACCAACACTCTGTACGGCAGTGTTGAACAACTGAAGAAAACAGCACACTATTTTCCCTTGGCACAGTCTGCAAAAGAGCTGACAGCTCAGCAGCAATAAAGCTGGCTAAAAGAAGAAGAAGAATGGCAATGAAACACATTTTGTTATCTTTGGCCGCTCAAAACAAAACTATCGTATGAATTGCATGCAGGCAAATTATGGTTTTAATGTAGACAGGCCATTGTCACATTTTGTTTTCAGTGTTGTAATACTATATAAAAAAAAGGTTACAATTAGATTTTTCGCTTTCAGAAAAGAAAAAAGTAGAAGTTGCATCAGAACTTTGAATGGTCTAAAATATTATGCTGTCGGATTTTCACTATCTTTTCTAGTTTACGAGATCTAAACGTGACGGATAGACGGACAGACATTCCACACAAAACTAATAGCGTCTTTTCACCTTTTGGGGGCTGCTAAAAATGATTACAATTTTCTAACCCTTCCCACCCTCACATCTTAAGAAATAAATAAACCAGGACACATTTTTAATCCCAATGCATTGATAACAAAATGTAGGTCAGACTTAAAGAAAGACATCAACCAAACGGAACTCAGGCGAAACTTATACCCTAGTTCCGGGGGAGACAACTCTTAAATAGAATCGGGAACAGAAGTCCAGAGCTTCAAAGTAATTTGAAATTTATTTTATTTTGTCCGTTGTTTCTTCTATCTAGAATATTGATAATCAACCAAGTCACGTTTGGGTCACTTGGTACACACACTTTTAAACAGAATTTCCCATTAACACCGAGCTTTGTAATACATTGCACGTATGGTGTTTTGAGACGATTCCATCATTTCTGCGTTCTTAGGTTAAACTCCGAGTCCATTTTATGACATACAAGAAAGGAATGGAGTTATTCTAAAATTCTAAAAACATTAAAAAAAAAATATGGGGACTGTACCATCTATCGTGTTCGCCTGTGTTAAAATCGTATAAATAAAAGGTTGAAATATCAATGACGGCATTTAGAATTACAATGACTAACACTGTATTAAACAATGTGTTATTTCTCCACAAATTCTCCGAAGAATAAATAGCATCTTTTTGTTTAAGCTGGAGAATTGGGGCGATCGAAATACGATCAGTAATTATCAATTATTAGTAAAGTTCCCGTTTCAGATCTTGCGATCTGTAGAACAGATAATGTTAATGTCATCTTTTTTTTTTGGCCAATCGTAACAAGCAGGGTGTTATGTGGCCAGCACAACGACCACCCCCCTTTACTTTCCCCAACTAAAGTCCGGTACCTATTAGAGTTGGGTGGACTCAGGGGCGCCCTGAAAATCAAGAAATTCAAAATCCCAGGTTCGGAAGTCACGCGCTTAACCACTCAGCCGCCGTGAAATTAGTATATAAATAATAGAGGGGTCCCCACGTCCAGGGCTTGGGGCGTCTTAAATCTAGAGTTACCGGATTAGGGTTTTAAAAAATTTCTTTTCCACCTTCAAAGATTTAAAGTTGTAATAGAAATAACTTGAAATAAACATAACATTGTGTAAAAGAATTTGCTCTTCAACCTCTTAAATACCTAGTTATGTGTTTGTGTTTCATCTGAATTAAATGCACCAAAAACTTTGCATTAATAAACATGTTTGAATAGGTACAAGACAAAATACGCTTTAAATTATACACAAAAACATAACAATGTCCATTGGGTCTTTATAATTTTACTTTTTTTTCATGTAGCTAGACACCTAGACATCAACTTACATCCGCTTCAACTCATCACACATCAGTTCATATCATCATAGCATCAATATTAATTGGAAACAAAGTATTTTTGACATGAAGGTATCTAGTTAGACTCGAGTACAAGACTTTCTCTAATAAGATTCGTTTGATGAGAATTAGCCTCATCTGGATAGTCATTTACCTCTAATAAAAGTCTTACGGAAATAGAGCGCCAAAGAAACAGTTGTTTTACAAGGGAAAGTGAAGATAATGAAAAGGGCCCCTTTCAGACCTTGCGATCTATGGAGGCAGATAATGTAAAGCTCATCTAATGCTATGGCCGATTGGTAACAAGGGTGTCATGTGGCCATCATAAAGACCAACCGCCTTTTATTTCCCAACGTAAGTATCCATTAGGGTTGGGTGAACTCAGGCCCTCAAGGTCGTTCAAATAATCCCAACTCCGAAATTTCAGTCTTCACCAGTATTGTAACTTGAGACTCCTCGGCTCTCGAAAGCCTAGCGCTTTACTCGGCCATCACGTCCTTTTTTACCACTAAAGGCGGAAAAAAAAGCATTAAAAAACAGAAGTCTAAACCAATAATACTTGAATTAGACAGTAAGCCTAAGTCAGCAGAAGTGATAAAATATTTTTAAAAATATGTAATAGAAAATAGAACAAGCCAATAAAACGAAACCAATACATAGCATGGACATTAAGGTTTTGGATTCCTTAATGGAGACATAAACGTTCAATGTAATACAAAAATATCTATTTATAGATAAGATTTCTGTATTCTCTCGTGATTCAACTTTGTTTTTTTTTTGTCTTCTCACAACTTAAGATATAAAGTAGTGAAATTTGTCAATACAAAATCTTTTTGACCTCCTGTATTAGTGTGCTGTATTTGTGTGCTGTATATGTGTGCTGCATTAGTGTGTTGTATTAGTGTATTAGTGTGCTGTATTAGTGTGCTGATCAGCACTCTAACCATGGCACTCCTCCTGGAAGGAATCAACAACACGTTTAAATCCAGACAGACTAAACTATAATTCAGTTTAAATCAATGCCATCACATTATTGTTCTAACGAAACATGTTGAGCACAGAAATACAATTTTAACACACATATTTAATATCGATAACATATTCAACTTTGACTTACATTGGATTTTTTTCCGAGGCTAGAGGCTGCAATGAACATGGCTATTCTGTATTTATTTGATATTCTCACCATGTTTAGAACTAAATTTACAGGTTAGGTTTGACATTTCGATGTTTGAATGAAGCATACACAATCATGTCAATAACATGATACAAATTACTAACAGAGTGAACAATAACAATAAGTCAAAGTTTATAAAAGCAAAACTAAAAAGAAAACACATCAAAATAAAGTTAATACAGAAAGCATTTACAAAGTCCAACTGGCCAATCACATTATTAAGTAGCTTAAGTATTTTTTTTTTTTACAGATCTTAATTTTTACAAACATACTGTTAAACGAAAATTTAATAATTAATTAATATACTTATTACATAAATAGTAATGAAAGTGCAAGTCATTGGATTAACATGTGTGATATGATAGTTCCATGGTTCCATACAGTATATTGATTTGGAATAAAAATGTATAAGATAAATGTCTAGAACTAATTATTTTCATAACAGAGTGGTACTATCTAATCACCGCTAATTGTTGAACTGTGGCTGAGTGACCAAAACCGCTTGGCGACGGCTTGGCCATCTAACAAATGGGTTCGAGTCCCAACTCGAGCAAAGTTGTGTTTGTTGAGGGCCTTAAAGGCAGATCGTAAATCTTCATCCAGATACCCCTTTTTCCTACTGGTCCACAAAAAGAGATTGGACCCCAGCGCACTGAGCTTGCTATAATCGTGAAAGATGGGCTATATAAGAGTTATTTAAAAAAATAGGTCTCTAGTTGGACACCTCACTACTCCTTTGAAACTTTTGTTTAGTTGTAAATGTATCTTTTGCATAATATTTCGCGCGTCTCAGACGAAGTCTTAAGTACTTTCTCTCACTGAGAAAGGGACATAATTCAACTCTATTTACAAGGTGTCAGCTGCTACTGAAAAGAGAAAAGTACCAAGACAATGGTAGTGGACATGACAGTAATGCCCAGGAATGTCCAGAAAAGTAAAGTGTCCACGGCACTGCCCACGTCCACCCACGTGATGTAAGACCAGTCATCAAAGTTTTCATTCTCCTCTGCTTTGTGCTCAAACAGCGAGACGTGTTCAGCACCCCTCACCGCCGTCTCGTCCTCCACACTTCTCTCATCAATCTTGGTCTCCCCCACGGCACTGTTCTGGTGGCCGCCCCTGGAGTAATTTGCGGTGAACATTTGCATTCCTTCGTTGTCGTAGACGCCCCTTTTCTTGCTCCCCCCCTCCCCGTTGCTCCAGACGTGGCTGGTGTCCGAGTAAGCGTCGTTGTGGTGGCTGCTGAATCCCCGGACGTCCCCTCCTCTCCCACCAATCCTAAAGCTGGTCATCCGCCGGCGGATCGTCCCTTTTTTCATTTGTCTTCGTATTTGCCTTAAGCGGCAGCAGACGAGACACCTCAGAAATGTCGGCACCGGCTTGTCTGAGTCTTGATGGATCATATTCATAACGACTCCTGATGACAACACGGACATGGTGCTCAGAGACAAAAGTGTCGTTAAATATACGGCTGAAAAACAAAAACAGAAAACAAGATGAATGCGCTTTCAAGTCACACTAAGCTACTTAGAAGATAAAGCTAAAAAACAAAATCGTTTAATGCTACTTTACAACTTTAACTTATAAATATTTAAAATCATTTTTATTCAATTTGTTTGACAATTTTGCTGCCTCTGCAAGTTTTAAAAAATGTCAGTCACTAAATTGTCAAAAATAGTAGAATAAAAACGGCTTTAGTGTAAATGAATAAAAGTACGAACAAAATTGAGAATATTGTTCACTATGCAGTCTAGAACCAAGATCCAATCTGTCTAGAACTAAACTGGATCTATTTTCCAATCCAGACACAAGTTACAATACAAGTGTCTATGTCCTGTAACGTTTCATACGTAATGGAAGCGGTTGGGACAGAATTAGTCTCAACGACATGAGACATAAGCAAGTGTGTCTAGCGGTTAGAGTGCAATGTGCATTAAGCGTAACGTTTCATACGTAATGGAAGCGGTTGGAACAGAATTAGTCTCAACGACATGAGACATAAGCAAGTGTGTCTAGCGGTTAGAGTGCAATGTGCATTATCTTATCTTATATAATACAGACGTTACTTCAAAAAAGATGATTACGTCCTACGCGTCATGCATTTAGTCATGCATATTAACCAATGACTTAAATTCTGCCAAGTCACTGGTTTTTCTGGCTAGCTCAGGCAATCCATTCCATGCTCTAATAGCACTAGGGAAGAAGGAGTATTTGTACAAATTTGTCCTAGTATATGGGACGAGGAATGTGCCTTATTTTTGTGTCTTTCAGAGTATTTTATTAGATTTTGTTTTTGTATTTGAAGATTATGGTTTAGTGTTTTATGTATAATTGCTACTTTACTTTTGAGTCTTCTGTCCTGAAGGCTTCCTAAATTTAGTGATTTTACTAATGGTGTTACTCTAGTCAAATGTGAATATTCGTTTGTTATGAATCTCACTGCTCTATTTTGTGTTTGTTCCAGTTTCTTAATGTTTTCTTGAGTTGAGGGGTCCCAAACGGTGGATGCATATTCTATTATTGGCCTAACCAAGGTTAAATAACATTTTAGTTTTATGTTCTTATTTGATTTATAGAAATTTCTTTTAATAAACCCTAATGCTTTGTTTGATTTTTTTATAGTTTCATCAATATGTGGATTCCATGACAGTTTTTCATTTATTATAACACCTAGGTATTTTGCGTTTTTAGTCTGTGTTACTGGTTTGCCATGAATAAGATAAGTGGAATTAATTTGTTTTAGTTTTTTTGTTACTCTTAACAACTGACATTTTTCTGGGTGGAAAGACATGCTCCAATTTGATTCCCATTAAACATAGCCCAACACGTTTTAACATAAACAGACTATTATCATAATGTTTTATCAACTTTAAATAGCTTCTGTTTGTTTTCTCAATTTAGAAGCTGTAACGTGGATAAATGGCTTAGATTATTTTTATATTAGCGATAGAATGCAAACATAATGACTGACTGCTAAGAGAACGTAGGAACCGGTGATTGTACTTTAAAAACAGGGCTGAGAATCAGACCAAAAAGCAAAATTAAGATTAGGAACATTAGTTAAAAACTGAAAGCTGTGGACACTTATAGATCATGAGCTCAAAACTAAGGGCTCAGATGAAAAAAAGCAATAGATTGAGACACACATAATACGATCAAGGCAGTGGATTGAGACACAAATAATGAGATCAAGGCAGTGGATTCAGACACAAATAATGAGATCAAAGCAGTAGATTGAGACACAAATAATACGATCAAGGCAGTGGATTGAGACACAAATAATATGATCAAGGCAGTGGATTGAGACACAAATAATACGATCAAGACAGTGGATTGAGACACAAATAATGAGATCAAAGCAGTGGATTGAGACACAAAATAATGAGATCAAAGCAGTAGATCGAGACACAAATAATGAGATCAAAGCAGTGGATTGAGACACAAATAATGAATCAAAGCAGCGGACTGACGAACGAATCAAATATAATGGATAAAATTTTTCCGACACATCATATGTGAGGTTCTCGTATCTGAGAATGGCGTTATATTCGACTAATACCTCAACCTCACAATATCCATAGCCTGAGTGCATATTAAAAGCACTGGTTTGTTTTCCCTTAGTTGTGACTTACCCAGAATAGATATACTCTCCGATGTTTTTGGCATGACCTCACTAATGATGCTGAGGTAGACTGTGAAGGAGAGCAGGACCGTCACAGCCAGGGCCATCTTCTCCCCGGAGCTGGCGGGCAGCAGAAACACCAGGACGTTGAGGAGGGACAGCATGACCACTGGGATGATGGTGTTGAGGACGTAGAATGTTCTCTTCCTCATGAGCTCAATGATAAACTTCACCCCAGTGTGAGCTGGGAAGAAATATCTAGGTTTTATTGGTTTCGTTTGGGTTTTATTGGGTTCATATACAAAAACAAGTGAAATGCTTTTTCTTGTTTTTTTTTTTGCTTTATATTCTTGATAACTCAACTTATTTGATACGTCATATTTTTTAATGATCCTGTTTATCCTAAAAGTTCTATTCTAGACCCAGACGTTTTTAGAACACACAAGTTCTTAGCTTGAATTCGTGACCAACGGTTGACGAAGAGTCAAAGATGTCATATGGGTAGCTCAACAAACAACTTTTTTTTTATCTTGACTAATTATAATTTTAATACCAAGCTTATACTATACCTCAAACCATCTATGCATAAGAAAATAAAAAAAATCTTTAAAAGAAAATACGACAATCAACCAGTTCTAATGGCTTTCTCTGTGATTTTAGGCATATTTCAAGAAAAAGGCAAGCGACACAATATTAGCCTAAGATAAAAGATGTAAACAGTACTCTTACCAGTTCCTATCTTGTAAGTAGAGGGATAGAAGTAAGGTCTAGCTATAGCTGACTTGATGTCCCACTCTCCATTAGAGATGGTGGCGTCGAGACTAACAAAGTCAGACCCTGGCTGAAGAGAGACAGATCAATCAACTCTATAGAGTCATACACAAAACCATCACACAAATGATGACAACGACATTGTTGAAGCAGGGCCGGCCCAAACAATTAAGGGGCATATGCGAAACTGATAGCGCGGATCCCAGTCAGAATAGGGATAAGGATAATAAGTGAAAATTAAGATTTTGTTTTTGAAAATAGATTCATTCTTTACTAAATACAAAATAATGGTCAAATTAACTATACTTTACGAGCAGTGCGTTTAGCAAAGTCATAAAGTATATCATCAAATTTCTGTTTCCTACATATATCACGCTCAATAGCAAGAATTGCAAAATTTTTCAATTTATTAGTGAACTGCTGACTTCGAGTAATTCTTGAATAGTTTCAGGCGCCAGAAGTTTCTTTCACAACAATTCTCATGTACATTTAAAAAAACAAAGTTTATCGACACTTCCTTTCGTTTGTACACCGGATACACCAGGATACACTTAAAAACGAGCTATTTATAGTTCGGGTTATGCATGAAAATCTTAAATACAAACAAAAATAAAAACGAGAGACATAGCGAGAGAGAGAGACAGAGACAGACAGACAGACAGACAGAGAGAACAAGAGAGAGAGAGAGAGAAAAGTTTTTAAAAAGTTTTTCTAATCAATGGTATGCCCAATTTTAAAAGTTCATCATCCCAGTTCTGCCTATGGTCCTTTCTGAGGCATAGGCCACCAACCAGCTTCTTCCAGGCATCTCGGTTCTGGGCGAGTCTCTCCAACTGTCTCCACGTCTTGCCCATCTGCTTGGCATCTGCTTCCAAATTGCGGCGCCATGTATTCCTGGGCCGTCCCCTCTTCCTCTTTCCTATGGGGGTTTCAGTTTAGGGCTTGCCTTGTTATGTTAAAGTTAGTTACAATAAATATGTTGTTATTTACATGAAATTCGTACCAACAATTACATTTCTACATATAAAACTAATCAAATAAATTAGCTCGTATCCTAACTCTAAACAGAAAAATAATTCAATTGAAAAATTAAATCCATAATAAAGTTTGCATCATGTGAAATACTTTGAAAAAATAGCACATACATTTTCATGACGCTATGTCTGCATATGCAACCAGGACAAATATTATCTAAGCCTGTGAGGTTTTGAGCTAAATTTGCTAGTTAACAAACCCTTATTATAAGAATCATAATTATATGAATATATTTGCAATATAGTAACATAACAAAGAAAATATTTTTGAACGAAGTATATTACAAATTTTTATTTATAGATTTGGTTTCATAACCTTTTTAGTTCATTCAAAGAACTTCGTTTGATCTCCGCGAACTAAGTCTGAGACTTGAATCAAATGATGTGTTCTTTTCCTGGCTAGGCAACCAGTAGTTTTTTTCTATGTGATCACCAAAGAGTCTTTAGTGTCCTATTTTAGTCTCATCTAATCAAGTCTTTAACATGGTAAACACTTTGGACAAAAACGTAAAAAATCGTTCACGCTGAATGATATTTGTACAAAGCTTATATGAACTCACTCCGTCCGTCCGTCTGTCAGTCTGAATTTGTTTAGCTCACCTAAAAAGATTCACTGTCTACCTGACATTAAAAATACGTAATTTAATTTATTTTACGTAAATGTACATCGGTGATTCAAAAAGTGGTATATTTAGAGCCCCATGGGTCTATGACGATTCCATATAAGGGTTCATATAAGCAAAAAAAAAATTGGGGGTCTGTAACATATACCTCAGCCCTAACGATAGTTTATCTCAATTAATCAGGTCTTGGATTTAATTTCTTCATACACATGTATATAATTTTTACCTTATCCTTTAAATTGTAAATGAAAAACTGTTATTTAAAAAAAAATTAATAGCTTAATTAAACACCTGAATATTGTTTATAGGTAACTCATCATCATTGGCCTCCTTCAGTCGTAGAACGACTATGGTTCATCTCAGAGCACACTTCCTCATGTGGCTGTGGAGCCCACAGATAGCGCAGGTTAAGGTGGCTTTTGCTTCGGTGGTAGAGGAACTGGCTGTTTTTCGGATTGTACGTTTTTCTTCCTGAGCTGAGACCCATGTACTTTCAGTGTCCATAGCTTTTTTGGTCACTGTCTCTCTCCATCTGTTGCGGTCTAGAGCTATGTCTTCCCAATTGTCAGTATTGATGTTCACTGATTTGAGGTCACGTTTTATTGCATCTATGTAACGGAGGTGGGGGCGACCAGTTTTTCTTGTGCCAGTCGCGAGTTGACCATAGAGGATGACTTTCGGGATGCGCTTGTCCTTCATCCGGCGAACATGTCCGAGCCAGCGCAAACGGCGTTGTCTGAGGGCTGTAAAGATGCTGGGAATACCTGATCGCGCAAGGATCTCAGTATTGCACACTTTTTCTTTCCATGTGACATTTAAAATCCTACGAAGACATCTCAAATGGAATGAGTTCAGTTTTCTCTCTTGCTTTGCGTAGGTGGTCCATGATTCACTGCCATACCGTGTACTCATAACGCATGCCTTGTAGACTTCCATTTTGGTCAACGTAGCTAGCTTATGGTTTTCCCAAACTCTTGGCCTGAGTCTAGCGAAGGTCGAGGCACCCTTCCCTATGCGTTTTTTTTTATCTCCTCTTCTAGAGACAGGTCATCTGTAATTGTGGACCCCAGATAGCGAAATTCGTTTTCGGCGTCCAGCTTGTTATCGTCAATGAGGATGGAGGGTGGTGCTGTAGCAGGTGGTCCCATAACATTTGTTTTCTTCGTGCTAATAGTCAAGCCATATTCTTTACAGGCCTGAGAGAAGCGGGACATTAGTGACTGAAGTTCCTCTTGCGTGTGTGCCACTACCTCTGCGTCATCCGCGAATAGCATATCTCTTAGGAGGGTGGCTCTGACCTTAGTTTTGGCGCTCAGTCTGACAATATTTAGGAGTTTGCCATCAAATCTGGAATGGAGATAGATGCCTTCGGTGGATTTGTCAAACGCGTTGTGGAGTAGCAGTGAAAATAGTATTCCAAAGAGGGTTGGGGCCAGGACACATCCTTGTTTAACTCCGCTGTTTATACTGAAACTTTCAGAGCTGGCACCGTTGAATTGCACTGTACCCATCATATTTTGGTGGAAAGATATGATTACATTTAGTAGCTTGGGTGGACTGCCTATTATCTGTAAAATTTTAAAGAGGCCATCTCTGCTAACTAGATCGAAGGCCTTTGTCAGGTCAATAAACGCAATGTACAAAGGCATCCTTTGTTCTCTGCACTTTTCCTGGAGTTGGCGGATAGAGAAAATCATGTCAATCGTGGATCTCCCTGAGCGAAAGCCGCATTGTGATTCAGCACCTTTTTGCCAACATTTGCAAAGCAGTTCGTGTAGAGGTTGGATTAGAGTAGTTTTACATTGTTTTAGAAGATCTGGCGGGATACCATCGCATCCGGGTGCTTTGCGGGCAGCAATGTTGTCTATGGCTTTGTTGAGCTCTGAAAGGGTGGGTGTTTCATCTAGCTCGTTATATGATGGCCTTAAGGGCTGAGTCAGAGACTGAGCTTGTTGTGGCGTATAGCTCAGAGTAATGTAGAACCCATCTGTGCATTTGTTGGCACTTGTCTGTGATAATTAAACAGTGGTTGTTTTAAGAGGTGCTGTCTTGTTTTGGGAGGGTCCGAGAGTCTTTTTGATTCCTTCGTACATCCCTCTTATGTTGCCCACTTGGGCTGCGAGCTGAATATTCTCACTAAGCTCTACCCAGTATTCATTAGGTAACTACATTACTCAATACAGCTGGACAAGTCCATATTGCCTAGTAATTATTTTAAGTGAATTTTTGTTTTATAATGGATTTAGAAATGTAAGTTCTGATTTTTTTGCAAAAGTTTTGACAATTGATACCAGGTGGATATAGTAAAGAAACATATTCAAAGTTGATGAATTTATAAAACCGAGGGTCTAAGGGAAAACCGTTAAACATCATCAGGGGTTTACGAGACAAACACTTTTGGGAATTAAAGATATACATTATATCTTAAATATCTTTTAATGTATTTAATTACATCATTAACCAGCCTTCTAAATTGTCATACTTAAGTTTGTTCTCTCCAGTAGATGACATTGTTTGACGCTCACCTGGACATCCAGAGTCTTATTGGTGTGCATCCAGGTCAAGAACTTAATCTCACACTTCTGGTAGTCAAACGGGTATTTCCCAATGTTGACCTCACAGATTGTCTTTGTCAGAATACCAGGTTCCCAAGAGATGTGACCGTTGTCCTTGACACTGACCAGACTGGACTCACTACCGATCTCTGCGAAATTCTGAGCTCTGTCAGAGAAAAAAAAAAGACAAAACCATTGTTAGTAACATTTTCTTTGACCTAATCATGCTATTATAGAGCTAATGATTCTTAGAAGAATCTCACAACATTATTACATCATAAACATCTTGTAAGATAAGTCGAGAAATAATAACTCACCATAATAAACCTTTGTGTTTCGTAAGTTTTTTTTAAAAGTTTTTTTTAAATTTTTTCCTTTAATTTTATTTTTATTTAATTTTTTCATTTTTTTTTTTGTTGTTGTTAATTTGGAAGATATTTACATTACAATATTACTTACAAAATTTGTTTGTTTTTATTATCTTAAATTTCATTATCGAAGGTAGTGGTATGATTGTTGTAAAGAAGTATGATGTTCTTTTTCAAACACACTCGTATAACTTTGTTATGAAAACTGTTATGCTCAGAATTCTTTTAGTTCTCATATTAGGATAGCTGCCGGGTCATATGGTATGCGCTCTGGAATGTCGTCTGGATGGTTCCGGATTTGAACCTCGCCCTCCGAAATTCCCTTCCCTCATGCGGTAGATTAGGGCTAGGAGGTAATAATCTTTAATTTTGTAGTAACTCCGAAACATGTAAACCAATCAATTCGCATTGAGCCTGCCATGATTAGACTTACGTTTCCAGATTTTAAATAAATTAATTCTTACGTGTTTTCCACCAAAATATCTGGCAACCAAACAGCACTCTGACTGACGATGATTTCTTCCAATCCACCGTAGTCACTTTTATTCCATCGTAGAAATTCATCCTCCCAGTTCTGAAGTGAAAATAGAAGATGACATTCAAATGAGCTTTCTTCTAAAGTCGACGAACAATATTGTATATTTACACTAGCATTTAACACTTGCCTTAGAGTTTATTTTGACCAGCAACACTCTCCGCCTTTTTTGAAAGCTACATCTTTCACAGCTTTCCGCTCTAACACATGGTACCTGTTACGTTGAAACTGCCCACTTTTTATCGATCCCCCCCCCTACACAACGTGCTTAAAGTCCGACAGTTACCCTGGGCAAGGCACGTATCCCGTATGGAAACCAAACGTATGCCAAAGCAGCTTTTTGTTGGTGAGTGAAAGGTGGTAGGCGTAACAGAGGTGCCCCACGGAACCGCTTCAAAGACCATTTTAGGTACAAACTCGCTTTAACTGACATAAAAGGCGTAGACGGCGAAAATAGTATCTAAATCGACCACAGACGGACAATGGTTATTTCTGCGCTGGATGTGTGACCAGTCAAAAGCGTGCTGTCAGAGTCACTCAAACTTATCACAGCATTAATTATATTTTATCATTATTTATTTTACTTATTTCCCCGTTCTATCCCCAATTAAATATAAATATCTAGGTGTTTTCTGTTGTGTTGTCTTTATATGAGAAAAGAGTCCTTGTAATCACAATAAATTTCCGTAAGGATCAATAAAGCAGTCTTAGTCTTAGTCTTAGTCTTCACCCGCCCCACCTTTTCCTCTCCTGGCTAGACTTAGTTTACCACCTTGGAGATAGCTAGGCCGCGTCCTTTCACTTATCTACCCCTGATCGGGGAAAGATAAACACACAGTCTCTTTGGTCTTACCTACCGGATGTCTGACGGTCGCAGTTGACACCACCTTGGGTGGAATCCAAGTCACTCTTTCTCCCCCTCCCCACGTCTCTCTTTGATCAAAGAGATTACTCGCCTCGTGACACTCCAAGGTGCGACTCCCATCTCGAGTCAAATTCACCCACGTGAGAGATTATCTTTAGCCTAGGACATTTCCTGTTTCCGCCCACCTCTTTCAGAACCTTTATAAGGTAAATTAAATCAAACCAGACCCGCTCATTTCTCTATCGCCAGTAACAGAGTCTGGACTATTTCATTTATTCTTACTCCTAGAGGAATACCTGCTGGTAAGCCGAACTTAATCACAGTTCCACTTAATTACTTTGTGTATATTTCTCACAGGTATTGTGTATTTTATTACTTCATTTATATTTAATTTGTGTATTTCTCACTGTCGTAAGTAGAAAACATAAACATGGCATATGTATATATTTATATATTGCATTAATCTATTAATGCTACATTGCTCAATTGATTGTTGATGCAATCATGTATATATTTGTACATCTTATTTTATTTCCTTTATCTTGGCTGACCGCCTGGATAATTTTACTAGCGCACTAATACTGCGTTAAGAAAAGAGATAGGAATTATCTCCCCTTTAGTCATTCTACTTTGACGAGAGTTGCGCCCCTTGAACGAACGCTCTCCCCATTCAAGCATTCCATTGTTCTCTACCGACGGTTGTATGTAAACAAACCGTCATGGTCGCTGACCACCGCCCATTTCTCCACCCTCCCTTTTTTCTCTTTTCACTTGTGTCATTTATTTGAGATTTTTAGTTACCCTTTTATGTACATTTTTATATTGCTACTATCTGCTATCTACTTTCCAAATTCCATTTGTCATCATCTCCCCATTGTACTCAAAAGCAATTTTACCAATCTGACGAATGCACCTCAGTCGAGGGCATCGATAAGATGCATGAGAGACATGTCCTAACTTGTCTTTATTTATCCGCAGCCCCCCCCCCCAGGTGTCTGCCTATTTATTTGGCGTTGTCTGCCCAGTCAAATGCCTATTGCCTTAGTACTTAGTGCTATTCAGCACTGCACTACTGCCTATTTGTTATTGAATAACATCTCTTGCTTACTGAGATCTACTCAACTATTTGTTTAAATCACCTGCCTACTTGGTATAGAGTATCATCTACTGCCTACTTGGATCTACTCAACTCTACAACTTGGCGCTATCGGCTCTACTTGGATGCCTATTCGACAGCCCACCTGTCAACTTATTAGGTACGACGTCCCTATTGATCCAGAGTATGTGCGAGACGTCATAGCTACGCCAAAACCCTCCGCAACTCACTGGACTTACCTGCTAACTACGCTGCCCACGGCAGATCAGCTCTGCCCGCAGTAAACTTTTGCTCACGGTAGCCGGCCACCCGCCATACTGTGCCCACTACAGATATCAGAACTTTGGATTGAGACTCCACAAGAACTGTATCACCGGCGTCCCTCTACCCGCTAGAGCGCCACCTCCAGCTGCAGAACCTCAAGCTAGGACACAGCCAGCTGCGACCCAAGCAGGACAACCAGCAAACCAAGAAGCAAACCATCCCCCTTTTTATTCTTCTATGTAAATATTTATGTAAATAAATATTCGTCAATTTTAACTTTTGTATCTCTCTTTCATTGCTTGTCTCGTTGCGTGCCTGCTCCCGATTTATATGCTGATAGGTTGGTGTGTGATAATTTCAAAAATAATCATCAACTAGACATTGAACGCGCCAGACAAACGTCACTTTCGCTAACCTGTCACAGGATGTGACAAAACATGTAGGTCTTAGCTGGGGCTGCGTAGCCACGTGAAATTAATATTCGGACTCGAATACAAGCCTTCCGTACTATCTATCTATCTATCTATCTATCTATCTATCTATCTATCTATCTATCTATCTATCTATCTATCTAGTCGGTTCATTAGTCTAATTATAAAATTCTTAAACTTATTTTACAACTTTACTTACAGTTTTTAGATAACTCATTGAAATGTAGATCTAATATAACTTGAGAAAATAACCTGTTACAATCGTATATATATATAAACGCAAGGGCACTCACTAACTCTCTTATACAATAATTCTCCCACTTTGCGGCGGACGAAAAGATTCAAAAATTTAACCTGTTACAACTTACAAGCACAAGCCTGATTTATTAGAAAGTAATATACAACACTTTTTATTCTAATATTTAATAATACCATTTTAAAATTAAGTTATTTGTAATTATATTGTATTTTCTATAGCAGGTTTGCCGCGGCTTGTTTGTCTGAGTATGTCAATCTCATAATATGTGAAAATACTTACAACATTTAACCAACCGCTTGTGGTCAACACCTGGTTCTTCATGTCCTGTTTATAAGATAAAACAAGCATAGTATATAAATGCTTAAAAAAAGCTGCAAAGCTTATTTAAGGGAAAGAACTGTACATCTATAGCCATTACTGTAAGATTTATTTCACCAGTTTCTATATCAAACAAAATTAATTTATTGTCATTAATTAATTAGTTCACTTGTTTGTTTTTTCATTATTCATTCATGTTTTGTTAGTTGCAATGAATAAAGGTGTAGAGTTTTAACTTGATCCGTGTATTAGAAGTGAGAGAAATAAAGAGTACAAAATGTGTTTAGACAGACAAAAGTGATTTGATAAAAGCTTTGAAAAATAGTCAAATAGTTTGTGTCTCTCTTGCCTGACACATGCTTTCATAATTATTTTCTATCTGCATGCTTTTTTTGTAAAAAAAAAAAAAAATAAATTCAATAGGTGAAATTCATGTACAGATTTGTTTAAATTTCGTAATGTCTACAGCTGATATTAAATGTTAAAACAAATTAACCTGATAGCAATCGCTGTTTCTTGACACAGGCTTATATTTAAAACACGTTACTCGGCTATTTCTGAACCCTAACCATACATTTGAGATATCAGTTATTTAGTTAACAGTTACTGTATGATCCTCCTGTTTACGTATTCTATATTATTATTACTATTTTATTATTATTATTATTATTTATTTAAACGATTGTTTAAAAATAAAACGTTCTTCTGGTGATTTTTTGTATGAGCGATTACGTTGCTTTCAATAACGAATGTAAAAGTAATTAAGAAAAAAGGAACAATTTTTTACCCAGTACCTACATTCCCAGTTATAAAGTGGATTTTGGTTACGCGACTAAATCTACTGAGTATGAAGGTGTTTTTTTTTTGGTGATTAAAAGATAGTGTAAACTAGAATACTGGATCTAGTTAGAGATAGAGATCTAATGTTGCTATTGTGTATTGATACATTGTACTGTGTATCATCTAGACATATGAAGGTCACACTTCCTGTTCCCCTTTCTACATGTATTTTGGTATTTTGTTCTCTAAATAAAAAGAAATATCACTTTGGTTTTATTGACTGCAATCATTATCTCAAGGCTTTTGAATGTAGCGAAATGACGATGGATCTAGATTTATCATTTTAATGCTATTAGAACTTTGTTTTTTGACATTGTTAAAAAGTACAATAACTTTCTCTTTATCTCTCTCGAAAAAAAGAAATACACTCTAGATTTATCTTAGTAATGCTCTTTTTTTTAATTTAGACCGCGTCTCAAAGGAAGTGGAGATGACGTAATAATACAAGAAGTAGACTTCGGGAAAAAGAAAAAAAAAACTGCTTTAAAAATACGAAATTCGTGATATTTTTATTATGCTTTATGTGTAGACTGCAGCCTTTTGGGAAAACAGCGAAAATAAAATACAAGGGTTTGATAGAAAGCTAGCGGTTTTTCGCGAATAGCTGTCCTCATCGAACCTCTTAAAGACCGTTCTTAGTGAGTGTCTAGGAGGTAAAAGGAACCTGTCTATGAAATTTCATGGGGATCTGTAAGACGATTTAAGAGATTAATGAGTAGTATTTTACAAATATTTAGTATATACCTTTTAAAGGTCAAACCAGAGTTATCGCTGTGTGTTAGTATCCCCCCCCCTCCCCGAAATATATTGTTATAACCTACTACTACGAGAAAACACACATTGAACACAAGAGATAGATGTAGAGACGATCAAGAGACATGGTGGAGTCCTGCTCAGTTCTAGGGAGAACTTTGCATGCTGATGGTTGAATTGTCTCCTTCATGTGTTGTTTAGTTGTTAAACGTATGTGTCATTAATCATTTCTTTCTTTGGCGTGCCTTTCATTGACAACAATACACAGAAACTGTCCAATTTCTAGGAAAATCGTTAGACTCTTTTTCCAAATCTCGGTAACTTCCGGTAAGTAAGTTAAGTTTCCCTTTCAGTCCATGCAAAGGACAGATGATGTTAAGGTCATCTGTTTCTTCGGCCAACGGCTAACAAGCAGGGTGTCATGTAGCCAGCACAACGACCAACCGCCTTTAGCTTCCCCAACTAAACTCAGGTACCAATTAGAGTTAGGTGGACTCAGGGACACCTTAAAAATATCGAAATTCAAAATTTCCATGTTCGGAAGCCAAGCGCTTAACCACTAAGCCACTGCGCACCCTAATCTCAGACTAGTGTTCAATGTCCCACTTTTTGCACTTTTTTTACAAGCTAATAGAACGAATTGTTTAAAAAAAATATGCGAAGGTGGTATAGAGATTGAGGTTTATAAAAAAGGCAACTAAATTCAGTGAGCAATTTCCTGATGATGCTGTGGTTCCGCTTTTTGAATATAAAAAGAATTTCTTAGGTGTTTCTGACAAACCTGGACATGCTGTCATCATTATTATTATTATGGAATAAAATTCATTTTATTTCTATGACACCCTCAGGGTCGAGCTTCGTTAAAGGGAAACAAAATTCACTGTAGGCCCACGCAGATGATGATGTGTCTGGTCTGAAGCAGTACTGCCCTTCTACACTTAATAAGGATCCTCTTAGGAATCCTTAGGACTATGAATGTGTCTTCGAGGCCAGTTGTCATTATCCCTTTATTCCAACAGATTGCTTCCATAGTTACTTACTCTCTAAGCTTAAATGTTCAAATTTTCTTACCAAATCATGAATCATTAAAAGAAAGAGAGACAATCGAACGTGAACTGCATGGTTCTGCTGGTAGACAGGCGGGATAACTCGTTTATAATTGGAGAAGAGATCAGAGTGAAGCTTTGCCACATCATCCACAGTAGCAGTGTAACCTGAAAGAGAAATCACATAGAAAAATACATGTATAGATTTTTATAACGGCCTTTTCATCGAGTTATATTCTTGTACTTTTCTGTATCATTATTTTTTTTATTTCGTCCACTATTCTCTTATTTCAATTTCCTTCAAAGTAGACACACACGTTTAGACCATTATTCTTTGTTCAATCATTAGAAATGAAAGTATTCAGCACGGACTAGACCTGATGTCAGTATAAGTGGAATAACAGACGAATAATGACAAAGTCTACATGGTTTCATACGAACGCAAGGGTAAACTTTGCAAGAAATTCAACTCAAGATCTATCAAGAGACTGTAACTCTAAACAATAACCCTTAATGCCTTAGACATGTTTACAAGGAGCGGGAGAGGGAGGGGGGGGTACGTGTGCTACAAAGACTGGACTCAACTAGTAGATACATGTACAAAGAAAAACACTTTCAAATGCACCTTTAGGCAAAGTCTGCTCAATATTGAAGTTGTAAGTACTTTTTATTACTGATCCCATTATCTCCCTTCTTCTTGCTCTAGTACTAGCCAGTTCTTACCGGTCAGCTTGACCTTGCTGCATCACTCAATAATAACAAAGTTATGTTGAAGAGTTTTGTGGTACGATAACTTAAACTTAATTTAAAAAAAAACAACTGTTTGAACTGATTTCTGTCATACCACAATGGTTAATGTAATCACATGTATAAATAAACTAGACATATGTTACCCGCAACCCGCGCGTCTTTATTTACGCATTACTGTCGATATAGTCACTGAGAGTGTTTTGTAAACAATTAAACAAAATAATAATGTAATAAGTAAAGCGAATGTGTCAATGTAAAAATAGTGTGAATGAAGCTATCAAATCAAAATAGCTAATAGGCCTAAATCCTTTTTTTCAAATTAAGACATTTGCTTGTAGGCCTACATATATTTGATTAAAATTTGAGATGAATAGACTTAATTTTGTATGTTCATATGCCACAGCACGAAGTAGATCTTGAGGTAGACATAGATCTAAATCTACACTAATCTGGAGTTAACAAGGTTACAAAGACAGTTTGTGTGGAAACACAAATTCTAAATCGGCCCCCGAAGTGGTCCACCCAGGCAGGCTTCAATATTTTCAGAAAGAACATCCGAATGAAATTATATCAAAGACAAATAAGAGATAAGAATGGAGAAAGAAGGTTAACAGATCTTGTGAAAATGAATGTAAAGTTAGATGTGAACCTGGCCTAACAAGTTCCCCTTTCAGACCTTGTGGTCTATAGGTCAGATGATGTAAAGTTCATCTGTTTTTGTGGCCTACGGTTAACGAGGGTGTCATGTAGCCAGCCCAACGACCAACCGCCGTTACTTTTCCCCAACTAATGTCAGGTACCCATTAAAGTTGAGTGGACTCAGATGCGAAAAAGATTCTAAAATTGAAAATCCCAGTCTTCACCAGGATTCGAACCCGGGACCCCCTGTTCGGAAGCCAAGCGCTTTACTGCTCAGCCACCGCGCCTCCCCTGGCCTAACTGATGTCTTATAATGGATCTAATTGTTTTGAAAAAGCTCAATATCTTACTTTTACCTCAGAAAAAAAAAAAGAATAATTAAATTTACAATATTAGTATTCGTTTTAAATTAGGTCTAATTTATAATACATACTAATTAGCTTTTTCTCTTAAAAAAAACTGCTTGCATTAACTGATTTTAAAAATTAGATTTTTCGCTTTCAGAAAAAAAAGTAGCCTTGCATCAAAACTTTGAATGGTCTAAAATATTGTGATGTCGGATTTTCAATATCTTTTCTAGTTTACGAGATCTAAACGGGACAGACGGACAGACATTTCGCACAAAACTAATAGCGTCTTTTCCCATTTCGGGGGCCGCTAAAAATTGGCTTTTATAAAGTTCATTCTGTGTTGCGCATGCGTGACCTTTTTTCATGAATGAATATAGACCTATCTCAACACGGCTACGCAGCATTAGCGAACAGCGAACGAATGTATTAAAAATGCTTAAGAAAAACTAATTTGAATGTTAATTTGATTAAAATATGAAATGAATGGACAATAATTAGTATGATTATGTGTTAAAGCATAAAACTATCTTTGCGAAAAGAAGTTTTAGCATCTTTGAGTTCAATAAGAGTTTTAGACCTAGGCCTAGGAATAGACTCGGTAGAGAGATGTGTTAATGTGTAACCAATTGGTAATGTCTAATGAAAGAATGTTCGCCAGGAAATCTGTAGTCACAGATATCAGGAACTAATTTATGTAAAAAATGCTTTTGAAACACAAAATTGAAGGTTAATTTTGTTATATACTGAAATCAATGGATCTTCTTTTGTATTTTCATGTGTCAAAGTAAAAAACTATCTGCGCAAAGTGTATTTCTTAAAATTAGATCTAGGTCTAAATCCTTTCGATATTTTCTCATGTCAACATTGTTAACCATGGCCTAGATCCATAAATACTATAGCTTTAATAGAGTCGGACAACTTTATATTTTTTGAGGGTCTTAAGTTTGTTTTAGGGCTACAATACATACACTACGGTCTAAGTTAGTACCCAAGGAATATTCCTGCCTAGTTTTATCAAGATTGGTCAAGCGGTTTTGATGTCTGTTCGTCACATACATACATACATACATACATACATACATACATACATACATACATACATACATACATACATACGTACATACATACATACATACGCCTTACTTTGTACTTTATAGTATAGATACATAAGTAACAAGTTAAATAAAAAGAATACTGTTGGTTTTTAAACTGCTCTCATAGTGAGTGAAATTGCATCAATTGTTTAGAATCAGTCACGTGATCAATCAGCCGGGGAAAGGTTTCCGTGCTGCATATTCAAAACTAATTTAAAAAGTAAAAAGGTCTGCTCGATTTGGCATTTGAACTCAAGCTTCTAGGATTGTAGCCAGCGTGTTTTGCCACAGAGCCTTTCAAGTTAACAGAAGGTTTTACATGTCTATTTGAAGTTAAAACTTTTTTAACGAACCACCTAATTCGTAGCCTACATACCTGTGATTATTGTCACAGGTTGCCCGTCTCTGATGTAGTAAATTTTCCATGAAAAAGGAAGTTAATTAATTACAAATAATTGATTAGCATGTTTTTTTTTTACTGCTTGATAAGTTGTTATGAACAGTGAATAATTGTGCAAAGTTTTAATTTGGTCCGAGACTGGGAAGTGGGAGATCTAAAGTGTAAAAGATTTTGACCAGACAGACAGACAGACGGAGTGACTTGATTATAACAAACCCTGTAAAACTAAATGTAGATGCATACATCAGAATGGTACAGTGCCTTGTGTTGCTTCTATAGTTTGCTCAACCTTCTGAGGTCCAATGTCTCTTAAGAACAAGTGTGGGAGAGTACATCCGATGGAATTTTTTTAGTGACATTTTTTTAGTTTGATTTCGAAATGTTTTGTCTCTTGAACTCGGAGTACTGTCAGTGTATTAGCTAAGCGACTTTTGTCTTTCCGTCACATCTGCTGTTATATCTGGGAGGGGAATGGGTAGGGGCTAATTAAGACGAGAACTGACATCAACTTTTACAAGAGAAAACAAATCAACAACAACAACAGCAGCAACAAAAGCTATAAACAGCAACAACAATAGAACACTTACAGTAGCAACAACAACAACAGCAACAACAGCAGAAGCAACAACAGCAGAAGCAGCTTCATTGGTAGCAACAACGACAACAACAAAACTAACAATAACAACAGCAGCAATACTGAGTATTTTAATGTTCCACTACCCCATCTTTCTTAAACCTTGACACCATTATACATTGATACCTTAATATATATATATATATATTAGGGGTGCACCGGATAGTCCCTCCGGCTTCTGGCGAATATCCGGCATTTTTTACTATCCGGTGCTATCCGGCTCCGGTCGGATATCACTACCGGATAGTAAACCGGATAGTAAAAATACACCTATTTAATATGCATAAAGTGGACCTCGTTCCATTACTGTCTGTTATAGAATGTATTAATGTTTATATGAAAACAAAATAATGTGCTAAAAATAGAGCCATTATAAATATGCACCAAACATCGTTTATTATAAAGACAAGGCATGTTAATAACTTAATATAAATAGAGATGAAACTTTACATCATAAATGCGCTTTACATACAGAGATGCAATGGCTGGCACTTTTTTCAATTTGTCTTGACCTTTGAGTAAGTTAACATGTTAAAATGTTTCATTCCTTGACTACGTCATGCTGACCAGACGTCTGTCTAGCTGTGCGGGTATATCTCCAGAGGTAGAGATGAACAACTCCCACCCCCTTTTATTTGTTTAGTCCATCACATTGAGTTTTTTATAGGCAGGTAACCACAAGTTAAATACGATGGACGTAGGTATAATGTCAGCGTATAAACACTCTCTAGTGGTCACACCTTTCGAGGGAACTGAGTTTGTTTACTTAGTAGTTAATCTTTATTGGGGGGGGGGGGGGGGGGGCTGGACTACAAGAGCCACACCTCTAAGGTAACCAGGTATATTTCTAGATGAACAACTCCCTCCCCCTTTTATTTGTTTAGCCAATCACATTGAGTTCCTTGATTGACAGGTGACCCCTAGTCAGATACGATGGACGTAAGCACTCTCAAGAGGTCACACGAGGGAACTAGGTTTGTTATTGGGGGGGGGGGGGACTAGACTTTACATTATAAATTCGTATTACATACGTAGCAGCGATGTCTGGCACACTGGCTTGTCTTGACCTTTGAGTGGTCTAGTAAACATGTCATATTCCTTAACTACGTCACGCTGATAATCTGTCTAGATGTGCGGGTATATCTCCAGAGGTAGAGATGAGCTACCCCCACCTCCTTTTGTTTGTTTAGTCCATAACATTGAGTTCACAAATAGGCAGCTGACCACATTAAGCCAGATGTCAACGTGTCGACACTGTCTAGAGGTCACATCTTATGAGGGAATTGAGTTTGTTTACTTGGATTAGAATTTTTATTAGAGGCGGGACTACAAGCCAAATCTCTATAAGGTTAATTTGGTATGAGTTAGTTTATTATGAGATAGGTTGTCAATCAAGGGTCTGGACCACAAACCACACCTATACACATATACTATTGGACGGGTAATAAGTTTGTTTACTTTGAGTTAAGTCTCACGTATGAGTCAGGACTACAAAGCCAAACAGACACTGACCAAGGGTATCTTTAAAGGGAGGGCTCAAGAGACTCAACACCCCCAACTTCTTATTTGTTTAATCCATGACAATGTATTGATAGAGAATATAGACATTGACCATTCTTAAGCCAGAATGGATTAACGCAAATTGTTAAGACATATTGAGACTGTCTAGAGGTCACTAGATGGTGACACTAAGTTTGTTTACTTGGAGAGAAATGTCATTTATGGCGCTGAACACACGTTCGTTGCACAATAAAATAAAACATATATGTGCATGTGTGCGTCTATGTATTTTCCCCCTTGTATTAAAACCTTTAGAAAGAAAACTAATTTCATTGTTTAATTCTATTGACTTAATATATAAAGGAAAACCTTACAGTTAAATTTAACATCGCAGAAAATAAATTGATCTAAAGCACCACAATTAGATCTAGCAAACAAAGAAAAATATGCTGGAATGTTAAGAAACACTTGACCTCTGTAACTGAGGTACAGAGATAATTTATCTATATGCTTGACTGATCATGCCAATGTGTTATCTTCTTTCGCCCGCACACTAAACCCTATTGCGTATGCCCAAGGAAAAAAAACGCGTGAAGGTCAACACCATCATCTATACACACTACACTAGGACTACATGTGTAAGCTCACTATGTCTATCTGACTAAGTTGTTACAATCAGTCGAACACAGAGTCTATTTATGTTTTTTTTTTTTTTTTGGTAGGGAGGGTGTGGGTGATTTTGTTTCTTTTATAGTTGGTTTTCCTAATTCTCTTAGATTTTTATAACAGTAGATCTAAACATTGATATCAATAATAGGCCTACAGACTACAATAAAATCTATGCTTCGCAACATTTAAAGCTCAGGCTATGAGTAGGCATAATAGATGTTCCTGCTGTTAATAAAATATCGTTTGCCGCAAATGGATTAATAAATATATGACCTACTACGCTTCAGATTCCAACTATTAACTAACAGCTATCACTATTAAGCCCTTGAAGCCAGAACCAGAAGCAGTCTTAGGACTTAAAATTACAAGTCTGATGACCAGTTGTTGGTCAGAAATTATTGAACACATACATCCAACCACCATACAAGCCAGATGAGAGATTTACATTAGTAACTAGTTAAATATATACTAACATATTTTACATTGACCCTCCAACACACAGCCTTTATAGTTGGTGGCCTCGTACATACACACAGACACGCTCATGCTACACAGATTAATTTATGTTTATAAATACTGTTAATCTTTAATAAATCAATCAGCAAAAGAGTTTAAAACAATAAGGTATATAAAAGGAAACAAATATAGGTATGTTATTTAACAGTTTCGTAAAATGCTCAGCAATACAAGCTATTTACAAAACACTTAGGTATTCGGCTCCGGCACCGGCCGAATATCAAATTTTACTATTCGGTCATATCCGGCTCCGGCCGGATATCAAAAAGTACTATCCGGTGCACCCCTAATATATATATATATATATATATATACAAATGTAGTACATTATATGAGAAATGTACACCTTAATAACATGTATATATATTGGATACTATCTTTCAATATTTTGCTATCTTGTATGCTTATCTTTACTTTTGAATTATGTTCACTTTAGATTGTATCATGACAAGGCTTGAAATCTGATTCACTTGGAACATAAGTTCAGCAGAAATACGACCTAAAAATAGACTCGTTCTTTCTTGGCATTCAATTTAATTTTAGACTGAAATATTTTCTAGAATGCTTTGTAATCTTCAGCTTTCTGAGATATATTTGGAGTTTTTTTTCAAGCTAGTTTCCGGAATCAAATTACACACTCAGACTCTATATAGCCGTTTGTGTATCGATGCATGCAATGTATAGAAAAAAATATCATTAGATCTTTTTCATTTATATTTCATTTATAGTTTTTCTTGCTTTTTAAAAAAGAAAAACATTTTTAAAATAAAATATTCTGTAAAATTTTAAAGCTATTTTCCAAAATTATAATGTACTGAGAACTATTAAAAATAAAAACTTATATGTGCCTTGAGCGATACGTTGTCAGAGCTAAGTTATAAAAACTACGCGTGATATCGCTTTGTATGCGAAGGACTGTTTTATGTATTAGTTGACTGATACTCATTATAGTAATTATCTCTTTGTTTACATTTTGACTGTCAAGATCCAGTATACATTCTTTAAGCAACGCAAAGCAGTTAGATAGAAAAAGAATAAAAATTAATTTGGAAAAATGTAATGATCAAGGTCAATGTAAGGAAACCTAAAGAAAGAGTAAACAATGAAAAGAGAAAGCTTGGGAGAGAAATAGATAGATAAAGCATGCGAGGGATTACATTGAAAGATAATTGTGAAAATAAAAGAGTAGTAGTTGCTACTTCCTCCATATATATTAGAGATTACATTAAAGTTTAGAAATTGATTCGATTTTGCACTGCTAAAATTGCAAATTTATACATGTTATCATGTAATTTTTTAAATACATATCTTATCCAAACTTTTTATATTTTGTACTCCAGATATATCAAAGATAGCTACAAAGACATAAAAAACAAGTTTATGATGGGAGTTTACGTATACACAAACTCGTGGTGGGTTCATTTGGGCTAATATTGGTACTTACACATTACGTTGCGAACTGACTTATCAATGTCGGTTGCAAGTAGTTTTTAGTAGGTCTTGTTTATTGTGTTGCAAGAAAAACAAAATGTCTGGTTTTCTGAAGTAAAGTCTGAAGTAAAGTAATTTACTAAATTAAAAGTCTGTTTAAAAAAAAAATGTCTGGTTCTAAAGTAAAAGTATGATTTTCAGTAAAAGACTAGTCCTGAAGTAATGTCTTGCTTTAAAATATATGTCTGGTTCTAAAGTAAATTTACTAACGTAAAAATATGGCCTAAAATATAATTTAGTTCTAAAGTAAATCTAGTTGTAGAATAATAATTTGTTTGCAATAAAAGTCTGGCTCTAATGTCTAATACGCACGGTTATGGTAATTTTGGTTGAAATGATTAAGCTAATTTTGTTTTCTTGTGTTTGTTTCAATAAATGCTCTAAGAATTCAAATCCAATCCACATTTGTTTTCTTTTATTAAGACATTATCTTATTTTAGCACGAGAGCCATGGGGGCCAGATCCTCCGAAATGTGTACACCAGTAGGCTAACTAAAATGTTCACGTAGGCACATGACCCTGGGTGACAAAACAGTTCCAGATAAAACTAGTCACTTGAAAGATTCATTCTTGGGGACCTGGGTAAAATCAGATATTAGCCTGTTGAGACCTGGTTGATGCTTAGGAGCGCGGCCGTTTCAGAGTCTTGTCAAACCTGATCTGTTTAGCTTTTTTTTCCCCCATCTATTAATAAATGATGCTGCGTTATCTTTACTTTTACCTATCATGTAGTCTGTTGAACCGTTAGGGCACCACAAATGATCTGTCGACGTTCTTTCTCCATTCCTGTCTTTTGCCTTGGACAAAATTTCTTTCAATGACATGTGTCTATTCTTTGATGTTGTCTTCCAAACGCATTTTTTTCCTGTTCTTATTTTCCTGTCACTGTTCCCTGAAGGAAGGTCTCTTGCGAACCTTTGAGGACCACGTGATATGCCCATAATGTTTCAGTCGTGCCTTTTTTTTTTGACCCTAACCTTTTTGTGTTGACAATAGTGTAGCTGATCAACGTCGGGGGCAAATAGCCGGGTGTGATTCTGTTTCTAGTCCCTTCGTTTGTGATGCACTCTTTGTAGGTGGTACCTAGGATCCTTCTAAGTAATTCCTTTGCTAGGATTCTTCTCTATAATTACGCAGTTAGCGTCCAAGATTTGCAAGCATACAATGTCAAACTGGTTCATCGATCTTATTAATTCAAATTCTTATTAATATTATAACCTCTAAATAACTGATGTGTAGTTCCCAATATGCTTTAACATCTACAAAACTCAAATATCATTCAATGGATGAATGTTTATGTAAGTTATTAATTGTTCGGTTTTGAAACACGAAAAATGTGTGACTCGCGAGAGCTAAAGAGTAACTTGATAACCTACCAGGTGGTAACTAAAGAGTAACTTGATAACCTACCAGGTGGTAACTAAAGAATAACTTGATAACCTACAAGGTGGTAACTAAAGAGTAACTTGATAACCTACCAGGTGGTTACTAAAGAGTAACTTGATAACCTACCAGGTGGTAACTAAAGAGTAACTTGATAACCTACCAGGTGGTAGCTAAAGAATAACTTGATAACCTACCAGGTGGTAGCTAAAGAGTAACGTGACGACCTACCAGGTGGTAGCTAAAGAGTAACTTGATGACCTACCAAGTGGTAGCTAATGTGTAACTTGACGACCTACTTGTTGGTAGCTTAAGAGTAACTTGACCACCTACTTAGTGGTAGCTAAAGAGTAACTTGACGGCCTACCTGGTGGTAGCTAAAGAGTAACTTGACGGCCTACCTGCTGGTAGATAAAGAGTAACTTGATAACCTACTTAGTGGTAGATAAAGAGTAATCTCACGACCTACTTATTGGTAGCTAAAGAGTAACTTGACCATCTACTTAGTGGTAGCCAAAGAGTAACTTGACCACCTACTTAGTGGTAGCCAAAGAGTAACTTGACCACCTTTTTAGTGGTAGCTAAAGAGTAACTTGACGACCTACTTAGTGGTAGCTAAAGAGTAACTTGACGACCTACTTGTTGGTAGCTTAAGAGTAACTTGACGACCTACTTGTTGGTAGCTAAAGAGTAACTTGACGACCTACTTGGTGGTAGCTAAAGAGTAACTTGATAACCTACTTAGTGGTAGCTAAAGAGTAACTTGACCACCTAGTTAGTGGTAGCCAAAGAGTTACTTGACCACCTACTTAGTGGTAGCTAAAGAGTAACTTGACGACCTACTTGTTGGTAGCTAAAGAGTAACTTGACGACCTACTTGTTGGTAGCTAAAGAGTAACTTGACGACCTACCTGGTGGTAGCTAAAGAGTAACTTGACGACCTACCTGGTGGTAGCTAAAGAGTAACTTGACGACCTACCTGGTGGTAGCTAAAGAGTAACTTGATGACCTAACTGTTGGTAGCTAAAGAGCAACTTGATGACTTACCTGGTGGGTACACAAACGAGCCTGATATCGTCTTCTGTTTCTGGCTGGAGTCTCCATTGAACTGGACACACTGTATCATAGTGTTATTGATCCCCAAGAAAAACAAGATCCCAATAAAGCAGCTGACTTTGAAAAGGCAAGACTTCACATAGCTGAACACAGCTCGCTCCACGTCCACTGTGGCCAATGTCATCAGCAGTAACGACATGGTGTTTAGGAAGTTTGGCTATTTGAATGTGTCAAAGACGTGCTAAGGTTTTAAACACAACTCTTGGAGTATTGATCCAACAGGCCATGTGCTTATCATTTTTTGTCGCGATAAAATATGTTGGGCCCTTCTTCCGCATGATAAATGGGAAAAAAACCAACAATCTTTATATATGAGAGAAACTTAAAATGCGTCTGTTCATTCAGCTTCTATCGCTAGTAAAAAAAATATTTAATGGATGATTAGTTAAACCTAAAGCTTTGCCATTCACTAGATCTTTCGGTCATTATCACATAAATACATTGGTCACGCATCAGTGCACCGGTAAGTAGTCGCGGCGGAAACAATGGTTACATTTACAAACCTAGCTCTCGGCAACATAATAATTACATCCCTTAAAATGTAAAATTATCTTTTAATCTTACAAAATGCTATAGCTGTAAAATTTAATTTGATACTAAATACATGTATACATATTTATTATGATCAATATCAATGGATTGTCTAAATGTAAAGATAATTTTTGACATCTATTAACATCCATTCCAAAATCTACAGAACATTTTTTTTAAAATAATACTCTTTACATACAAAGTCAACAAACAATACCAAACACTCAGCTTTGCAGAGATGAACACCAGATCCAATGAACAATTAAAAAACAAAATGCTTTTTTATTTATATTAATGGATAGAGGTTAATGTTTATGGACATCAGTCGATAGAACAGTAAAGTGTATTATTTAAAAAAAAGAATACACAATTATCAAGAAGTGAAGAGAAGTACAAACTCAAGACGTCAAATGATTCACTCAAATCAAATGCGAACAGTTCATGTCAGAGAAAGCCATTGGCGATAGATGGATAGATGTATAGAAGCGATATATAAATTGATAGATACAGATAGACAGACGGATAGACAGACGGATAGAAAGATAGTTAGTTAGATAGATAGATAGATAGATAGATAGATAGATAGATAGATAGATAGATAGATAGATAGATATTAGCTTACACTTTCATCATGGAGTAAAAATGTTGGTCAAAAGTTGGACAATGAAATTGAAATTCCACCAAAATACACAGCAAAGTTTTGTTGACATGCAACAATAGTGAACATTTGGTGGTTTTATTGAAATACTTTAAAAGTAGTTCAAAGAGAAGCCGGAAGTTGGGGAATACAAAAATAAACATCGATTGTTTAAAATAATACAAACAACAAACAAATAAATAAAACCTTTACATATTAAAATTTATGTAAGAATAGAATATATAGATTATAGCATCGGCACCATATAGATCTATATCTATCCAGATATGAACTAGTGTTTTAGGAAATCGAATCATTTATTTCAAGCTGAAATTTCGCAAAGTTGATAAAGCATCGCACAAATAACGCGAATGTCGTAGGCTCTATTCTATAATGGCTTTTTTTTTAAAATCCAGATCTCCTGTGCATATGTTTTCTTGTCACCCTGACAGTGAGTAACATTGCTTTCTCCTTACATTCAGTTACATGCATTAGTAAACAGTTCAAGAAACACAACGAGGTAAAACTGTCCAATCAAATCTGACCGGAAGTGTAAACACAGCTATTATCAATGACCGCTAATTGAAAAAAAGAAACACAGTACACTGGTCCAGTAAATCCCAAGAATAACATTGATCAACACGCACACGATCAGTCCAAACGATTATCTCCAGAGTGTCAAAACCATCTTTTGTTGTTGTTTCTATTTGGTCTTTTCCTGCCCTCTAGCGGATGACATTGTCCGAAACACTTGCGACCAGACCGGGCAATAGTTTGTCCATTACGGCAATGTTCTGTCGCTACCATTTACGGGGAAACCATATCATTTTCAGATTTTACCGTAGTCGAATCTATCAATGCGTGATTACTTGTGAACATGGAGACAGGGGGAGGACTAGGGAAAAGATAGAGAAAAGGGGGAGGGCTAACATAATCGAATACATTTAAAAACATTCTTAAAAAATTGAATTTGAAAGTAACCTGACAACTACAAGAGTTCTAACAAAATGGGCATCAGAAAAAAAAAAGAAACTTCATTACTCAACCTTCTGAGATAGTTGCATTTTTTAAAAAATTAGTTCTTGATGTCGATTTTGGAAACAGTGATTGGAAATAAAGACACACGTAAATAACTCCTTGAGTTTTCTGGTTTTCTTTTTAAGCTATTTATTCAGTGGGCGAAATATTTAGTAATGAAAAAGAAACAAAAAGTTTGTTGCTGTTTTTTTGTTTTTGTTGTTGTTGTTTTCTGTTGAACAGAGTCCTAATAAAGGAGGTAAAAAAATTCAAATATTTCGCAAGATGTTGTTAAATAACTTGATGACCATCGAGTCATGCTCTAATGCACAGACTCTCTGCTCGGCGAAGTGTTTTTTTTTTTCTACTTAAGGATTGGAAGTAAAATCATTGTGAAAGTATTTTTTTTTGTTAACTTAAAAGTGTCGAAGACTTAGTTGACACACATTATTTAGGCCAAGAGGTTTTTCTATCCAATCAGACTTAAAGGTAAAGCTGAAAGGTTGCTGAAATATTCTTTGATTTGTAAGGAAGAAATCGCACGCTCGGAATCCTTTTGTAAAAGTCTGATATGTCTGCTGGAGTAATTTTTTTCTTGCCTTTACTTAAGAATCATATGAACTTTCATGTAGGAAACATACTTAAGAATAGCGCCAGACAGGATTTGATTCTGACGTCATGATTCCGTTCAAGCCAAGTTTCTTTCACGAATTAGAGAATTAGATGAATTGCAAAAATGGGAATCAAATTGGAGCATGTCTTTCCACCCAGAAAAATGTCAGTTATTAACAGTAACAAAAAAAACTAAAACAAATTAATTCCACTTATCTTATTCATGGTAAACCAGTAACACAGACTAAAAACGCAAAATACCTAGGTGTTATAATCAATGAAAAACTGTCATGGAATCCCCATATTGATGAAGCTATCAAAAAATCAAGCAAAGCATTAGGGTTTATTAAAAGAAATTTCTATAAATCAAATAAGAACATAAAACTAAAATGTTATTTAACCTTGGTTAGGCCAAAAATAGAATATGCATCCTCCGTTAGGGACTCCTCAACACAAGAAAACATTAAGAAACTGGAACAGACACAAAATAGAGCAGTGAGATTCATAACAAACGAATATTCACATTTGACTAGAGTAACACCTTTAGTAAAATCACTATATTTAGAAAGCCTGCAGGACAGAAGACTCATAAGTAAAGTAGCAATTATACATAAAACACTGAACCATAATCTTCAAATACATAAACAAAATTTAATAAAATACTCAGAAAGACACACAGATAAAGGTACACTCCTCATTCCATATGCTAGGACAAATTTGTACAAATACTCCTTCTTCCCTAGTGCTATTTGAGCATGGAATGGGTTGCCTGAGCTAGCCAGGAAAACCAGTGACTTGGCAGAATTTAAGTCATTGTGTAATATGCATGACTGAATGCATGACGCATATGACGTAATAATCTTCTTTTTTGAAGTAACGTCTGTATTATATAAGATAAGATCAAAAAGGGAGACAAAGTTAGAAATAGACAAAGAGAGAGGGAGGGAGGGAAACCTAGAGATAGAGAAATGCGTAAGAGGTAAGAGTGATCTCGCTGTGAACTTTATTTAACTATATAACTATATACAATTTCTACAGATTGCAGTACAAAATATAGGAAACGTGGGATAAACTATGTATTTTAATTTTTTGTGTGGATTTCTTGAGTACAACAAAATTAAATTTCTAATTTTTTGTTGTTGCTTGTAGCATAAAGTAATTTTAATTATTTAGTTGGCAACACTTATCTTTTAATAAAGCGTCCTTGACATTGTTTAGTTAAATTATTTATTTTAACTTTTCTCCCAGTATTTCTCTTTTTATATTCATACATTTTTTATTGAGGATCCGTTAAAACGCCTCCACATTTCTCCATAGCGCTTTCTCTTCTTTTTTTAAATAAAGATTACCTCTATTCAAGTCATGACTTTATGGAGGGGGGACCTGAACGCTGATCTCAAAAACGGCTCTAACGATTTTTTTTTAGAAATTTAAAAGTTGAGAAAAGAATTACTCGTTGGCTACATGGGGAAAACTCTAGTTTGACTCTAATCCTTTTTCAAGTAAAAAATGAAATAAATTTAAATTTGGCTAGAGATCTAGATCTAGGTTTATATCCAACATTGGTTTTGAAAGGACTATGATGTTCTTGAAAGAATATCGCTTTTGGGAATTTCCGAATGGAAGGCTTTTCTGACTCAAGAGTTGAATAAATTAATGTTCCGGTACATTTTGCGCATCGTCTACCAAGTCTAGACCAAAATATCAGTGAAATATTATAAAGTGAACTAGATCTATACATTCGCTTAACCAGGATTTTTTCTCGAGGAAAAAGGGAGGTGGTAAAAATATTCCTTTTTTTTTTAAAAATATAACATTCATTAATTTTCTGGAGAAAAAACAATCACTCTATAGTGTTTTTTTGTGTGTCTATGTTGCTTTCTTTTATTGCTAGAATAATCTGAACTGGAACTTAAAAATCAATAAGGGAACACAAAGAGGGGATTGCTGTCTTTAAAATAAATCGTGAGAATTACTAATAGAACGATTTATAGGCGTGTCTTATATACCATCGGCTGCTCTCAATAAACTTCAAAATTATACATCTTTTATTTCTGTTTGTCTAATCTGTGTTGTTTTTTCTCAGACACATGCGTACACATAGAAAATGCTGTTTAAACAAAGTATCAGCCTACGGAAATGAACAAGTCTCAGTATCGATTCCGTCCTAGAAAAAGAATGACCGACTACGATCTCAATATTGAAATTTATGTTCACCAATCACGGTATCGGACGATGGATAATAATTCCCGGAATGCCAATAACACAAGAAGTATCTTCACCAAGTGATTTCCCTCCCCTGTATTCCGATTGAATTTTTTTTTCCCCTCCTTATGGTGTGGGAAGTGGGATTTTTTTTTTTTTAAAGGGAGACCACTTGCTTGTATGTTTTGGGGTAACTCCTGTTTGTATTTTTGTGAAAGAAGTATAGGGCCGAGGAGGAGGGGAGGGGTCGTGTAGAGTAGCATTGAGAAAACAGTGATGTAGTCTTTGGATTTATTTATTTTTATTTCATAACCCAGGAGCAGCCAACTATATAGATGTGGTCAATGCAGAGATGATGTAGTTTTTAAAGAGAACAAGTCATTTCAGCCAGTTGATTTGAGGCATTCTAAGACAGACTTAGTGAGTCGAAAGTAATTTGAGATATATTTAATGAGACGGAAAGACCGGCAATGGACAGAGATCCTCAAAATCCGGGAGAATAACATACTTTCAATGTGCATTTGTTTTTTTTTTTGTTTTTTTTGTTGTTGTTTTAAGCTTTTGGTGGTAGAAACTATAAAAGGTCAAAACTATTATATAGCCTAGAAAATTCATTTTTATATTTTTTTTCAATTTTACCTTTATATTGGAGATTTTTCCGATAAAATTGTAACCACAGTAGTCTCCTCTTTGTTCAGGTTTAAAGATTACAGTTTACGTTTTAAGAGCAATAAAATACAGCAGATGTTCTCAAACTTGTTCAGTTTATGGACCGATTACAAGCCAAACGATATTAGCAGACCCCCGACACAGCCTGATTTGTCTGCCCAAATCATATATTTTTAAAGCCGCTTACAGAATCAAACTCTATGCAAATCGTGTGTGCTTTTTTGTTTTGTGCTTTTCGCACTCACACAGTATATGAGGCCTTAAGGATTTGTTCAATCTTTTGTTGTCACACTGCTACTAATTTTCTTTGATTTGTATACACCTCTGCCCGACTTTTGAAGAACTGGATTTTCTTTCAGTACATTATGATTTGTTAAAAGATGTCGCTTTAGTTAAGTAGGTATCTAACTTTCATTCGATAACATATTCAAAACAAATGACACATTCAAACAAAAGACACATTTAAACAAATTGCACATTGAAACTAATTACACATTGAAACAAATGACACATCCAGACAAAAGAAACATTCAAACATAAGACAAATTCAAACGAAAGACACATTCAAACGAAAGACACATTCAAACGAAAGGCACATTCAAACGAAAGACACATTCAAACGTAAGACACTGTCACGATCATCAATAGTGCTAGATGTCACGTTGAAGATTATCTTGATCTATATTGCACAATCAATGATCGTGGTTGTCGAGGATTTAGAAATCGTCAATTGATAAGATGATCATTTAGAAGTTGCTAGTTGATAAGATGATCATCTAGAAGTTGCCAGTTGATAAGAGGATCATCTAGAAGTTGCTAGTCGATAAGACGATCTAAGTATGTTATTATTAAATTCAATGAAGAAACTTCTCTTCGACAAATACAAATACTTTAATTCAGAACTTGGAAAAGCTATTCACAAATAATTACAATGATATACTGTGATAGAATAAAACACAAACTAAATCTCTACTACTTTAAATGATCTACACAATAATATGATCATGTCATCTTCCTTTGAGTTAGAACACGAGACTTTAGTACATCTTCTCTCTAACACGTTCCGCTCGACACTGGCGGTAATATCTCCAAGCTTCTAGATCTTTGGGCGTTACCACATGACTAACATCTCTCCGTCGCATGGCCAACCAATAAAATACAACTTAACATACAATAGTTAACATTTCTGACCAATTACAATTATTCTAATAAAAGGTTTCTGTCTACTTGGATATCCCCGAGGTAGCTGAAATTCTGCCGACAAGCTAAACATAGACAAAGCGTACGTGACAGACACATTCAAACAACTGACTGATTCAAACAAAAAGAAATTGTTACTGATCACTATTGCCTTTGTTCCGTATGAATCCAAATAATAAACAGCTTTGTCTGACATGGTGCCTGGAGATTCAGGATCGTCGGTTCGAAACTTTAAATCGAGGCTAGATCTACTTCTTTGAATGGCGTGATAAAGCTGAGAAATTGAAAGTACGAAGTTGATTGGTTTGTAAAATAGGTCAATTTGATATTCATAGGCGAAATAAAACAATCTAGCACAGGACTGTTGTTTTGCCAAGGTTGATTATTATTCAAATGATCATATTGGATAAATTGGCTTTTAGCGAAGAAGTTATTTTAATTGAACATAGTTTTCATTTTTCTGCGAACCCCCTACAGTCGTCTCGCGAACCTTCACAGCTTGAGAACCACTGAAATACAGAGTCAAAGAAAAAGAAGAAAAATAAGATGTAATGGGGTTGTATATCCGGTACGTGACGTTTTTGCGCGAGCCGTTTCGGCGCAGGGGACGTTTTTGGCGCGAGATATAATTAGATGATAATTTAATAACCGCGTAGCCTTTATAACAATGTTTATTTAACTACTATAATATTGTGTGCATAGTATGAATTCTAACACTGTCCAGTGTTATTATATGTTTTTTATATAGGTTTTGCTTATTTCATAAATATACAATAAGTCAGATTCCTGAATGGTAATGACATGCTCCACCCTCCCATTTAATTATATATGATTTCTGAATGACATTCTTCGATTTTTTTCCAAAAGACATAAAAAAAAAAAGAATTGACATCATATGTTCATATCCGAACAAGCTAAGATACTTTTAAAAGATATATTTTGAGAAATCAGGCTAGGGGTGATTTGGGTGACACATCTCTCCTTGACGCAGGTAAAGTCAAACAAATGAAGACAAGACCAGCACCGAGCACTTGTCGTTGGCGTCATGAGTTTGGCGATCATCTCTTTCTGACTGGTCGTTACCAGTGACACCTATCCTGCCCCCTCTCTTCTGGGCACATTTCACTTCTTGCACATACTTTTTCCTCCAGCCTTCCCTCTCTCACGGGTAAGACAATAATCTGTTTCTAGTACTCCTTTTGACATCCCTAGGTGCGAATTTATAATCCTTAATCTTTAATTCCGAGAGAGGCTTAGGTCTACCCTCGTTTTCAATCTCTTCGCCCTTACGTCTTTATAATCACGCGAAACGATGCGAGCAATGATTTTTATAGACTGTATGGGAACTTACAAAATTTTCTATTCAAATTGACGTTTACAATATAATTCAGAACTAACAGAAGATGTAAGCAATTTTTAGGGTTGGTAGTAGTTTCCACATCGCTCTTTCTCGTCATTACAGCTTCCTCCTAGGGTCTCGGTCTGGACGAGTCTCTCCAACGGTCCACACGTCTTGCCCATCTGCATGGCATCTGCTTCCAAATCTTGGTGCCATGTATTCCTGGGCCGTTCCCTTATGCTCTTTCCGTGGGGGTTCCAGGTTATGGCTTGCAATGTTATATTGAATGCAGGGTTGCGAAAGGTGTGGCCTATCCATCTCCAGCGTCTGTAATATGGCAGATAATATATCTACTTCAATGGGCTGCTGCTTTGTTCTCCAGGTCTCTGCTCCATAAAGTTGTATTGGATTCACAATGGTGTTAAAGAGCCTGATCTTGGTGGTAAAGCTTATTCCCCTAGATCCACAGGTGTTCTTCAGCTGATGGAAGGCTGCTCGAGAAGCTACTGATAGTGAAGCCAAATGGCTTCTGTGTTCTTCACTCAAAGATCAGTGTTGAAGTGTAGATATATAATTGCCGTTTTGAAGATGGAAACAATTTAATCCTCCAAGAGTGAATCTAGAAACGATTGCACACACACTAGATCTATATATCAATGCATAATACACTTTATAATTCAAATTCAATAAAAGATTCACAAAAGTAAAGACTTTAAAACATGAAACTAATGGACTGAATGGACTCTGGTATAAACTTGTCTCTTCTATTTATACATTTTCAGCCCATAAGTTCTAGTAGCGGAACTAAGTAATTTTTCATTTCTCATTAGATCCCCTCCATTAGTTACTTTTTAATGTAGAAAGTCCAAGCTACTAGAAGCCAATGTGTGAACAAAATATCCTATCTTCTCATTTACAAACTTCTGTGGCAACATAGAGGCATACTCCACGAAATAGGCGTATAATAATAGGTCAGAATAAGAACGAAAATAAATATCGTTCAATGGTGAATATGGTGAATAGTGAAAATTGAGGATAGAACATTGTAAAGGACAAATTTCTAGATGAACGAGCGAGAACTTCAATGAAAGACAAAAAGCCAGAAAGAATCAAATTCAGTGAGTCAATGGTTAAGAGAGCAGACGACACATACACAAAATTATAAGTCTCTAAAAATCAGGAAAATTTATTTTTATCGTAATTTTTGTAATATCACAAGATTGTAAATTTCAGAAGATATCACCCAACAGTCAACGCCATTGTTTCTAAAGTCATCAATATATGAACTCCCCTAACCCCCTCGCAAAAAAAAATTGAAATCCGAAACTATTTATAAACACTTAGAAATCCAGAAATCCGCATATAATCCGAAATTCTAATCACATTTCACTCTTTACAAATGGCATGATATCGTAACATGATAACAAGGAGACAAAGCCACCACTAATATTTAACCCAAACACAGCAGCCTGTGAAACAAAAAGAGTTAATCGGTTGACTTCGAACCTCGCAAACACACCACCTGGAAGAACATAAGTAAGTGAAGCATAAAAAAAGTTCCAAGCTCTATAAATACACCAAGAGAAGTGACAACTTTAACGGTAAAAGCGTTGACTTCCTCCAGAAATCCCATTTCTTGCTTTGGTTTGAAGTGTCCCTTAAACTCCCGATCACGTGACATTAAGAAAAAACAATAATAAAAAAAAACAACACACTCTCACAGCACCCACAAACACACATCGTTTGTTACGTCAGATTCACTCTTGAATAATTCAACGCCATCTAACACTTGGATGAAGATAGATTCTTAGACACGAAGATCCTGCACGGTTTTCAGCCGATTTAGCATTTCTGAAAAAGCACCGGCAAAGTGTTGACTATCTAATTCAATGGGATTTCTGGGAAATGGGAAAGACAGTGATGTCTGTTTCTACACGAAATAAGAATACAAGAAGTTCAGTGTATTTAGCCATTCATATTTCTGAATGTATTTTATCCATGTGAATAACATAAGCCAAATTGATTATTAAAATCTTAATTAAGTATCATTTTTTTTTGTTAGCTTGTTTTTGGTTTAAATATGCCCCAATAAGGCCAGAAATAACTATGGCGCAATGGAAGTAAAATAATGTGGCCGAGAGGTAAAATTCTTGGCTGGTGAATTGATAGATTCGGGGTCAGTACCCATTTGGAGACTGAATTTTTAATTAAAATGACTAACTAGGCCTACCACTCATCTGTTTAGCGGAATAGGAAGAGTTGTTGTTTTTTTACTCTAAGTAAGTTGAATAAAGTCAGTGTAAAAAGTAATATGCTTTTGTAGATTAATGTTGCTGTGTATGTATTTCTAGTTTGAGAGTTTAGTTATGAAATTGAGACAAAAAGAAAGAAAAACAATTTTGGCGTCGAAATATTGATTCGTTGTGTGATTATGTCATAGGCTTCTATTATAGGAGTCTGTTCATTACCTCTAGTCAGGACCAGGCTATTGAGATAATCTCACCATCACATCAAAGTATCTGTTAGTCCCAAAAGGTTCACATAATGTCTGGACTGGCTAGTTTACGAGAGTTGCTGACCTCTGAGACACTTTTGGGGGAAAATGCAACTAAAGCTGATGAAACCAGAATGAAGTGATGCGCTAATATACTTCTTAAGGTTAATTTTTTTTCTAAATAACGTGTGATTATTCGCTTAGTCTTTAAAAAAATACATTAAAGATTTAAGCAGCGGCGCAGCTAGGGTGGGGAAAGAGGCGGTCCAAATTCGAAAGTGCCCCCGGGCCCCCACTTGAGGGGTCCCCTAAATAAAAGGCCTAATTTTTTACATTAAATATTACGCCATTGCCATGTAATCTAGCTATTCACGTGAAGTCAAAAATACTAGACAGCATTGATCTAGACTCTAGATGATATTATACTTAACTTACCCTTGCTGCACAGAAAGCACGACGCGAGGAGATAAAAATTAGAGATTTGTCACTTGTGCATTATTTCGCCAAAAAAACAACAACAACGGTATTCTACATTAAAAGAGTTTTTTTTTTAAATTTACTTATATACTGTACCAATTGGAATTTAGACTTAAATATTTATTAAATTTATTAAGTACATAATCTCATGTCATGATATCGAATGCCAAATTGCCGGGCCCCAAAAATGTCAAGCCCCCCCCCCCTCAGTCTACTAAATCCCTAGCTATGCCACTGGATTTAAAATAAAAGCTAAGTTAAGTTATTAATTAAATTTGAGTATTCGTACTAGCCAGAATTTAACATTTTCTTTTTTTATTGAAACGAAATCGAAAGAAAATGATGGTGAAGTAGATTAAGTTTGACAGTTTAAAATAGTTTAAAGTTTATTAGTTAAATGGCTAGTGAGTCGGTTCAGTGCTTGGTTCATGTTGAGATTGACTCAGTAGATTGAGGAATAAAATCCCATGTCCTCTGTGAGTCTGGAGCTTAACTCTATTACTTAAAATATTCAGTCCTATCTTAGGATCCTCAGCACGAGACAGAGAGAGAAAGAGAGAGAGAGAAAGAGACAGAGAGAGAGTGTGAGATAGCGATAACGAAAAATAGTGAACAAAAGAGAAACAAAATAGTGAAAGAGAAAGAACGAGAGAGAGGGAAAAAGCGATTAAGACAGAGAACGAGAGAGAGAGAGAGAGAGAGAGAGAGAGAGAAGGAGAATGAGAGAAAGAGAACGAGACAGAGAAAGAGAGAGAGAAAAACTGTGAGACACACAAAATGACACAAAAACAGCTTATAGAATGAGAGACGCAGACCTACAGACGGAAAGATGTCATAGAAATAGCCAGACACCGCACACAATAGCTGACAGAAAAAAAAATTCTAATATAAAATAATACTCGGATAAAGAAGCAGACATAATGGCTCTACTAAACAATACATGAAAAATATAAGGGAGAGAAAGAGTGAAGAAAATCTATAACAATGTACCGAAACAAAATATAGAGATTATTTGTTGATCTGGAATTTTGTATACTTTATAAATTAAGTGATCATTCATAAACATTTCTAAAGAACATAGAACAAACAGACTGAATTGTAGAAATTAGACAACAGTAAACAGACTGAATTGTAGAACATAGACAAAGTAAACAGACTAAATTGTAGAACATAGACAACAGTAAACAGACTGAATTGTAGAACATAGACAACAGTAAACAGACTGAATTGTAGAACATAGACAAAGTAAACAGACTAAATTGTAGAACATAGACAACAGTAAACAGACTGAATTGTAGAACATAGACAACAGTAAACAGACTGAATTGTAGAACATAGACAACAGTAAACAGACTGAATTGTAGAACATAGACAACAGCAAACAGACTTAACTGTTCAAATCAACACTTCGTAAAACCAATAAATTTCTCCTTTTTAACTAAAAGTATGTAGACGGGAAAAGTAAACGACAAAAAAACCCAACTATTTTAAATAGTCAATGTTGACCAATTCTATAATGACCGCGTTCATTAACTAATAATTTGTCTGTCTTATTGTGTTCATGCAATTAATCTCTTCAGTGTTCGGTTATAGATACTGTAAAATATTTTTATTCTAATTTGAAATAAAAAAAATGAAGCTTATCTAAGGAGAATTACCGCACTATTACTGCCATATATCTCAGTACTGCTAGGTTTAACTCGTCCTTTTCTATTTAAAACAAAATTAATATTTTTCCACTAATTCATTAATTAATTGATTCTTTATTTGATTGATTCATTTATTATCATCGACTATGAATAATTGAGCTAAATTTCAATTTGATACAAGAATGGAACGAAAAAGAAACTTGTAAAAGAATCCTCCATGACGAACAGAGTGAGGTAATATAAGTTTGGTAAAACAACAACAGTTCACCATTACTAGCACGTGACACAGTTGCACTGCTTCATTTGTATGAAAATTAAACGTAGATCTCAAAAGTAATACATTTAACCAAACTAGTAGATCCACACGAAGTACCTCCGAATAGTTTACAGAAAAAAAAGGAAGCTTTCATCTCATCCGGTAGTCCCAAATTGTTAAACTCTTTTTGAGTTAAAATACAGAAGACGATTTTGTTTTTTCTGCTTACCCACACTTCCCCTAGAGACCAATCAATGGGAAAGTTGGATACAACTCCAGGAGCATTGGAACAAATTAATTCCCGTAGACAGTCTTTTGTTCTCCTATACCGGAAAAAATACAGAATAAAAACGTTTTTATACACAGGAAAAATACCCAACTCTAAATGTGTGTCAATTAAAAAAATTGTGTTGTTAATATGGTCTGAGCCGGATTTGGCCAATATTTGTAGCAGTCCTACTGGGAAGAAATAGTTATAATTATCGGGATTTCTAGTTCCGTTTAACATTGTTCTCGGAGGGATTTTGTGTGTGTGTCCGTCTGTGCTCCTGTCTAGAAAAACACTATTTTTGGATTATTGTCTGACATTTTTACTTGATGAGTAACCGCACCTTGACTTTGTAATACATGTTTCAAGTGATCAATCAAGAGAAGGAAGCTACCAGGAACTTCATGCAGCGGTGTTTTGTTAAAGCCAAAGCACTAAAGTTATTTTCGCAATCCCATGGTGAAACACTGTTTTTAAAAGGTATTTCAGACAAAGCCATATCAAGCTAAGTAACTCGCAAAAACTTTGACGTGGCCCACATTTGCTTTGTTTGGTAAACAATGACGTAGAGATTCAGCTTAACCAAATTCGACGGTTCCCTTCATTACGTATTAACTTATTAGTCGACATCATTTATAATATTATTGGCCTTTCGGCTGTGTTATTTGGTTATTTAGAGTGTTACCTCGTTTAGAAATATCTATACAAGACAAAGCAGTGCAGACGCCTTACAGTTGATATGAGCTTTGTAACAAAAGGGTAGTCTACTGAAGATAAAAAGTTGCCGTTAAAACTAAACTTGACAAGCTACAAAATGTAAAATAGGTTTTTCTATAGTGTTTCCAATTTTCAGATCTAATCGTGACAGATGAACGGACGGACAGACATACCACTTATAACTAAAAGCCGTTTTCCCTCCTTTCGACCTCTAAGAATGGCTTAGGTAATAATGGTACAGACAAGAGCATCAGGCATGTACTGGAGTTTACAATGTAAATTTAAGAGTTAAAAAACTTCAATATTGATATGAGTAACAAGATCCCTTGCACATTAAAAAGGGAGTGCCTCTAGATAACCACACATAATTAAGTCACGTGCTCAGTCCGTGCTCTCATTCTCTCAGGAATTGTTTTACTTTGTCAATCCGCCTTGACTACTGCAACGCCGTGCTAGCGGGTATACCTGATGACAAAATAGCCGAGCTGCAACGTATACAGAACAACGCCACTCGAATAGTCCTTAAAAAAAATAGACAAGATTCTGCTACTACGCTCTTGCGCACGCTCCATTGGCTTCCCGTGAAAGCGAGAATCAATTGCAAGGTCGCCACACTTTGTCATCAGTGTATATATAACAACGAGATGCCCTTGTACCTTAGAGAACTGATTACTCCGTATGTCCCCCAGAGAGCCCTGCGCTCCATGGACTCAACGCTTTTAGTAGTGCCACGTTTCTCCCTCAAAAGCTACGGTCTGCGGGCTTTTTCAGTTCACGGACCAAAGGTTTGGAACTCACTCCCCATTGATCTCAGACAGACAGCATGCTACACCACTTTTAAGAAGAACATTGACCTATCTGTTTAAAACTTTTTTAGATTAGTTTGTCATGTTAGCTCTTGTGTTTGTGTTTGTAATGTTGTTACAGCGCCTTGAGCCTACATTTTGTTTGTTAACAGCGCTTTAGAAATACAATTATTAACTTCCACAAGCAAAGACAATACAAGATTACATCAAATATAATCCAAAGATTTGATATCTATATAATCGTTATGAATTTTGGTAAATGTCGAAAAGCTATAAATAGTTCGCTTTTTGGTGCGCCCAGTGGACATAATACACGAAGTGATGATAAGCTATTTTTAGCGGCCCCCAAAAGGGGAATAGACGCTATTAGCTTTGTGTGGTCTGTCTGTGTCTCCGTCCGTCCGTCCCGTCTAAATCTCGAAAACTAGAAAAGATATTGAACATCCAACATCATGATATATTACACAATTCAAAATTTTGATGCAACGGCTACTTTTTTTCTTATCTGAAAGCAAAAAAAAAAAGAATTTTGAAAATTAACTAAGCAAACTGATTTTTCATAAAAATACACCATTTTTACACTATTCACTATTGTTCTGTAAACACGGGAGGCTTTTTAGCAAGGGAATCAAGAATTTACCATATTTTAAACGCGTTTATGCTAATGCTAACGGCTTTATATTTTTTGTAAAAAAATATTACAATTTACAATTGCATTGCTAAGTTAAATAAATTATATCATACTAACTACTACATTTACAAAATAAATGTTTAATTTTATTTTAAAAGAAAAATAATCTATTCAGTAAGCATATAAGCGAAACATAATTTAAAACAACAATTAATAAGTAGTTTTTCGTATTATCACCTGAACCGTAACGCTGCACTACTGAGATAAAACACCTAACTAATGGAAAGGGACAATTTATTTTTTTACGAAAATGTGTTGTTTTTTTCTTGAGGCTTTGAATAAAAGATTGACCCTTACCTGAGCAATTAGATCATTAGATAATCATTATATGACTATAGTTAGGCCGGATTCACATCGAACTTCTCCTTCACTTTCACCTATTCTTTGGTCTGCTGGACCGTTGGGGAAACACACACGATCTGTCAACCTTCTTTGTCAATTCTTCTCTTTCATTTGCCTTTGATAGAATTTATTTCGTTCCGATATTTTTTCTGAAAATATTGAAACGTGTCTTTTTACCTGTCTGGGTGAACCACTTCGGGGGCCGATTTTGAGTTTGTGTTTCCACACACACTATCTTTGTTACCTTGTTTTTTAAAAGGTATGTCAATTTTTTTTTGGCACTTTTTAGAACTGTAAAATCAAATTTTCTAAGCTTTTCTGTGTAAAGCACAAAATAATTTCAGTATGAAGGAATCAATAGACTTTCAGTCTATGACAGTGGCGCAATCCGGATATAATTGTACATTTTACAATCATAGGTTAGTGCATTTAGTAACAAAATTACACATTTAAATCAAGGTCAATTTTTGTTTGCATTTAGTTGGCAACATTGAGGTTCAATTTAGCGTTCTTGACATAGTTTAGTTTATCTTCACGATCTCAAGTAGTAATAATACAAAGATAATACAAAGATAATACAAAGATTACTTGTATATTGTAAGAAAAAAAAACGGACATATTTTATAAGCCCTTTTAAATATTTGGCTATGCTGTTAAATAAAAGTACGTATTATGGTTCATCTATAAGGGTACCATAGGAGAGACTACCGACTTTAATAATTATTATCAACAAAAATATATTTGGGTCTTGATAAAAGAAGTGAATATTGGCAGTCAGCTGACTAATTTGCGCTGTTGTCGTGTATATCCTGACTCAGAGGTCAGCTAGAGAAAACTAATTACTATCTAAGGGGAAGCAAGACAGGGGAGGCAAGAGCCAGCTCTGTCTGATTGAAGGACGACAACCTTAACTCAAAGATTATGGGAATTGAAAGGGGAGACAAGAAGTGGGTGTCAGTGCTAGTTGCTTGTAGGCAGTGAACACAATGGAGAGGAGCAGATGCAGACCAAGTGATGGTTGGAGAGTGATCCTTTCTATCTATCTATCTATCTATCTATCTATCTATCTATCTATCTATCTATCTATCTATCTATATCTATCTGTATGCCTGTCCGTCTGTCTATCTATCTATCTATCTATCTATCTATCTATCTATCTATCTATCTATCTATCTATCTATCTATCTATCTATCTATCTATCTATCTATCTATCTATCTATCTGTCTGTCTGTCTGTCTATTAATCAATCTATCAATCAATCTATCTATCTATCTATCTATCTATCTATCTCTCTATATATCTATCTATCTATCTATCTATCCATCTATCTATCTGTATGTCTGTCTGTCTGTCTATCAATCTGTCTATTAATCTATCTGTCTATCTATCTAGCTAGCTAGCTATCTATCTAGCTATCTATTAGTATCTATCTATCTAATCACTCCATATGTCTCTCAGAGAGCCCCTCAATGGACTATAGTCGTGTCACGTTTCTCCCTTAAAAGCTAAGGTCTGCGAGCTTTTTCAGTGCACGGACCAACGATTTGGAACTCACTCCTCACTGATCTGAGACAGACTGCATGCTACACTACGTTCAAGAAGAACATTAAGACCTATTTAAAACTTGTTTAGATTAGTTTGTCATGTTAGCTCTCGTGTTTGTGTTTGTAATGTTATCACAGCGCCTTGAGCCTACATTTTGTTTGTCAATAGCACTCTAAAAATTAAATTATTATTATTATTATTATTACCTGCATAAATAAATGAGAGTGATATGCTATAAAATATGTCCATTAGGATATGGATGAAATACAGATTAAAATTCGTATAATACAATTATTTAAAGAATTATTTTTTTTGGTGCCATTTCCTTCTTTGTCTCTTGAAATGTTAAGCCTTTACATTGGTAAGAAATACAAAAAATAAAAACAGAATGCATTAATTGTTGGTAGGCGAGTCACTATTTAATTTAATTTTTTTCCGATATAGTTTCAAATCGCATTTTCACAAAAAAAAAAGGGAGGGGAAGGGGCTGAGCTTCCTATAAGTGTTAGACATTTTTAGAAGTGCGGATGAAAAAAAAAGGATTTTGTAGAGTCTGTCCAGATTAACCAAGAACAAGACACATTGAATGAATCCACCGTGTTTCTTCTCTCTCTCTCTCTTGACTATTCTAGACCAATGTCTGATGCTTAACTTTTAGCCCTAGGCAATTTCTCGTGGTCAGCCATTGGCTCACCTTGTGTGGCTCTCATTGACCTTCAAGTCACCATCATGCTCACAGATATTGTCTCTATTCTTTTTACCAGCAGGCTAACATCGTATATCACGGATAGAAATAGGACTGAATAAGAACCTTAACTCTCATACCTCGTGGCCAAAGCGTATAGGGAGGCTAATATAGGAAATCAACATGTAGGAATACGTTTTGAATTACTGGTGAGCCTCGCTTTGAAAAGCGGATTTCACCCTAAATAGGAATATTATGCGAGGGAATAGTTGCCAAAGTATGAATATTTTGTACTATAGGTAGCAAAGTGATATGATAAATGAAACTAAATTTATATGTAAATCAAGCAAATAAAAAAATGTTTTTTTTTTAAAGCAAAGCTTATCTAAGGAAAAGAACTCATGCGAGGAGAATGTCAGCACAGACAGAAACAACTAACCAATTAGTCAATTTATTACTGGTTACGAAATATTTGTTTGATACCAAAAAGGGAAATTATTCCTTCAGTATTCACAGATATTGCTAAATATGTTAAGTTTTGTCCCCTAAGATAATTGTACCTATTATTTCTCTCAAACCCTTTCTAGGATCAAGTCGAAACTTTTAACAATAATTTATTGTACCTAACAAAATATGAATCTGTTAAGACACTAAACTAATTAGTCAATTAATTATTGGTAAGTAATTATTTTGTTTCATGTCGAAAAAGTGAAACAACGCAGTGGCGTAGCTAGGGTGGGGGGAGGAGGGGGAGAATTTGAAAATCCCCCCGAACCCCATTTAAGGGGGCTCACCAATTGAATGTTTTTTTACATTAAAAATTAAATATAACTCAAAATGCATGGGCCCCAAAGGGGTCAAGCGTCAGAGGCCCCCGAACGATGTAAAAATGCCTAGCTGCGCCCCTGAAGCAACGTCTACATCATTGAAAGATAAAGTTGAAAGAGCGGAGTTCTTACCCTTAGATAAGCTTTTTTTTTTAAAGGATTTTATTTTTACTTTGCTTGTTTTTTTTATTTAGTGGAATCAGTTAGGGTTAGGGTTAGGGTTAGGGTTAGGGTTAGGGTTAGGGTTAGGGTTAGGGTTAGGGTTTTTTCCAACATAGCATCCTTGACATTGTTTACTTTATTTGGACATTTCCCCATACTTGCTCTTTTTTTTTCCTTTTTCCTTAGGTTACCTTATATCGCCCCCATATTTCTATTTTTTTTTCTCTTATTTTTTTCTATGTAACTTCAATAATGAAAGCAGAATTTTTAAAAAAAATTACATACGTAAGATTATTGTGCTTAAAATGTAGTGTAAAAACCTATACTATTTTACATTTGTTCAACAGTCATTTACATTACTTTGTTTTCATTAGTATCGTAAAACACAGTGAAGCTGAATGTTAATCAACGCAAATAGGACAAAGAAGAAAAAGACACTTCTTTGAGTCACTGAGGGAAGCGCGGTGGCTGAGTGGCAAAGCGCTTGGCTTCCAAAACAGAGTCCATGGTTCGAATCCTGGGCCGCCTCTAAATTCACCCAGCTTTAATGGAACCTGACATTAGCTATGGAAAAAGTAAAGGCGGTTGGTCGTTGTGCTGGCTACATGACGCCCTCGTTAACCATAGGCCACAGAAACAGATGAGGTTTACATCATCTGCCCAATAGATCGCAATGTCTGAAAGGTAACTTTACTTTAATTTGTTACTTGATTTATTGAGAATTCGTCTTCTCTTACACAATATGCTTGATCAACTGCCAGCTGCTAAAGGTAATAGAAAAGTTTTACAGCTCATCATTTTCTAACATGCTTCATCAAATACATTGTAAGACTAGTTTACGATTACTTTGTCCGTCTTGTGTGTGTCCTCTGATGTAAACTTTTGTCCTCCTTTCTGTCCTCCTTTGGGTGCACAAATATTTTGGTAACCCCAATGAGAACCACTTGATCTGGAAACAAGTGCGTAGCTTATTTCAGATATGGAGCCGGTTTTGTCAACTCTAAACTTGATGATTAGAACGACAAACAAGATGAAATCCAGATCTATACATTTGAATCACTGTACTTCTTTTCCTCACACGCATCATACGTCAATGATACGTCATTAGTGAGCGATAATTCGTGACGTTAATTTTAAACTAGTATGTTTTTATGAATGGTTTTCAAACTATATAACATTTCTCCTGTTTACAATGGTAGCTTGCAAGCTGTTCACGAGTTCAAAATGTAGGTCTTACATGGGGAGAACATGACAGGGATTTCGAAATTCGCGTCTAAGAATTTTCCTACAAATTTGACAGTTTTTGTATTTTTTTGGAAAAAATCAACTAATTGGGAATAGGGAAAACTCTGGTTTGACAGTTAACATTTTTTTTTACATTTAATCATCTTAAACTTAATTAGGCTTTTTTACAACACTTTTTCAGCGGATATTTCCACACTTAACGATTATGTTTCTATGTATTCAGTAAAGAGTTCAATAAATAAGTAAAGGTTCATGAACATTTGCGCACCGTCTTATGTAGAAATTAGTTGCACTGTAATAGAAGACCTTGATTGTGCAAACTCACTAAAAAGAATCCTTGAAATATTGAAGCACTACAAAAAATAAAAAGAACTAGAAATTAATGACAACCATGACCTTCATAGAGGAGCATTTAATTTAAAAAACTTTTTTTTTGATGTTTCACTTGTTTACACCTAAAGAGACATAGTCTCTCCTTTTCAGCTTTCAAGTCTGCACTTCTAATCGTAAACATAGGAGCTCATTGAGAATCCTTGTCTATACTATACGCCAGAATGGATGTCTCGCAATGAACTAGGAAATACAGACTCTGTCTTGTTGACGTCCTAGGAATGAGATGTAATCCCATCAACAGCCTGGTCACCGTCCAATAGGGATGTTGAAATACACAAACAAGAAAGATAGACAAAAAAAAATACACTAATTTTGTTTACTATATAGTCTGTGGAATATTGGACCTTATGTCTATTTATTAACTTCATTTTTATATTCATTTTCTAAAAAAAAGGTCAATTCTTAATTAAAAACATAAAAAAAACAAGTGAAATTTAAGGTAAACAATATTTAGCAATGACATTATCTTATACTAATTAAAAGAAAAAATAAGAAGTATTTAAACAATTGAATAAAATATATTAAATAAACAAAATATAATTAATTATTTCTTTTAAATAAAAACCATAGAAGCTTAGAAACAAAACTTTCGTATTGTAATATACGAAAAAAACTCTTTGTTTACAAGTCTTGAGCTGTAATTCATTGCATGGTAAATCTGGTATTTTCAATGTACACAAGCCCACACAAAATACATCAACAACAAAAAAATGATAGCTACAACACATTTTTTTGTTGAAAATTCATTCTTTCTTAGTGATGAAACGGATAAAAATCAATTTCAGTCAAGCATCACAGAACATAGATAATTGTGCAAATGTTTTATTGATTAGAAGTTTAAGGATATTAAATGGAATAGAGGAACGTGATACACTTAATGCAGATACACATCCACATTAGAACAAAGACCTACATACACACACTCAAAGAAACATAGAAAAAAAAAAGACAAGCTGATATTCTAGGAGCGAGTGATAAGTAGATGCGAGCTTCTATAGCGAAGTTTCTTTGTTTTTTCACCACATCCCTATCTGTCCATAACAATGTGGGGGGAAATGACACGAGATGGCTAATGGTACTTTTAGCTTGATTTTTACACCCAATGTATGACACACATTTTTTTTTCTTAAGCAATCCAGTAGACAAATGCCGCTATTATATTAGTTCAATATGTCTATCTGTCCGTCTGTCAGTTCTAGATATCACAATCTAATGTTAAGCTTAAGTATAATAAGGCTTGTCTTCGAGTCCGAAGATTAATGAGGAATGCAGTATTTCCAGTGGCTACGCAGCCCCAGCTGCGACCTACAAATTTTGCCACATTCAGTGCAGGCATAACCATTGTCCGCCGGTGGTCAATTAAGATTTTCTATTCGACGTCTGCGTCTGTTCTCGATAGCGGATTTTCTTTTGGTCTCTAATGTGTATCCCTCTGCCTTTGTGAGTGACCTCCAGCTGTCTAATTCTGAGGCCGCATGCAACCAGGTGCTCTCTTCTATGTCAGCTAAGGCAAGTTGGCGCCTAAGCAGGACTTTAAAGCGTTTCCTTGGGGCACCTCTGTTACGTCGACCACCTTTCAGCTCACCAAAAAAAGGAATATGTCTTAGATGGGAAGAGGGGTTAGCGAACATTTCTTAAATCCGCGCCACGGGCAACGCATTCGAATTTTACCGGTAGCCTACAGCATGTTCTTTGTAAGCCTATTTACCCCGCCCACGCCCCCCTCCTTAACACTCACAAATAGACTGTTTAGCTAATCCGTGGATCAATACAATAAATAAAACTTATTAATTAGGATTTACAAAAAAAATTTCAATGTAACTATTAAAATAGCATTGCACTGGCGAGGATCGAAGAAAGCCCCAACCAACATCTCACTTTCAACACCGTTTCTCAAGGGCCGTTATTTATATAGGACATCTACACTGCTGATGTGGTACAGATAAGGAAGATGGGGGAGTTTTCCCGGTGTGTTCGGCTTTTGGCCTAACTTCTAATTCTAGCGTGTTTGAATACGAGCAATCGGTAATAAGGATTTAAAAATGTACATCTACATGGATCTTTCCCTAACAGAAGTTTGTTTATACAGGCAGATGGATGAAAGCTTCCATAGGCCTAAAATTCAAGTTTCTTAAACTGAACACTTATGACAATTATAGAGAGGAGGGGTATTATAATATTATGAATAAACTACATTAAAGTATATAATAAATTGTTTCAAAAGTTATTATTTGCTTATAAATAATAGATAAGGAATTGATTTTTAATTTTTTTTATCTACCAAATGTAGAATTTATATTTTTTGTTTAAGAAACATATAACATTTCGTTAAATAAAGAAGGTGATTATTTTTATATCTGCGATATGGCTTTATAATTGATAAACTCCATTGGGTATATAACAATGAACAGTGTAAATGATCATGAACTATGTACAACTTCTCAATAACCTTGACTTCTCAACAGTATTATATGGTCTGGACGTGGATGCGTTAACCTGTTTGTCTTGTGTGTTATTGTAAGTGAAAGTATAATCTGATAAAAAAAAAATTTAAAAAGCCAACACCATGAAATATCTAAAATTTCTAGTTTAAAGAATGGACGGTCATGTCAATGCAAAAGACGGTCTATAGATCATGTTTGGTGCGCTAACGGTTCAAAAGACCAAGGAATATGTGAAGGTATAAGCACCTCTATAACATCTACGAGTAGAGCTACAAATAAATGAGGTTTCAATTCTACTTTTATGCAGCTATTGTTTGTTAAACAAGTGGGGTGTGTGGCGGAGTGGCATAACCACTGCCCCTTTAGTTGCGGGTCTCGAGTTCGAGTGCCGAATGTAGACTATACATTTTTGATTCAAGATTTAAATCGAACTTTGTTGTTCAAGCCAAACGTCTAAAGGCAGCACGTTCTCCCAGATACTCCCTTCCCTCCCCAACACCCTTTTTTTTTCGCCCGCTAAGAGATTGCACACTGAGGATGCTAAAATTCATGGAAGATAAAACCAATTAAAAAATATATAAAATTAAATACAATTAAAAATAAGAATAGATCCAAGGTACACCATGCAGCGGGCGCAAATGTCTACTGCTCGATTTTATGCCGGTACTCAGTTTCTTAGTTTCGCGGTTTATAAGTTAGAAGGAAAGCAATAGTCTAAATTAGGAAAGAGGGGAGGGGGATGGGCAGGGCCGGCTCTGACAATTGCGGGGCCCTATGCAGAACGGATTGCGAGGGGGCCAGTCTGGGTACGGATAAGTATTATATGTGAAAATTAAGATTTTGTATTAGAAAATAAATTCGTCTTTGCATTTTATTCATTCCTTAATCTTTACAAAATCATGATCATATTAACTAAACCTTACGATGCTTATGTGTAGCGAAGTCATACAGTATATCATCAAAATTCTGTTTCCTACATAGATCATGCTCAATAGCAAGAATTAACAAATCGTTGAATCTATCTTCCCGCATTATTGACTTCAAGTAATTCTTGAGTAGTTTGAGGCGCGATTAAAATCTTTCACTAAATGCCACAGTTACGGGTATTTTTAAAAATATTCTGAGTGCAATACAGTAGCTTGGAAAAGCACCTTTTCTTTTATTAGTGGACAGATAAGCTAAAATTTCTACGAGGGTTTTGGCGATATTTGGTACAAAATTCATTAAAGATGACTGTTGTGTCTATTTTCCCGGATTTTTTTTTTTTTTTTAGTTTTTAAGAGATTTAGTAATTTTAGGAGATTTTCTGGAGTTTCTGTAAAATTAGGAGGCCGCGAGAACCCTGTTATAAGTTAAAATGCTTTAATTTAATAATGTACAGCGCTGGGCCAATGGAAGTGCGGGGCCCACTGCGGCCTCATAGGTTGCAGTGGCCCAAGGCTGGCCATGGGAGAAGTGAGGGGTTCAGACATAAGAGTTAATTCAATCCTGGCCACGTCTTTGTGACTTGTGTATTTCTATCAATACAGAGATCTAAAGCGGACAGAGACTGATCTATTTAATCTCCATAGAAACTTATAACCAAAGACTAAAATGGGGATTAAAGCTTTTGAACAAAAATCTGTTGTTTTTTTTTGTTTGTTTGTTTTTTGAAAGAATGTAAAAAAAAAAAATTTAGAACTATGAGAATGATATTTTTAACTTTAATTACTGAAGTTCAAGAAATGCCCTGAGGTTGAAAGAATTAGTTAGGGTTAGGGAGTTCCCCCTCCCCCCGTCCTTTTTCTTAAAAGAATCTGTCTTTGGAAATTGTTCTATTTTTCTGCACAAGCTATTATCTCCATTTCTTTTTTTTTTTCATTTCCTCCAAAATCTTTACCTATCTAGCGCAATGATTAACACACACACAGAGAGAGAGAGAGAGAGAGAGGGAGAGAGAGAGAGAGAGAAAGAAAAAAGAGAGATTGATTGATTGAGCGAAGGCTGGTGGTAAAATCGAGTTCTAATATCAAATATTAAGTCATCGGATGAAGTACCGAGATTATTATTTTACTTGTCAAGGATTTTCTGTCCTCTATTTCTACTAACAATAAGCGATTATGAACACCGAAAACTCATCCAAGAGTACTCACTCATAGTGGGGGAACTTTTCATTTCGTTTGGTCTTCAGATTCATAAAATTATTGCCAGGCTATGTCAACATAACAAAATGGCACGCGCACAGACAAATGTAATATCACAGTAAATGTATTGCTCTGCGTGCTACACTAATAACTGAAATGACATTGAATAATGTAAGTTAATTTAACCATTACAACCAAACGTTTGAGCGTTCTGTTAAATCTGGTACTCTAGCTAGTGGCGTCACTAGAGTCGAAGTCACCCGGTGCGGACCGCACCCCCCTAGTGACGCCACTGGCTATCTTTTCTAGATAAAGGATGATATTGCTACACAGACATGAATAGAATGGGACAGCACGTTAAAGGATCCACTGACCATAGAAGTGCAGTATGAATCTTTAAATAAAGACAGAAGAGCTAAGTTATCTGAAAACATTAGCGTGACCTACAAATAGTTTGTTGGCGGAATAGTACATATTGTGTTGCACGACATCTTACAGTGTCACAAATATCCAATCATGCATCATTTAATATCATGTATGATATCCTATCGTGTATCATTTCCTACTGTGTATCATAGCATAATTGTCCCTTCTATAATAAAGTGACGAGCATAATTTCGTATCGCTTATTATATCGTACTGTGTATCATATCGCATTTTGCATTTTTTCGTATCTTGTATCATGTCATATCGCATATCAAATTGTATCTTGTATTATATAGTGTTACTTAGATATCTTAATGCATTTTAATTTAATCTTGTATCAAATCGTGACGTGTATAATATCGCAGCTTTTATCTATCGTATTGTGTATCATATCGTTTTATGTACCATATCGTATCTCATTTCGTACCTTGTATCATATCTTTTCACATATCGAATTGTGTTTTGTATTATATCGTGACATATATATTATCGCATCATGTATCATATCAGATTGAGTACCATATCGTATCTTGTATCATATTGTATCTCGCATCAAATTGTATCTTGTACTATATAGTGTCATATATCATAAGATTTCATGTATCGTGTATAGTAACCTGCTTCCCAAACACCTCTAACTAGATTGCAGCTACAACAATTTTGGAATACATTAATGTACTAAAAAATAATTTTCCACTTCAAAGTAGCAGGAGCGGCGGCTTAGTGGTCCCAGGTCCGAATCCTGGTAAAGATTGAGATTTTTAATTTCGGGATCTTTGGGCGCCTCTGAGTGCACCCAGCTCTAATGGGTACCTGACATTAGTTGGGGGAAAGTAATAGGCAGTAAACGTAGGCCTCAGAAAAAGATGACCTTTATATCATCTGCCCTATAGACCACAAGGTCTGAAAGTTGAACTTTAAAAGTAGCGCATGCCAAGTTATCAAGAAATATAAATTTTGGATAATCAATAAATTTATCTTGGCGAGCGTTTTTCGAAGAGCCTACAATTTTAAATCAGTTGACCTTGAACTTGAAAAAAACAACAACTAAAATTGTAGAATATAAGCATTCCCTTTCTCTCGCTGTCCCCTACCTGTACTCTGTCTGGTTTCTAAAAACGTGCTACTCGTGGCTCCAGTTAATGAATTATTCAACTCAACTGCGCTTGGTGACCTTTTAATTAAGTTAAGCATTTCCAACAGTGCACTTTACAAGAAGAAGGCCAGCCAATCTTCTATTTAAAGAATGGGCTAAGCTACTATGCACATCTCTAGATAACAACTAGGTTGAGAAAGATTCAACCTTGATTTCTACTGATTGTTGAAGGCTAACCGAGACATACTTTGTAATAATTTTATTCAGAATTAAAAACCTTTGTTAAGGTTTGGTCAATTTAGAATTTTACACAGGATTTATATCTAATTGAATGTTTTGGAATAAACAAGGTTACAAAGACAGTTTGAGTGGAAACACTAACTCTAAATCGGCCCCCGAAGTAGTCCACCTAGAGTCTTCACCAGGATTCGAACATGGGACTTCCGGTTTCAAGTGCTTTACCCCTCAGCCACAGCATCTCCATATCTTCATTTAGCGTCCACTTATATTTTTTAAAAATAATAGTTATTAAACTTATCAATAGATTCAAAATTAATAATATGTTAGATGTAATAAAGAGAAACTAAATTAGATAAATTTGCGACCCGAACAAAAAAATTCATGAACTATTTCAGGTAGTGAGCTATGTACAAATGACTAACAGACTTGGACAAGACATTCCCCTCGCGAAAAAATAAAAAATTAATACCTCCATTACCATTTATCATAAAAACTAGATCTCGAACTAGCTATATCCAGACCTAGTTTTTGAATCTATAACTAGATTTAGATTTAGATCTAGAACTAGATCTAAGTCTAGACCTAAAATTAGATCTAAATATAGAACTAGAAATAGATTTAGATCTAGAATCTTGATATAGAATCTAGATCTAGACTAGCATTCGTATGATTTTACATGTTTAATCTTCAAATTACTAGACCAAGGCCTATGTTATAATCAGGAATAGTAGGCCTTTAGGTACAGGGTAATGGTATAGGCCTACTATAATATGGCAGACTGTGTTGTTTCGTATCGGATTCACTTCTTAATGTGATATTACTGTTTACATAATAAATAAATCTGCACCCCTAAGCTGTTAGAAGATAAGCTATTGCCTTAATGATTAAAATTTTGTTCAAATTATTAATACATTTATAATATATATACTATAAATATATCTAGATTTCGACTCTATTTAGTCTTATTTAGACTGTCAAGTATATAATGAGGATATGTCAAAACTGCGCGCTATAAAACTAGTTCGTTTGTTTTAAAATTTATAACTAAATCGAAGTTGCTATCAAAGTTCTTTTTTTTTAAAAACATCATTTGAATCAGTGTTCTATTCAATGAGTTAGTTAATGAATGGAAAAAATATTTTTAATGATCCATTGACACTTTTTCCATTGTGACCTTAGATGCAAATTTTTGTAGCAATGCTATGAATCTATGAATCAATCTTAATTTATTAATGAAGAAGTCTGTGACCTTTCTAAAAGACTTACCTCCCCGGAAGTTTTTCATTAAAAAGTGGTGCATTTTTTTGAAAAATCTGATTGCATAGATAATTAAAAATTTAATGGTTCACTTCGAAAAAAAAAGTAGCCTTTGTGTCAGAACTTTGAATGATCTAAAATATCATGATGTCCGATTTAAATTTTTTCTTCTAGTTTCTGAGATCTAAACGGCACGGACGGACGGACGACAGACAGACAAACCACACAAATTAATAGCGTCGTTTCCCCTTTCTTTCGGGGGCCGCTAAAATGGGTTCATGATCTCATTACTGTTAGAATTATTCAAACTAATAATGTCTTTCAAAATACATACATAGACATATATAGTATGCATTATTCAATTGAACATATCCACATAACAATACTACACAGATATTGGATCGCTTTATACAAATAACACGTTTTTAATATAGTTTAGCCTATTAATAACAGCCCTTTGTTTGTGTTCATTTCCTGTTTGTATTGTGTCTATCTCTGTCTGTGTATTCTTTGTTGTCATTTAGTCTTACCAAAAATTGTCTGTCTACAAATTGCCAACTTTCATTTTGTCTTTCTGAATATTACCTGTTTCTATTTTGTCTAACGATTGTCTGTCTGCATATTGCCTGTTTCAATTTTGTCTAAAAATTTTCTGTCTGCATAGTGCCTGTTTCAATTTTGTCTAAAAATTTTCTGTCTGCATAGTGCGTGTTTCAATTTTGTCTAAAAAATTTCTGTCTGCTTATTGCTTGTTTCTATTTTGTTTAACAATTGTCTGTCTGCATATTGCCTGTTTCTATTTTGTCTAACAGATGTCTGTCTGCATATTGCCTGTTTCTATTTTGTCTAACAGTTGTCTGTCTGCATATTGCCTGTTTCTATTTTGCCTTTCTGTATATTGTCTCTCTATTGATTAGTGCTTCATTTAGGAGAAGAAAAAAAACACGAGGTCATTTACAGTTCATTAAGAGACAACGTGTTCTTTGTATCGCCTTTATGAAATTATCTCCCTTTCAATGCTTTTTTTGTCTTGTGAGGAAAATCATTTTCCAGGCGTTGGAATAATGCGTTGCTTTTTGCTCAAGGAATTTAGTGTTAGAAAAAATGTGCTGTACAGCTGTAGTCACTAGCGGATCCAGAACTTCGGAGTGGGGGGGGGGGGCGATTTTTTCCCAAACCCTAACCCTAACCCTAACCCTAACCCTAACCCTAACCCTATACATAAACGTGAGTACAGCATAAATATATATTCGTTTTTTTTGGCATTCTTCACTGCTGAAACGCTTTCTCCTGACATTTACAGTTCATTATAAATCTTATTTAAAAATGACCTTTTCAAAAATGTTTTACTTGAAAAAATATTCTAATATGAATTAGAAAGGCCCATACTACATTGCAAATAAAACGATTTGAAGATACCCAACATATTTAAATTTAGGCTTTGAAGATCGCCGACCAAAAAAAAAAAAAATTAGAATAATAATATTTTTGTAGAAAAGCTCATTTGTAAGTGATACATTTTGTTCAATAAGCATGTTTGTAACTTTGTTTTGTTACAGAACTATATTTCAAAGCTGTAATGAAAAATTTTGTAAGTGGGAGGAGAAATTAAATATAATTCAAAAAGAAAAGTATTGGTTTGTCCGATGGGCAGAAGGCGATTGCAAGTATCGCCCCTACTACCTGGTACAACCCTTTTTCATTTTTTATTTTCTAATGATAAAATTTGAGATTAGAGTGTATGTGCGACATAATATACAAATGGGTTCACATATCAATACGTAGCTTATATTTTATAGATATTCAACTAATTTTGTTCACAAACCTATATTTCCCCATAAAATTAGGACCACCACCCCCCACACTCAAAGGGTTTAGGTGGGAATGGCAGTAGATGTATTCGCCCCCCCCCCCCCCCCCCAATCGGAAAACAGGGGAACGGTTAAAACACCAATAACAAGTGTTAATCATATAGATATTTTATTGATTCTGTTAGCAAGCTGTGATTTCTACAAATTTATTGGACCGCCCCCCCCACTCGAAAGTTTATGGGGTGGGAGGGATTGATGCCATCGCCCCCCTCCCGACCCCACCAAATCGGCCAAAATGCCTGAGGGGGGGGGGGCGAAATAATCTAAAAATAGGTTGATATATAAATAATTAGCATATATTATTAACATAAGTAATAAATTCGTATACAAATTGTGTGAATTCTATTCTAAAATTCGTCCGCCCCCCTTTGGGGAGGGGTTGGCCGAGTGGGGGGGGGGGGCGATAGGGACAATCGCCCCCCCCCCCCATCCTGGATCCGCCAGTGGCTGTAGTGGTGTTATATATGAACAGTTTTTAGGAAAACAGTGATGGGAAATCTTTTCTGTGTGAGAGCGAGATCTCTGATAAGCATGTCAAGGGTCTCATCAACGCTAAATCAACGATTCCTTTATGAGCTACTGTGGCATTACTGTGCGCTGTTGGAGGAAATTCACAAAGTCTGATCGCACAGCTTGCGAACTATACCGCAGATGAGCAAATGTCATCTGTTTCTAAGGCCGACGGTTAACGAGGGTGTCATGTGGCCAGCACAAAGACCAACAACTTTACTTTTCCCAACTAATGTCATTAGAGTTGGGTAGACGCAATGACGCCCGTAAAATCCCGAAATTAAAAATGTAAAAAGTTCGGTTCGGAAGCCACACACTGTACCACTCGGCCACCCCGCCCCTAAGCTGTGCTAGCTCGGACATGACTATTTATCAAGTAGTTCAGACATGACTCCTTGTCAAGTAGTTCGGACATGACTCCCTGTCAAGTAGTTCGGACATGACTCCTTGTCAAGTAGTTGCTAATTTACATAAAAGACCTACTTAATTAAATTGGTTCAGGGACTAAAGATAGACTGCTTTCAAATGCTGGCATTATGGGTGTAGCCAGGATTCGTTTTTCGGTGGGAGGGGGGTTGGGGGGAATCTTTTTCTCCCCCGCCCCAGTAAAAAATATACATGTGTGTGCACGTGTGTGTGTGTACATAATTAATCTTTATTACATTCTGACCCTTCATTCTTTCGGGAGACATCTATTGTACCGTAGAATAAGTTCTTCCTGGAGTTAGTGGAAAAATTGTAGACATCCCGCCATTGCCAGGAAAGGGATCTGGGGGAGAGCTGTGAGCTTGCCCAGCGCGGGGCGCCCCGTCGCCAAGCACTATTTCCGGTATTCAATGCCAACAAAATGGTGGCATATTGTAAGGTATCTACAGTGCATTATCCTGCTATTAAAAAGTTTTATTTCAAAAACTTTATGTGCTATTCTTACTATTCAGATCCATCCGCATCGTCCTGCGCATTTGGCGCCAAGCTGCTTCCACAAAAATCTGTCAATGGCAATGTCTGAAGCCTCTTCCCACTTGCTCTGAGAAAGTATGGCGCCAAGTTCTACTAGGATGTCCCTGTTTGCGAATTCCTCGTAAAGGCATTCATGTCATCGCAACTCTTATTATGCGTAGTTCATTTTGTCGGAGAACATGTCCCGCAAACGTCATGCGACGCTGTGTCACAACCTTACTAAGGGGTCGACTCCCATTTTGGCATAGAATTTCCTTGATTGAGACCCGATTTCTATAACTGACTCCTAAAATCCGTCTTAGCCATCTTTGTTGAGCCACATTTAGACTTTTTCAATTTGTCTGTTCGATTTGTCTGAAAAACTTACTGCACTTTATTAATGGAGCCCAGCCACTGATAGAAATTTGTAACCTCTCTTGGCTACGATCTTGGAATTAGGTGACTGTTGTTTGCTTTAGATTTTATATCGAAATGGGAAGTTTCATTGTCAAAATCGTTTTTTGGGAGGTTTTAAACTAAAAATCTGTGGAGTTTTTTTTTTAATTCAAAACCCCATTAGTTCCTAGAATTTGGTGACTGTTTTATGCTTTAGAATAAAATTGAAGAGAGAGGTTTTCAACCTTAAAATTCTCTGTATGGGGATATTTACTCAAAACCATTAGTAGGGGGTTTTAAATTTTAAAAAAAGCCCTCTGGAGAGAGGGGGGGGGGGTAAACTCAAAAATTTCTTTGGCTTGGCTATGCTCACGAATTTTGAGTGTGTAATTTACTTTATTTTTATATTTAAGAGGTATTTTTTTAGCTTATAACCCCCTCTGAAGGAAGGTTTAAACTCAAAACCCCTTTGGCTACGCTCATAGATTTTTGAGTGTGTAGTTTGCCTTTTTAATAATTTTAGCTCTAAACCCAGCTGGAGGGGAGTTTTAAGCACAAAACCCCTCCTGAGTACGCTGATAGAATCTGGTGACTGATGTATGGATAGTCTTATATTGTAGAGGGGGGTTTACCGTAAATTTCGGAGGGGGGGTTAAAATCAAAATTTTCCTTAGCTATGCTCTAGGAATTTGGGGATTGTCGTTTGCGTTTTTTGGTTTTTGGTTTTGTTTTATAGAAGATGGGGGATTTGTCTGAAAAAACTTGACTACACTGGGGAAAGTGATGGTTTTGTATTAAAATCTCACATAAAACATACAGAATCAAAGCAAAAAATCAGTCACTAAATTCCGATCCCCCCCCGCGAGGATTTCATTTCGGGGGGGGGGGGGATTGAACCGCATAAGCTCCCCTTGGCTACGCCCATGGCTGGCATACTATATAGAACAATACATAAAACACAAGATAGTGAAATTTTACATAAATAATTAAATATAATATTGTAATATGAATGAGAAATTGCTTATCATATTTCCGGGAAACCAATTGCACAGCTTAAAAAAAAAGCAAAATACCTAAGATCTATAGCTTTCATGAGATCCACATATTCACGAAATTTGAAATAAAAATTCACAAAAAGCATTAGGGATTATGAAAAGAAATTTATAAAAATCTAATAAAAATATGAAAATAAAATGCTATTTAATCTTTATTATACTACAATTAAAATGCGCATCCACCATTTGGGATCCATTAACTTGAAAAAAACAACAACTATGTTTAGCTGCAAAATAGAGCCGTGGTTCCCTAACTGTGTTCCGTGGAGGTTAGAATATGTGTTCCACAAACTACAGGAAAAATTAAATAGTAGTCCAACACGTGAATTAATCTTTCTAAAATAAAAAGCATAGTGTTCCGATAAAGGCTCAGAATGTGTGAAGTGTTCAGAGAAAGACTCAGAATGTGCAAAGTGTTCTGATCAAGGCTCAGAATCTGCGAAGTGTTCCGATAAAGAAAAAGTTTGGGAAACACTGAATTAGAGTAACACCATAAGTAACATCGGTAAATTTAGAGACACTTCAGGACAGAAGAATACCAAGTGAAGTAGCAATAATACAGTGAACAATAACTTACAAATATAACAACTTAACTTAATAGAATACTCAAACAAAAAGATACAGGCATATTTCTTATTTTATATGGTAGGAAAACTTATACAAGTGCTCCCTCTTACCTAGTGCCATTAGAGCATGGAACAGGTTACCTGAATTAGCCAGGATAACCAAAGCATGCACGACTAGATTAAGATAAGATAAGATAAGATACGACGTATTTAATTTGAAAAAAAGGTCCCTGCGCTTTCACCATCCACAGGTCACAGTTACAATTACATCTCATTAAACACTTACAGGCCCATACTCAGGTGATGCGGCCGCAAATCAGTTTACAACCCAACAACAAGTTTTTGAACGATGGCACTAGCATCTAGAGGTTATCTAGAGGTCGTTGTATCAGAAAAGTTCTCTGCAGATAAGACACTGTTGACAGTACACTTTCATTTTTAGCATCTTCCCCCCCCCCCTCCCCCCAATAGGGAAATGCCGCTATTGATTGTATGTTGTCTGACACATTTTCATCTCAAAGAAAAAGTAAAAGCACCAATACAATTCTGATTTCACGGTCACATGTATTATGAAAACCTTTTACATTAATATTTAAATATGCCATCTTTTTGTTTTTCATATATATATATATATATATATATATATATATATAAACACACCAAGCCACAGAAAGGGAAATCGATTTCATGTAACCATGTTGCTGAATCTACAGAACTGGAGTCATACTTTAAAACTTCTGCTAAAAGATTCGGCTTAAATAAATTCGATCCCCCCCCCCCCCCCAAAAAAAGATAGGCACGCCTGTCTGATATGGGGCATAATGAATGAGGGGTAAACCTCTTAGCTTCCAAATCGGGTGGTCCCGGGTTTGAATCTCGAAGGCTGTGATTTAGAGCTTCGGGATTTTTAAGACGCCTTTAAGTCCACAGAATCTAATGGGTACCTGACATTAGTTGGTGAAAGTTAAGGCAGTTGGTCGTGCTGGTCACATGACACCCTAGTTAACAGTTGGTCATAGAAACAGATGACTTTTACATCATCTGTCCTATAGATCTTACGGTGTGACTTTTGTGTACTGTCTAATATGATCACAAGTTTTAATATTTATCCTTGAGAAATTGAACTCGATAGAACAACTAATAGAAATTCCTTGTGTTAAACTACAAACATCCACAGGGCATGTAGATCTACCAGTAATTATTTGTGTTTATCTATAAAAAACAACTCAGGCCGTCAGACCCCTGGATGACAAAGGTGATCCTCCTCGAAATCAATGTACTTTTACTTTTAAAAACAAAGAAAAGTTTTGTCTTCTGTGACGCAGTCTTGACATTGACTTGACATTGAACAAAATTTGTGGAACAAATTTAACTGCAAATACGTATGTACCGAATGAGAAATGTCACCTGCCTGCCACAAAGAACGCTTTTTGCAATCTCACCAATTTTTCAAGTTTTTGTTAAATGTTTTTTTTTCGTCAGAGCTGAACGTTATCTACAAACTAAATCGAGGGATGGCAACGGTCAGGGTATGAACCCTGGACCATCGAGACGAAGGATAGCATGCCGCACGATCCAATAGCCAATCTTGTGCAACATTCCGCTAGGACGTATACACTTTAAGACGCTGACAATTAAAAGCAGAATAAATGTTGTCTTCTATTCCGAAGATTACGAAGGAAACAGTATTTCACGTGGCTACGCAGTCCGAGCTGTGATCTACATATTTAGCCACACCCAACACAGACATTTCCTATTTTTTTAAAGTTTAAGTATAATGAACAATAAGCAATCGATCAATGGACCTCATTCACCAATCGTAAACAAACAACATTTAGCCACGTGGTTCTCTATCTCTTCTATACAAATTACGTAATCTATAAAGGCTGTAGTTTTTTTCATTGTATTATCAATATTATCACGTGGCTAAATGTTGTTTGTTTACGATTGTTGAATGAGCTCGATTGACCTTACAAAAAGTGGTTAGACCTCTGCATATTGTTTATGCATACATAGCATATTTTTTAAAACAAGATTTGTAAGACATTTTATGTTGATCAATAACTTGTGTCTTGTATATTAAACATTGCCACTTTCTATAAAGTAATATGCAAGTAACACTGAAATGTCTGTATTTGTTGGTCTGGAACTGAGTCAATATGTTTTTACATTTTGAAATACATTGTTGATGTTTTTACAAAGCTTATATTAACTCACTCTGTCTCTCTTTCTGGTAATAAGTTTGTACACCTGATTTCTCCGACGACCAATCTCGAATTAAGCTGACATTTTACACAATTATTTCTTTAACTTGACAACACAAGAATCAATTAAACAAATTAACCAATTGGTTAATAAACTATTGGTAATTAATTATTTTGTTTGGTATCTTGAACAAGGGAAAGAAATCGTACTTGACAGATGTGGTGGTATAAGTTGAATAGATCACTTTTAGAGTTGTCGAGCCTTGCGTGAACATTTTTGTATGCATAAAAACCAAAACAAAAACAAAAACGACCATGTTAACATTCACCCCCCTTCTCCCCTGCCCCCTTTCACAACTCATCCAGACAAGTGATAGGATCATAGTGCATTGAGAAAGGTAAAAACTAAGCAAAAACAAATGGTAAAATTATTTCCAACCGCACAGATTTATTGTCCAGTTCAAATAGTGTACACATAATGACATGACTGATCCACAATTACACCTTATAGAAACTTTGTTTTTTTTTAAGTATTTTTTTTTTTTACGTTGTTCTTGTTCCCAATTCCAAAAGTTATGTTTTCTCTAAGATATATTTCTAATAATGTCATTGCCAGAGACACAATTTGTCAACCAGATAAGCGTTGTTCCATTTCAAGCTTTTCAGGAAGAAACATACCCAGAAAAATCTAGATGTAGCGATATCCAGATCTAGTTCTGTTGGGGAAAAAAATTCCATATGTTTAGAAGTTTTTGTCATACAATAAATAGGAACTTTATGTTTCGAGATCTGAGCATAAATATATGTGTTTATATCGTGTGTCTAGTTGGGCTATGTAACTGTGTGTAATGCTGTGCTTCTCTTTATGTGCTATGTGAAAGGGGACATTTTAGAGATACATAGAAGTGTGGGTGTGTAGTGGGGTAAATAAATGTTTAATGGATAAGAGATGGTAAAGCATAATATGTAAGAGATAGAGAGATAGAGATAGAGAGAGATAGAGAGTGTGAGAGAGAGAGAGAGAGGGGGGGGGGGGAAAGACAGGGAATACTTTAAAATGGCACAAATATATGTATTTAGTTATCAATGCAAGGGAGGAGATAAAAAAAAAGAGAGACGTTTTAAGAAGAGTGAGAGAAAGACGCAACAGAGAGAGAGAAAGAGAGAGAGAAAGAGAGAGAGAAAGACACAACAGAGAGAGAGAAAGAGAGAGAGAAAGAGGAGAGAGAAAGAGAGAGAGAGAAAGAGAGAGAGAGAAGAGAGAGAGAAAGAGAGAGAGAGAAAGAGAGAGAGAAAGAAATAGAGAGAGAAAGAGAGAGAGAGAGAAAGAAAGAGAAAGAGAGAGAGAAAGATGAGAGAGAAAGAGAGAGAGAAAGAGAGAGAATGAAATAGAGAGAGAGAGAGAGAGAATGACATAGAGAGAGAGAGAATGAAATAGAGAGAGAGAGAGAGAAAGAGAGAGAATGAAATAGAGAGAGAGAGAGAGAAAGAGAGAGAGAAAGAGAGAGAATGAAATAGAGAGAGAGAGAGAGAATGACATAGAGAGAGAGAGAGAATGAAATAGTTAGAGAGAGAAAGTGAGAGAATGAAATAGAGAGAGAAAGAGAGACAGAAAATGAAATAGAGAGAGAGAAAGAGAGAAGAGCAGCAGAGGAGATAATTGTTAGTGAGTTGTAGAAATACTTAGAAAATAGGCGAGAAATAATTGGAAGTGAGAAAACCCAAACTGAATAACAGAAATAGAATTAGAGAGAGACAGACAGACAGAAATAGAAGAAAGAGGGAAACAAAACAGAAAAGAGAAAAAAAAAACCTCTTAGGGTAGGAACGACCAGCGTGTCCACATTGACAAATCTTTTGTTTTCTATGGGGGGGGGGGGTGGGGGGGGGGGTTCAATTTTACTGCAATAGTTTATTGTACTTGTCTATTTAGTGAAAATCTTGTCTGTGTCAGCAAAAGTGTAGTTAACACCCAAGCCCAGACCTCTAACACTCTCTGTCCGTTGCTAGCTAAAATTTCGACAGTTTTCAATTAGATATAGTGCCTTGATTAAAAACTTATTTTAAATAAGCTACAAAAAGTTAACACAGTTAACACAGGTGCCCAAAATTTTGTGTCTATTAATTTCAATATCATTTTTACAAAAAATTCATACACACGCAATGAAGAATTAATTTCTTCCGTAAGCGTGTCGTTTCTTTATGTAAAAATCATTCTAAATATTTTATTCACGTACAACGTTTGAACAAAACGGGAAAAAAAAAACACGGTTACAAAGACAGTTTGCGTGGAAATATGTAGAGCCCAAAATCGGCCCCCGAAGTGGTCCATCCAGGCAGGTAAAAAGGTAGGTTTCAGTATCTTCAGAAAGAATATCAGAATGAAATTCTATGAAAGAAACATGACAGAGAAGAATGGAAAAAGAAGTTTGACAGATCTTGTGTGGCAGACCAAAAGATAGGTGAAAGTGAATGTGAAGTTAGATGTGAATCTGGTCTAATTAATTCTACAAATGATGGCACATCCTGCAGTTCACGCGATAATATGAAAAACTACTTATTAATTGTATTTTTTTTTTTTTTTTTTTTTTTTTTTTTTTTTTTTTTTTTTTTTTTTTTTTTTTTTTTTTTTGTGTGTAATTGTGTAGATAGTATGACAGAACTTACTGAACTTAGCAATACATTTAAAAGAAAAATATTTTTTCACAAAAAATCTAAAACCATTTGCATAAATTTATTAAAAATATGATACATACTAATCTCCCCTACAAAAAAAAACTCCAGTGTTTGTTACTATTAATAGTTAATAGTTGTAAAAAGTTGTGTATTTTTATGAAAAAAACTGCTTACATGGGTGATTTTAAAAATTATATTTTTTTGCTTTCAGAAAAGAAAAAAAAGTAGCCGTTGCATCAGAACTTTGAATGGTCTAAAATATTATAGTGTCGAAATTTCACTATTATTTTCTAGTTTACGAGATCTAAACTTGACGGACGGACGGACGGACATTCCACACAGCAATAATAGCGTCTTTTCCCCTTTCAGGGACCGCTAAAAAGCATTCCTTTATATTCCCTACTACAAATGCAGATGCATTAGATAAAGCACCTTATGATTATCTTATATATAGTAGAAAAAAATTGCTTAGAATGTATAAAAAGTTATAATAATCTCATCTAGGTTAGCTCGAAGTCTCTGTGGTGGAAGCAATCTTTTTGTGATTGCTTGTGACGTTGTGTGAATACCGATCCTCAGAGCCCCTTTCTTGCTCTTTCGTCACTTTATATTAAATCATATAAATTCTACACTTCAAAAAAGAAAGTATAAGATCGCTCAATATTGGACCATTACACTTTGGTTGTTTTAGTTTCGTAGGGGGGAAACAGTTTGTTTACTGTGAGCTCAGACTGGGCCTATGATAGCGCTAGCCAAGGTCGAGTCCACGAGAAAGATAGCCACTAGACAACGTCCAATCAAGGTTTTCTCCCCCTGAATTTTACTCGCCCAATGAGAGAACTCGATCAGACGGTTTCATTTGACGTCTTTCCTGATGAACGGATCTGAAACTGTGATTTGTATGCCCCATTAAAGACATATTAGGCACATGTGGGGCTGCATTTGTGTTCAAGAGAGAGATACAGAGACAGAGAGAGCGCATGTGTGTGTGTGTGTGTATTTATGCACAAATAGAGAAATGCATCTATCTATCTATCTATCTATCTATCTATCTATCTATCTATCTATCTATCTATCTATCTATCTATCTATCTGTTCGTCCACCTGTCTGTCTGTCTGACTGCCTGTTTGTCTATCTATTCTATCTATTATAATACATATATAGATAATGGATAGAAAGTTGTGTTTTTGTGTGTGTCTCTTTTTTCTTATTTATGTTACTATCCATAACTATATTAATATAGAAGAGAAAAAAATACACTAAAACACCATGGATATTACTTGCAAAAGAGTAAGACTTTATATCATCATACAGTCATATATTTGCGTATTACTGTCGATATAGTCACTGATGGTGTTTTTAAAACATTAAAACGTAATAATTATGTAATAAATAAAGCGAATGTGTAAATGTAAAAGTAGCATGAAAGAAGTCATGAAATCAAAATAACTAATCTACTTAAATCCATTTTTTTTTTCAAATTAAAACATTTGCTTGTAGGCCTACATATATTTGATTAAAATTTGAAATGAATAGACTTATTTTTTTATGTTAATGTGTTAAAGTATAAAGTAGATCTTGAGGTAGACATAGATCTAGACTAATCAAGAGTTAAAAATTGGCTTTTATAGAGTTCATTCTGTGCTGTGTGAAAGCTTTGCTCTGCGCATGCGTGACCTTTTTTCACGAATGAATACACGGTTACGCAGCTTTAGTAAACAGCAAACGAGTGTATTAAAAATGCTTTAGAAAAACAAATTTGAATGTCAATTTGATTAAAATATGAAATAAATGGACTATAATTATTATGTTCATGTGTTAAAGCATAAAACTATCTTTGCGAAAAGAAGTTTTATCATCTTAGAGTTCAATAAGAGTTTTAGACCTAGATCTAGGAATAGACTCAGTAGAGAGATGTGTTAATGTGTAACCATTTGGTAATGTCTAATGAAAGAATGTGCATCGGGATATCTAAATTCGCAGATATAAATAACGAAGTAATGTAAAAATGCTTTTGAAACACAAATTTGAAGTTAATTTTATTAAATAATGAGATCAATAAACTATATTTTGTATTTTCATGTGTCAAAAAAAAACTAACTATAATTGCAAAGTCTAGTTCTTAAAATTGGATCTAGATCTAAACCCTTTCGATCTTTTCTCATGTCAATTGTGTAAACATGGCCTAGATCCATAAAATACTAAAGCTGTAATAGAGTTGCTCTTTTTTTTTTTGAGGGTCTTAAATTTGTTTTAGGGCCACAATACATACACTACGGTCTAAGTTGGTACCCATGGAACATTTCTGCCAAGTTTTATCAAGATTGGTCAAGCGGTTTTGATTTCTATACGGGGACATACATACATACATACATACGGCAAACATTCTGCTTTATATAATATATATATATCAAGATTTGACTTTCTTTAGAGGCTTTATTCAGAAAATTGAGAATCCTTGTACAGATTATTCGGAATGTTTATCCGTTAGTTGTGAATCTCCAAGCTTTGGTATTAATCTTGCACTAGACAATCCCTTACTTTTGATGACATTAATGGTAGAATGTATTCCTCCTTGGAGAGGGGCATCCACATCTGACGTTAATCATAGATTTATTACATGTACTTTTAGCCGAAAAGGTCTAAATTTGGGGCTTCCATTTTGAATAACTGCTTGGTATATGTTTCGAAAATAATGTTTTGTCTTTTTTATACTATAGTTTGTTGTTGAAATTGAGACATGTTTCAAATGAAACAATACAGTTATCAAGAATGTAATTTTAAAAACTAATTCCGATTCCGCTTTCTTTCTTCCTTAGAAAGTACTCATTTATTTTACATCTATTTTTTTAGCATTTGAGTTTTACTTTTATTTTTGTTTTTATTTCGATTTCAGTTTTCTCAAAGATACTGACTGCTACAATTTCGACATATGTGTATAGTTTATAATGAGTTTGAAATTTAAAGTTATAAAAATAAAAACAATACAGAAAAATGGAAATAAAGTGTGATTTTAATTTAAAATGTCGTGTGGTATACATTTTACTTTTAGAGGCGCGGTGGTTGAGTGGTAAAGAGCTTGGCTTCCGAACCGAGGAGTCTGGGTTCACATACTGGGATTTTAAATTTCGGGATCTATGAAGGCGCCTCTGAGTCTCAGCTGTAATGGGTACCTGACAGTAGTTGGGGTAAAAAAAATGGTTGCCACATGACACCATCGTTAACCTTGGGCAACAGAAACAGGTGATCTTTATATCGTTCTCCTAGATAGTAATGTCTGAAGAGAAATATTGAGATGCAAAATAGTATACCTCATAAAGCCGTAAGTCCTAGTTTTAGTAAAAATTCTTTAGTTTAATAATATTTCGTTTCGTTCCTTTTTTTCCGTTTTTCGTGTTTCAAAATATTTTTTTTGTTCTTTTTCATTACCGTTAACGAAAAGTATTTTTTTTAAAAATAACAGTCATTTGTACCTTCGTTTGAAAAGACTACACTTGTTATACTGTCTAGCTGTCAATTATAATATCAATAAGAAAGACAAATCCCGAGAGCAGATCATGTTACTTATGGTAGAGAGAACAAAAGAAGGACAGAAAGAAAGAAAGAAAAATCGATCGATCGATCAATAAATAGATAGATAGATAGATAGATAGATAGATAGATAGATAGATAAATAGATACGTCGGTAGTATTTAGTTAGATAGATAAACAATAGCATTTATAAATGTGTAGTATTAAGTGTGTATTATACAAAACATCTTAAAGAATATAATGAAAAGTTAATAGGTTTTAAGTCATATAAAACAAAGTACACTCTGTAAATGCTAGGATTATTATATGGGCGTATATTAAACAGGCAGTATTAATTTATTAGACAATCTAAAATCATGTTCAAATAAATGAAACTATAATGTATCTTTAAATTCATCAGAAACTATCATCCACGTGGTACTTGACCGTTAAGGTTACAGGCAAGGTAATTTATAAGTACTGACACTTGGTAAACAGCACACTGTTTTAAGAAGAGACCTACCGGCCCACAAGGTCATGGCTTAAAGAGGCTGTGCCCTATAGATTACAAAATAACAAACTTCCTAACCTTTAGAATATATGTACTTATTTTATTAGTACCGATTCATGATTCCATCCAATGGCTACCAGACATCCCATAGGAATAACACATTCTATAGCAATCTGCTGTAACAATGTGAACAGAGTCGAGTTTATAATGTGAAACAAAAATACTTTGTGTTATGTTTCTATCGACTAGAGCTGGTGTTTAGATCCTGATATCTCAACATTTATACTTCAATACAAAACCTACATTATGTCAAATAATGTGTGCTAAAATAAAAACCTAATGATGTGTCTCTTACTCAAGTGCGGTGTCCTAACTTCTGAAGTAGCACACGAAGAAAGAAGCGAAAATTTAATCAGTAATAAGATAACAAGGGAGAGAATTGATTTAAATGGAACACCCCAGAATGGATGAATGGAGTTTTCCAAAGACTCACTGGGGATAATTAGGAAGTGAAATAGCTCAAAACTATTTTAAAGTGTACAGACCCTTTTGATAAAGAGACACTGTCTGTTTAAAAAACAAAAACACAGAAAAAAAAAGACAAAAACTGGTAGGTATTATCAAATTGTGAGGAAATAGAAAATTCCTTTAGTTAGAAAGCTTATATAAACTACTCATTCCCTCTGTCTGTCTGGTGCTAATATTACACATTCTACTACTTTCTCATACCCATTTATAACTGAAGTTAAAGCCAAACACATTAATTTATTTTACCTAACAAAGCATAAATCGCCAAAAAAACAAATTAACCAATTTGTAAATTACTGGTAATTGATTATTGTGTTTGATACCAAAAATGAAATCCTTCAGTGTTAAGAGATACGGGTAAATATAAGATGGTTTTGTCCCCTTAGAGAAATGTACACGTTATTTTTCCCACACTCATTCTCGGATCAAGTTGAAACCTTAGACATTATTTATTGTAACAAACAAAACATAAATCAATTTTAAAATAACCAATTAGTCAATTAATAATTTACAATTAATTATTTTGTTTGATATCGAAAAAGGGAAATACATTCTACATTATTAAGACATATAGATTTAAATGTGAAGCTCTTACCCTTACAAAAGCTTTGTTCTTTTATACTGCGATAAAGTGTTTATGTTTTGCCTGTTTGGTCTAAATCCCTTATTACAACATCTATAGGCAATTGTGGCTTATTCTGCATATACTTTTCCTTTCAGCAATTCTGCTTGGGACGAATGATAAAATACGAAATTTTAACATGCAATTACTTATCTTCTACATGAAAGAACTAAGCATCTACACGTAATGAGCTACCAGCGGACAATGTTTCCTAAATATTTCTTTTCTTCGTTTATTCTTGCGAGACGTTTACTTGAAGTGGAAATGCGAATATTTAATAGTACTAACTGAGACTTCCTTTTCATTTTTTAAAAAAAAACTATATAGCACTCATCGTACCGCGTCCCTATAAAACCAGCTGCTATGTATTACAAGAGGCCTCTAGGAACTCACTCGTTTCGTCTGCCTGGGGGAAATTTTGTACACACGTTAGTTCTCAAACTTCCCATTCTTGGATCAAGTTGAAACGTTGCACACTGATTATTGTCGATGACTTAGACTAAAACTAAGACTGCTTTATTGATCCTTATGGGAATTTGTTGTGATTACAATGACCCCTGGTCCACAAAAGTGATTGGACCATAGAGCACTTAGCATTAAAGTTTGTGCTCAATAAAAACAATTCATAAAAATATTTCCCAGAGAACAAATTTTTTATTGTTATTCTAGATCCAGAAAAGCTCAATGACATGATTGGTTCAAAATAATTGATACCTGTGACGACTCTTCACAACTAAGCGGCTCACTCTCAGGTTCTAATGAAGAAATGCTTTCAATAGGATTACAATGACGTAAATATTAATATTTCCAACTCTCTTCATGTCGACACATTCTCCACTTTTTAACCTTCCATTCAATACTCCAATAGCGCACCATTCGTCATTCGCACCATGCTGAGCTATGACCGTAGCAATACCATTTTACTGAATTCTTACCTCATACACACAATAACAGGTTACATTTTTAATAATCAACGTACTCACCTGAACAGGTAGCCTCCATAATAAACACTCCCATGAATAGCATAGCCATTGTTAGTTCACATACTCCAAGACGCTGAGGCCCCAGCTACTGTCCAGCTGAATCTATTCCACAGAGCTCCAGATCAAGTGGTGCCATCTAGGAATTGAATTCCACAACGTTACCAGTGTGACGAAATAGATTTGAGCTGAACTCTTTCCAACGTACGTTCAAGAGACATCTGTGTTCTTTTTGAATCTTATATTCATGTCCGTGGGAATGATCAACACTAGACAGTAGATATAACATCGGTAACACAATACAATTATTGATTAGTTTTTTTCATATCAGGAAATACTTCACCAGTGGCTTCATGCTAGTAATCCATAATATTTTGAATCCATTCATTGCTTATGAGAAATAAATCTATCATAGACTTTTAGCCGAAAAAAATGTCACTATAAGATATTTGCTTGAACAATTAAAATCCTAAATAAACTATTAAACAGTTTAGTTGTTACAATGAGTTCATATTATAGTATATAGCCACCATCGTTACCTCATCTTCCAATTATAGCATATAGCCACTATCACTACCCCTTCTTCCTATTAGTTTTTACTATGAAGGTGAACGAGACATATATGAAAACTGATTGGATTTTTAAGTACGTAGAATCGCAATAGTAAGAGTGCAGATTTGAATCAGCAGTAAATGTCAATACTATTAGAATCCAGTGTCATCATTTCCTGACATAAGTGAATAAAAGATACTTCTTGACAATCATTAGCCTATATTTTGAGAACAGTGCTATAAAAATCACTGACATAGAAAAGAAAATTGTGAATTTACATTGAGAAACGCTGAATCTTCCCATTATATTGAAAGCTGAGACATCTAGATGATCTTTGTTTTTTCTTAATCTTATATTCATAGTAAGAGTGCAGTCGTGTAGACATGATGATAGATCGGTACCAAGATTCACCACTTTAGCTGCAGTGTAACACGGCATTATGAGCATTTACCAGTCATAGGAAGACATATGACCAAGTTACTGGACAAGCATACAGAAAATAATTGAACAAAGAATGAGTCCTAGAAAGTAGATAATGGATTCAACTTTGACAGTCAAGGGAGACAAAAATAGTATTATACATCTAAAAATCTAAGACAGTGTACTTCAACTAAAGAAGGAAGTTATCACGAGCTGGGCTTGTAGTTAATTAAGTTTGGATGTAACTTAACATCGAATGACATTATGAATTAAACTCGAGGTCCAATTGTAACTCCATGTAACTCCATGTAACGACTCAGCTATTTAGACGTGAATTGACAACTCTTCTAATTCTAAAATACCAGAGTGTAATAGATTAATATACCAATTGTATCTAATACAAACCCTTTCTTTCAAACACTAACCAAAGCACAAAGCACATATATTAGAGGCATACAAGGTGGCAGCTCATTGAATACAAAACATAAAGTAGTGCTCCATAAGTTCATAAAGTGATATTCATGTGTTTGAATATTGTGTAGTTCTATCCCAACCAGAAGTACCTTGTAACGTCCTTTCAATTCACATAATGAACTCTTCTTTCCTCTATTCTTGCTGGTCTTGAGCATCCATTAGCATTGAATTAATTTTATCTTGACAATGACAACTACTACAAATATGCATAAAGAGTAGTTACTTGACTAGAAGCAAAAAGAATGATAAGCAAATAACAAATATGGAAGCATGCGTCTTTAAGATAGCCCCCCCCCCCCCCCCCCCCCCCCAACCAACAAATATATTTAGTTGACTGACATGTGCGACACTAAACATTTCATTTGAAGTTTGCTAAAATACTCAGAAGTCTGTCACTAATTAGTTTGACACTTGTCGGTGTCAACTTGTAATCAATATCTAATTGTTGCATTTCATTAGTTTCCGAAGTTGCTTAATTATCTCGAATCATAAAAGTACTTGTACAATAAAATTTATAACCACTAATTGAACATTAAACAAACATCATCACTGAGGCGGGGCATGGGCACTTATGATGGCAGATCGTGTGCCAACAATTTTAAAATATTTTTTTTTAGATTTAAATTAATGATATGAGCATTGCGTCATTCAGTATGTTTTAAATAATAAATTAATGTTAAATGGCACAATATTTTAGAATGTTTAAATTAATGACCTAAATCTGCATGACAACCTCGTTCTTAATTACTACACAATTAACTCTTTCTCTCCGTAATTATTTTACTCGTTTCGATAGTATTATTCCTTTTGTTTTTCACTATACTGTTATGATAAAACTTCAATAACTTTTTTGTTTGTTATCAGAAAATTTTATATTTGGTATTGAATTATAGGAGAATGCATGTTCTTTTTACATAACACAAATTAAAGTTTATAAATCAAAAAATCAATTTAGTATATTGGGGTCAAATCAACGTTGGCATCGTCGATTACGAGAGAAAAAGTTTTTAAAAAAGGGTTTATTAATCTGTTAGACCCCCTCCTCTCATACAAAAAGAATGAAATTAAAGGCTAATGTCTCAAGCATTTATTGAACGAAGAAAAAAAGAGGCTAAGGGACAGGATTCTTTATGGAGGAAATGAGACACATTTTTTTTACTGGAGGTTTTGATCAGCGAGCTTGAAATGAATCTTAAACAATGAATACGTTTTGTCCCAAGCCAGAAATCCAAACAAAATAAACAAGTGAACCTATTTTAAAACATTTTGATACGTTCAGTTCTTTGCCAATATGGAAAACAATATAGCCAACAAAAATGTTCACTTCAAACGTATTAACAGCTACACGTTTAATGGGAAAGCAGCATATGGGCGATAAACAGCACTAATTGTAATAGAGAAACAACATATAAATATATATAAACAGCTACTATTTCAATAGAAAAAAAAAATTTCCTATAGAATTGACTACATATGAGACAAAATATTTAGGTCACAGACTTTACTGCCTAAGCACGTGATGCGTCTCAATCTTCAAACTGAAAGGTCAGAGCCTAACTTGCTTGCCCCTTATATACACCGCAAACAGACCACGTGCTCTCCGTTGAAAAGAAAAAAAAACATTGCCTTTTTTTCTACGTTTTTATTACAAAAGATTATATTAACTCACTCTGTCTGTTTGTCTGTCTGTCTGGTAAAATGCCGGAACTTGCCAACTATTACAGTTGTAAGAACCTTAATAGATTTTTTAAAAAAAAATCAATTCTAGCACAAAGAGATTAGAATGAAGAGAGGGTGTGTGTAAAGGGTTTGAACATTGCCTCAAGTAGAGGAGGATTTTAAAAAAAAGTAAATACCCGGGTAAGACTAGTTTAAACACAAGGCCAGGTTTGACTGTAGGCAGACGTTGTTGTGACTTCAACAGATTTTGTGTTGACTGTGTGACGTCATAGGTCATGCAGTCTACGTTTGAAACTTTTAACACCATCGTTTTCTCTCTTTCTCTCTATCTCTTTTCTGTTCTTTCTCTTTGTACAAAAGTTATATCAACTCTCTCTGTCTGGTAAAAAGTTTATACACGTTATTTCTCCGACACCCAATCTTGAATCAAGCTAAAATTTTGCATAATTATTTCTTTTACCTGACTACAAAATAATCAATAGAAAAAAATATATTAGTTAATTGACTATTGGTAATTATTAATTATTTGTTTGGTATCTCGAACAAGGAAAAGAAATTGTACTTGACTAAATAAAGTGGTATGAGCTGAATTAGTCCCCTTTATGTGTCGCCGCTTTAAAGTAAATTTGAAACAAAAAAATACTTAAACTGTACAATCTTCGCTAGTCATAAGCACCTACTAGCATAGTGGTTAGTATGTCGGCTTGAGGAGGAGTGAACCATGAGTTCGACGTCAGGTCATCCCCCCTCCCTTTTTTTTTTGTAAATGTTTTTATAAATCGATTACGGTAAAGTTCACCCAGATCTTCCTTTCTTTCATTACCTCTTCCCTCCTCCATGTTCCCAACTGGTTCAGAGAAGTGATAGAGTTATTACGTAGTGAGAAATCTAAAAGTATGAAATAACGCTAAACAAAAATAATTGGTAAAAATATTTCTAATCGCATAGATTTATTGTTGTTGGTCTACAGTCTAGATCTTTTACAAATCTAGTTATTTGACTGATCCAAACTCATTGATACAATTCAGTATATGCTTTGTTTTTTTTTTTAAAGTATTTTTTATGATTTCTTGTTAAGTTTTATGCTCTGTATAACTTTGTACACAATAAATATATATTAATTACACAAGTCAGACAACCAAACAAAATTAAGAAACTTCTTTTATTCTTAATCAGCGAAATGGCTTATTACCTAGTTCTTCGTAAATTCTAGTGCTACGCAATCTTTTAAATTCAGACTAACTTAGACCTGGGTCCTCTGTGTCTTTGGCGCATAGGGTGGCAGGCTCTCTGCTCAGAGTTCAGTCTAAGGAGACTTCCACAGCCTCTTCCCAGATGGTGTTCGCAAATTTACTTCCAAGAAGGAGCGACGCCATGCTAGACGCGAACAGCGAGGACAACTCTGATAAAGAGAGAAATATTAACGCAACTGCCTCCTCTTTAAGTACACACTGTGTTTAGCTACGACTGACATTCTTAAAGCAATGAAATACAGTAACATGGTAAAGACGAACTATCGCCCAAACCTAAAGAAAGGCGAGACAATAAGAGAAAGATTACAGTTGCCAACTAAATAATGAAATTACTTGATTTTACAGTTCACGTCATTTATCGCTAACCTTTTAAAATGCAAAGCTTATTAACACTTTCTATATTCTGTGCACCAGATATATAAAAATAAATTATTTATAGTTATCTGGCATATATGAAAATCTCCAATATATACATTCATTATATATATATATATATATATATGTATATATATATGTATATATATATATGTATATGTATATATATGTATGTATATATATATATGTATATATATATATATATATATATTGAGGGCTTTTGTGTGACGTTACGCACCGGTACGGCGTACCGGCATCTTTTTGAATGTGGGGGGGGGGGGGGGGGGAAATTATTACTTTTCTTGTATTTTAACATATATTATTAATTTATTAGTAGTTAAAAGTTAGGCAATGAACCACTAAGTACCGGCACCTAATCATTGAGTACCGGCACTTATTTTATTTTTACAAAACAAAGCACTGTATATATATATATATATATATATAGTAATCACTAATATCACTTACTTGTCTGCTTTGATAGTAAAAGAAATCAATACTCGCGTTTGTTTCTAAGACAAATGCCAATGAAAGCAAGCGCAAAACACTCAACAGAGAAAAACAATCCATCTTGGAAAATGCTCACTTAGCAGAAACACTCACGTGCACGGTGCAGTGTCTCGCGCCAACAAAACCTGGTTATTGGCCATGTTGGCGCTATTCACTAGTCTGAAAGGTCTGTGTTGAACACACAACGCTTGCAAAGAAGAACTCCATGGGATGAAGGTTTTGATTTATTATCAGTGATTTTATTAACGGAAGAAACAACCCCGAAGTCTTTCTATGGATACAATTTTCTTGATAGGAGTCAATAGGTCAGCTCTTAGAAAACGAAAAAAATCTCGTAAAAAAAAAGGGGGGGGGTGTATGAGGTCAGGGCTAGCCAAAAAAGACAGCTTTACAATACATATATTTCCCATTGCGGGAGGAGCACTTATTTCAAGGAGGAACACTTCTTGCAAGGTCCGATGAGAAAAATAAATGCGTACTAAAAGACAGGCCAGAATACATAGAGCGAAATACATTACAGGATGGTAAGAGCAGAATGAAACGTTTACTCTAATTTACCCTAAAGTTTGAAAGTAATGTTTAGTCTAAAACTGGAGGCCAAAAAAAGGGGAAAGTGAAAACAGGGCCATCCACGTTTAACATGGCATCGCTCTTTTTTTTAGAAGACCTGAAATCCGTGGCCATTACCTGGGTAGAGGCTATTGAAGTCGCCTGTGACTGATCACTGTAGAATGAGCTTACCGCCCTCTCTAAGTAAGTTTTATACTGGACTTTTTCTTGCATACCATGTTACTGTTTTTCCATGAGTTTTTTCCAAGTATGTGTCTAGACTTTGATTGTTATTTAATTTAATATGTACTCATCGGCGTAACATATAGATTTACTTATCTATGTATATAATTATGTGATGTTTGTCATCATTGTTACCCATATAAATCATGAATTAAATTTAAATTGGAGCCCAATGGTTTCTGTGTTCATGCAATTTCGACACATCATTTACAATTTTCAATAATTTTTTTTAAATATGTATAATTATTCTTAACCCTTTAGATAATTGTAAAATATTTCCTCTGTGGCTTTGATTATCTAATTACCTTTAAATCTAAATTTAAATATCATGATTACCTTTATTAAATCTCATGACCATCTTTAATAAATGTCATAACAACCGTTATTAAATCACATGATAGCCTTTTTATAAATAACATGATAGCCCTTATTAAATCTGACCGTTACCTTTATTAAATTTCATAATTACTTCTATTAAACTTCACAATTAGCTTAGTATTGGATACACTTGCACCACATAATACTTTGGGTTTTCATAACATTGCTAAGAGTATAACAAGAGACTATACAGAAGACATAAAGTTTTGTTTGTTTCATTGTTTTGACATTTATATTCTTATCATTCGATAGGACGCTGATCTTTTTTTTTTTTTAATCTATCTTGGTCTTCCTTCTTGTGATAACATCTTTGACCTGGCTAGAATATGATCTCCCCTGAAGATACTTGGCAAGCCTGAAGATTGGTGATTGCATATGCATCTTTTTTTTTTTTGAAAAATAATAAGAAAAAACAAACACAAAGTTATCAATTTTCTTTGAAGTTTCGTCTTGTCTTCCATATCACGCATAGAAAAAAAAAGGAGCATATATTTTTTAAAGAGACAATTCCTACATTATTAAACTTCAAATAAAATAAAATAATTAGAAAAATAAAATAACTAAAACAATTTTTGATTTAATTCAGAAATCGAGCCTTTGACACAGTCAGCTCTAGAGGTTAAGCATTTTCTGATTTTACCATCGTGGATGGCATACTTGGGCCGTTATTTATTGTTATGTTTATTATATGAACATATAGCTCTAAAATTAGGCTAAAAGTTCTGATTTAAAACTCCAAAGATCTTATCTAGATCTAGGCTACTTTTAGATATAGAATCTAGATGTAATCGATATTAGATTTACGTAAAAATATAAGAAGCGCTTATAAACAGCAATAAAATTAAATCAACTTAAAACTTACTTAGTTAACGCATAATTACGGCTGATGTCGCCATGTTGGTTCTAGACCTAGACATAAGTTACAGCCAAATTTACATTTTTTTATTTTTTATTTTTGAAAAAAATCTAACCGTCAAACTAGAGTTTTCTCCGTGTGGCCAATGAGCAAATAATTTTTATTCAGCGATATACATCAAGTGTTAAATTTTAAGGAAAATCGTTAGAGCCGTATTTGAGATCAGCTGTCCGAAGAATCCAGGTTCCTCCATGAAAGAATAACTTGAATAGAGGTATGGTACCGAAATCCTTTCAGTAGAAGTGGGTGAAGTCCATTGAAAGATAAGAGCACGGAAATAAAAACAAAACAAAAACAACGAGGAAACGATGTGCAAGGCAGAGAGCTGGGGCGTTATTAACAGTAAATAGTGAAGACAGAAATGTATTCTTCTCCCCCAGATGTCCCCCCAGTCTTATTAAGATGTTATGATTTCCTGTGCCGCTACCATTTTCATTGCATCTTGAGCATCGATCGCCGGAAATAAATTTCCCTAGTGAAAATTAGAATATATATATATAGAGAGAGAGAGATATCCAAGTATAAGAAATAGAAAAAGAAACTTTTTTTTACTATCATTTTTTATACCCAATTCTGAACTGAAGCTGTGCGGTCATTGTCATTGTTAGCTTACTATGTGCAGTAGAGTAAAGTATTCCTCTCAATCCTTACGACCTATGGGTTAGATGTTTTTATGACCGATGGTTAATGAGGATGTCATGTAGCCAGCATTACACAGGGGCGTCTTTAACAAATCCCAAAACTCGACACTCATTGGTTCAGAAGCTAAGCACTTTACCATTTAGCCTTCACTGTGCAAAAGGAATAGAATAGATGAATAAAAAAATATGTTCGTTCTGAAAACGAATGTAAGTTTGGCTGATATCATTCAAACATTAACATATGATATTGATTCAGATACAAAGTGTTTTAGTTTGTATGATCTCGAGTCACTAGCGGATCCAGAACTTTGGAGTGGGGGGGGGGGGGGGCGATTTTTTTCCAAACCCTAACCCTAACGCCCAGTAAACCCTAACCCTATGCATAAACCTGAGTATAGCACATATATATATATATGTGTATGTATAGGCCTATATATATATATATATACATACATAGTATAGTATATATATATACATATATATGTATACATAGTATATATATATATTTGAGAATTAAAAAAAGCATCATTTCCCAACCTTCGGTGAAAAACTGGGGTAGCGTTCCATAGTGGGATTCGGGGTGAAGCCCCGACGCCAAAAGCATTTCCTTGCTTTTTTTCACTGCAGAAACTTATTCTCCAACATTTACAGCTAATTATTTATCAATGGAAATCGGGGCGAAGCCCCGACGCCAAAAGCGTTTTCTTGCATTCTTCATTGCAGAAACGCATTCTCCTGACATCTACAGCTCATTATTCATCAATGGAGTTCGGGGCGAAGCCCCGACGCCAAAAGCGTTTTTTTGCATTCTTTACAGCAGAAACGCATTCTCCTGACATCTATAGCTCATTATTTATCAATGGAGTCCTGGGCGAAGCCCCGACGCGAAAAGCGTTTTTTTGCATTCTTTACTGCAGAAAAGAATTCTCCTGACAAGTATAGCTTATATTCATCAGTATTCATCAGACGCAAAAAGCATTTTCTTGCATACTTCACAGAAGAAACGCATTCTCCTGACCTATAGCTCATTGTTCATACTATTAAAAAAGGACCTTTCGATAAATGTACTTGAAAAATATTCTAATATGAATTTAAAGGCCCTTAATACATTGCAAATAAAACCGATTTGTTCCCTAAAAAGAAAAGATACCCAACATATTTGCATTTTGGCTTTGAGGATCGCCGCCGAAAAAAGAATTATTCGATAAAAAATATTTAATAAAATGCATGTATAGATTGTGAGTTATAGTCCCAAATTTATTTAACTAGAAAAATATCAGATTGAGTAAAGGTTGGGAAAAGGCGACTATTAAAAGATTATTTAGGTTTAGAACTAATCTCAATCATGACTTTTAAACTGAAAAATTTAGTTTGAATTTTAGCTTTCTTAAAATAATTATGATAAATTCATATGAAATTACATAAATTCTGTCTGGAAATGGGAGGGGTGGTAGAGTGAAAACGATTAATTCTCGCTGCTTTAATAATTTCTGCTAAAGATTGCATTTGGCATTAAAGAATAGGGGTGGGGCGACTCTACTAATTTTGCTCACAAACAATGATTCTCCATAAAAATAGGACCGCCCCCCCCCCCCCCACTCAGAAGGCTAGAGTGGGGAGGGCAGTACATGCAATCACCCTCCCCCCAACCCCACCGAATCCGCTAAGATACTAGAGGGGGATTGACATAATATACAATTTATATATTAATTGAATTAATTTTGTTCACAGACTATGAGTTCTCCATAAAAGTAGGACCGCCCCCCCCCCCCCACTCAAAGGGTTTAGGTGGGAAGGGCAGTAGAGGTATTCGTCCCCCCCCCCCACACCAAATCGGCAAACAGGGAACGACATAATATAAAGATCGGTTAAAATATCAATAACAAATTTTAATCATATTGATATTTAATTGATTCTGTTAGCAAGCTGTGATTTCTGAAAATAAATTGGACGCCCCCCACTCGAAAGTGTATGGGGGGGGCGGGGTTGATACCATCGCCCCTCCCGACCCCACCAAATCGGCCAACATACTAGAGGAGGGGGGCGAAATATATAGGTTGAAATATAAATAATTAGTATATATTATTAATAAGTAATAAATTTTTAATACAAATTGTGTGAATTCTATACTAAATATGTCGGCCGAGTGGGGGGGCGATCGCCCCTACCGCCCCCCCCCCTGGATCCGCCAGTGTCTCGAGTTATTTGACCCTAGTAGTTATAGTTCTCACCCTGATTTTCTTTTCAAGTTAAATATCTATAGTTATTTTTAAAAGAATTACTTTATAAGATGAATGAAACAAAGTGTATGCATATATTTATAAATAGTTAGAAAATAAAAACACAGAGTATTAATAAACAAAGAGTTAAAAATCTTTCTTAAAATAAAAAGTATATAAAAAGTATATTTCACAAAAATATTAGAATGTTTACTATTCGCTTATTCAGTGAGAAAGACTTGTATTTAGATTATCGGTAAACAAAATATATATCCATGTTTTGTAAATATATTTTTTAATGATATTAATTGAAGTGACTGTTACGAAACACAAAGGATATTGTTTGCCACCTCAAAGATTACGTCCGACCATGTAGGTACTTTGAACCTCAACACAGAATCTATCAAGTGAAAAGGTGTTTTTAAAGGAATTATGTTAATGTTTAAAACCTTTTTTTTTCTTAAAGAAGAAACGCGGAGGCAACTGTGTGGACATTGCATGTAAACTAAAAGTTGATATTGAGAAACGTGACTAATGTGTAATGATACAAAAAGTCTCTGTGGACCTGACCTGAGCACCGTTATGACTTTGGAACACTTCAAAATCTTAGTCAACGCTACAGTCTTGAGTTCTACAATTTCAGACTCTACAATTTAAGACTTAACAATCTTAGACTACAATCTTTAACTCTTCAATCTCCGACTCTACAATTTTATAATCTACCATCATAGCCCATAAATCTCTCACTTTTCAATCAAAGACTTAACAATCAGTATTTTATACTCAAATTTGATGCACTTCAGGAATCAATCACGCTCGGGATGCCTCTGTCATAGTACACGAACTTGACAGAGGTCAATGCTAACCAAAAATGTATATACAATATATCCGTTTTCGAAATTCCTATTATTGAATTTGCTCAAAACCTCGCATCTTCTACAACCGGAAATGCAACTGATAACATTCTGTTTATTATTCCAAATAAAATGAAAATTCAACAGAGTAACACGCCAGATAAAAGTGTGCGGAGTCCATTACTGGACATTTTTTAGAAGCCCTGTGTTTTGCACTTCGGCCCAAATATATCTTGAAGTCTGTCTTTGTTAGAGAATTGGGGATGAGAACGGAGCGGGGGAGTAGTTCCTGTCCCGCAAAGGTTAAGTTGACCTAGTTGTCAATACAATCAAAGCAGCTTACTCGTAAGACAAATTGGCTATATCTCAATGAACAGGCTTTAAAACAGAGTCCGTCTTGGTGAAAAGGTATTAAAACAGACTTCATCTTGGTGAACTAAGGAAATCAATTTCTGTAGATCCACGTGAGTCAACAACTGATAATACAAAACAATAAAAAATATCTTGCTAGAGAGAATATTAAAGAAATGTTCAGATTACCGAATTCTAATTATAAAAAAAGCATTCTGTCTGTCTCGGATGTAATGGGTGTGCAATAGGCGTTGAATGTCAGTGAGATATAATTGTCTGCTATTGACTCCTTGAGGTGTTTGTTTGTAAGTGTGTACACGCGGGGGCAGGCGTCTTGTATTATTATACAAATATCTAAGTAAGAAGATACACAATCTAATTGTTTTTTTAGACATCATTAGCACACATACACACACTCACACACATTTATATGTGTGTATGTGTGTGTGTGGGCACGATTGCTTTTATGAAAAATGTGTGCCTTGTTTATTACGTATTACATAGGATTATGTATACGTTGCGCAGATGTTGTGGTTAACATACTTATCTATAATGATAATATATGGTAAAGCCGTGTAAGAATTCCAGAACTTTTGTGGCGGTTTTCGTGTGGAAAAAAATGACATTTGTTTTAAAGTCATCTGTCAGTCCGTATGACTGTCCTTTATGTTTGGATCTCAAAAAAACCAATAGCGCAATTGAAAATCCGATTTCACCATCACCTGAAAACGTCATCAAATTTTGAGAAAGTTTCATTTCTTCCCTTTCGATTGTACTACTTTGACCTCTCTATGGTAGTATCAAAGATTCTCATTAATGACAGAAAACTATAACTGCTAGTTTTTTGTGTGTGTATCCGTGTCCCAAATGAATATTGATACGTTTTTAAAATGTATATACCAATTTTGTCACCTGTTAGCACTGCAGAATCCAATTTTCATTTGTTGCACACAAGAATATATATATATATATATATACTTTATATACATCTGTCTTACGTTGGCTTTTGTGAAGTTCAATTTAGCGTACTTAAGTATCTTAAGTTTCTCGTCAAAATCTCAGATATTCTAGTTTTAAAACTTGTTTTCTTCTTCTTCTAGTCAGCTTTTTACTGCTGAGCGCTCAGCTCTTTTGCAGACTGCGCCAAGGAAAAAAAGTGTGCTGTTTTCTTCAGTTGTTCAGCACTGCCGTACAGGGTGTTGGTTATTTTGGGTCTGCCTAAGGTGGATTAGGAAGGGGCATTCAAAAAGGATTTGGTTTAAGGTTTCATAAGGGTGGGCGCAGTGTCTATAAAGGGGGAGTTGTGTGGGATTTATTTTATTGAGATGGTAATTTAACAGAGGTGTGTGTCCTGTCCTTAGTTGGAAGATTGTAGATTGCTCTTTGCCGGGGAGGAAGTTAATACTGTCCAGTTTGTTAGGCACGTTCATTTCTTTGTACGTGGCTCTGCCTGTGTTTCCTGTTGCCCATTGGTTGACCCACTCCTCTTTGTGGTTGTTGATTAACATTGACCTTAGGGTGAGGTAGTTAACATGTCTATCTGGTTGATCCATAGAGGATCCTGCTTTTGAAATTTATCTGATCCTGCCTTTGAAAGCTTATCTGCCCTTTCATTTCCCATGACGCCAATGTGTCCAGGATCCACTGTAATGTGATGTTGATGTTTAATTTTGTCATCATCTGGTGTATTATCACTATTATTGTTGTCAACTCTCTAGGGCTCTTTGAGGTGCTGCTGTTAAGTGCTTGAAGAGTGGCTTGAGTTTGTAAAGACAACAATATCTGATGGTGATTGTATCCCTTCATATAATTTGTTTTCTAATGTCTGCAAAGCTATGGTAATTGCCTCAATTTCGGCTTGGAAGTTTGAACAGTAGTCGCCACAGGGTGCGCTTATCTCAAAGTGTTTATTTTTGAGGAAAACCTGGAAGGCAACAAGACCAGCATTGATGGTGGCTTTGAAGGCTGATCCGTTGGTGTATATATGGATGGCTGTTTTTGGATAGCTTTCAATTGTTTTAAAATAAATAGATTGGGTGACCAAGTACCTGCAGTCGATCAGTGTCAGATTGATTAAAATATGTACACCAAATCACTGCCTGGTCGTGTGGTATGCACTCTGGAATGTTGTTCAGTGATCTCGATGGTTCCGGATTTAAACCCTGCCTGCTGCCATCCCCGTCGTTCGGCGGAAGGTTTTAGTTTCATTTTTTGAGATGATTCTTCGCGAGTGAAAGTAGTACAAAAGTATTAGGTATATACAATTAAAAAAAGAACACAATGTTGCAAGATGAAACTCAACAACAACATCAGCAACAACATTAAAATTTACAACATCGGCAACAGCATTATAAGTATTTTATCATCATCATCATTATCATAAACATTAATAACAACATCATGAAAACAATATCATCGTCGACAACAGAAACATCGACAACAATAGCCACAACATTGTTAACATTAACAACATCCACTAAAACAACAATGATAACAACAATATCATCAGTAACAACATCATTTCAAAAAACATCAACAACATCGTTTTAAAAAAATATCAAAAGCGTCTTCCACAACAAAAGCAACAACAACAGCAATATCAGTAACAAAAACTTTGTCAACAACAACAAAATAACATACACAACAACATCATCATTAATAACATCAACAACAAGAAAGTACTATCCTAGTGACATGTTGATAGAAGACAGCGGTTTCTCTTGTGAATAAATTACCTGATGAGTATCCGGTGAAATCACGTGACCAATCGCATATCATTACCAAATTTAACTTGAAAAATCCACATCACTCTAAAGAAAGACGCCTCACAGTAACTCACTGCTGCATTTAGCTAACTAAAAAGAAAGACGCCTCACAGTAACTCACAGTTGCGTTTAGCTAACTAAAAAGAAAGACGCCTCACATTCACTCACAGCTGGGTTTAAGTAGCTAAAAAGAAAGACGCCTCACATTCACTCACAGCTGGGTTTAAGTAGCTAAAAAGAAAAACGCCTCACAGACACTGTTGCATTAAAACTATCTAAAAAGAAAAGACGCCTTACAATAAGTCACAGTAGCGTTTCTAGAATTCTAGTACAACACTAAAGGAAACAGTTTATTTCCAGGAGTCGAGGCCTGTGTCGAGCTCTGCCATTGATAATTTAGAAGTTACACGAGTAATTAAAGTTGTCATCTGTAAGCTAACGTGCCCCGTGAATTTATGCGCCGATTCCGAATGTGTTCTGTCTTCAAAGTTGTATCCGAGCACTTAATATTACCCTGAAATTAGGCGTGTAATGAGAAGATAATTCTGTGGGCTTCCGTACATTTCTTTGAATGGAGTTATCGATCCTGATCACCTTGCCTTGCTTATGGGTCTTTAATGCTCTTTGTATTGGCGAATATTAACGAGGATGAAACGAAGGAAGAAGAAAGAGAGAATAAAATGTCACATATCTATCACTCGTACACTTCTTGACCTACGTATCACTGATCGACTGATACTGTCTAAATAAGAGAGAGAGAGGGCGAAAAAGATGGGGGGGGGGGGGGGGGGGGGAAGAGAGAGAGGGAGGGAGGGAGGAGGAGATGAGGGAAGTAGAAAAAGACAAAAAAAAAAAGGTTTATTTCGCTTCCTGACACCCAGTGGGGCATTGGAAGTCTCCCCTCGGGGACAAGACGTCGCCGGACAGAGATTGCTGAGCGGATAGTAGTTTCAACAAGGCTGTAATAAGTGGTAGGGAGTCTTAGACGCTTGAGGTGGCGTGAGTCAGACTGTCATAAAGAAATGAGTCAGATATCATGATGTAGACTGTTTCTTTGTATAATAGATTAACACTTCATCTAATAAGTTTTCCTTTTCCGATTAGAGTCCAAACTAACCGAGATCTATAGTTAACTTCAGCAATGAAATATATCTTTTAGATCAGAAAAAGGTCATAGAATATCCTTCGACCACTGGTCAGTGCGAAAAAAGAATGATAAAAATAGCTATTTTTAGACCTGCACCTAGAAAGAACAATTACTTTTTTACTGGGAGGCGCGGTGGTTTCCGAACCGAGGGTTCCAGTTTTGAATCCTGGTGAAGACTAGGATTTTTAATTTCGAGATATTTGGCGCCCTAGTCCACCCAGCTCTAATGGGTACCTGACATTAGTGGGGAAAAAGTAAAGGCGGTTGGTCGTTGTGCTAGCCACATGACACTCTTGTTAACTGTAGGCCACAGAAACAGATTAACTTTATATCATCTTTATATCATCTGCCCTATAGACCACAAGGTCTGAATGGGAAACTTACTTTACTTTTTTACTAAGTCACTGTAAACTAACTTGAAGTACTAAGTAAGGTACTTGAAGTACTAAATTTATTGATTTACAGATTAAAAACCGACTAAGTTAATTGACTAAATCAATATAGTCTAGATAAATGATTTTAAAATCTCATTAATCTAAGCTTATCTAATGTAACTTATGTATTAATGTAACTTATGTAACCTGTGGCGTAGCTAGGAATTTGACATCATTCGGCGGCCCAGGGGGCTTGACCTCTTTGGGGGCCCCCTGCATTTTGCTTAATATTTAATGTAAAAAAACACTCATTTGAGGGCACCATCAAGTGGGGGCCCGGGGAGATTTTCATATTCTCTCGCTCGTTTCCCCCTCTCTAGCTACACACCTGTATGTAACTTGCTATTGTCACATATAATAGTAAAGAGAAACTGGGCTAAATGTTTTTTTTCTGTCTTATCGTACACATTGTTTGCTCTAATATTATTTATAATGCACAATTGTAAAACAAATGTTCTCGAAGATTATTATTATTATTAATTATTATTAATTATTATTAATTATTATTATTATTATCGGCTGGAAGGGTTCTAAGAAAAATTACTTGTTTTGTTCACTGACTGCATGTTCGTGTGGTATGCGCTCTGCACTGTAGTCATTTAAAAAATTGAAACATCAGAGGATAAAATTATAAATTCTATTTTTATACACAAAAGTAGAAACACATTTTTTAGATTTTCAAACTTTGGAGAAAGATAAAAACAATTGCACACAATGACAAAGACATGCTTCCATTTTTAGTACCTCTATTCCATTTAAAACATTAGAATAAACCTGACCCCGACCTCTACTCACAACACAGACTTATGTAGTTCTTAAGTTAGTTAAAAGCCAAACATTAGATATAGTTTCAATTTTCTTTTTTTTTTTCCTTAGTGTTTATAGCTTTCAGTGTATTTGTATAAAAACAACACCAAAAACAACTTTGATAAATGTTGGCAATGCAGAGCAGGACAAAAGACAGGAGACATTCCAAAGGTCACTCTTGATTCACGTCCATTTTCTGGCTGCCTTGACCTTGTTGCCAGATTTCTAAGCCTACCATTAATTCCTCTAAGCCAGTGGTTCCACTTTTTTGTCTCGTAGACCCCTTGCCATGTTTTCTGGTTTTCCGTAGACCCCATGTTAAGTTATATTGAATTTTAGAAAATTCATCAATTTCAAACTGCACATTTTGTTTAAAATAATTTTTAACCAGTGACACGGGGAGGGAAAAAGTTATTTAAACTACATTTGAAGTTGAATTAATTTGTTAAAAATAAATTTATTAACAAAATTCAAATTTAAACCAATTATTTGACAGTTAATATGTATCGTTACTATCACTATACACATTTTTTAAAGGTTTGCAAGCTCACCATCCATTGCTACAGAGATTATTTTTCATAAAAATAATTTGTTGTTTTTTTGAAGTAGTTCTTGAAAACATTAAATTTTAATGTGCCTTAAGTATCATAGTAAAAATTTTCACAAAGAGCAGTTTTCGTGGATTTCTTGAGCCATAATAAGTTGAATAAAAAAATGCATCATTACCAGACAAGGTTGACTCAGCCAGCAATATAGAGATATATGTTTTTTGCAGAAATATGTCGTTTGCAAAGACTTACATAAAAAGAGAGAAATATTTTATATGTCTGGTCAAAGAGAGATTTAGTGGGTTTATTCTGAACTTTTTCTTTGAGCGTTTGAAAGTTTTGCAAACTTTTATCTTTTTATTAGGGTGGCATCATTTCATATGATCCTTCAGCTTGATTGGTTTCATAGGATCATAAAAAAAATGGCACATCAACACTCGCTTGTTTGACAACGAAGTAATGAAGTTCAATTTCAAATACTTAACGCTGTACAGTCTACATTTACTTTTTTAAAGTTATAACAAGACAAAACTACACTATTTAAATATAGTTATTAAATTAAACAAAACAATTTTTCATTTAATCAGCAGGATAAAAATTTTAAGTCACGCCATGCTAAATTGAGATTCTTTATAGTAGACCCCCGTGTACATCTCATAGACCCCCAAATCCCTTTTCAACTTTCGTAGACCCCTTGGAAGTATTCGTAGACCCCTGGGGGTCTATATAGACCACTTTGGGAATCACTGCTCTACGCGTTGCACGTCAAGTTCTAAGCAGAGAAGAGTGAGGTCAAAATACATGCAAAGGGCTATAACACCGATTCTTAAAAAATGAAACGTCAATTTTTTTTTTTTAGTTTTTATTTCCCTTTGGTTGGTTAAAATATTTGTAGACATTATTATTATTATTTTTATTATATAAATCGTTTATGTTCAGCCGTTAAAACAATGTTTCATTAGTTCTAACATTGGATTTAAATCTTCACTGAAATAGGTGAGCACTGGACCATTAGATTATGGTTTTCATAAATTTTAATATATTAGTGAAACACCACCCACTTATTCATTCATCCAATGATCTCATTAAGAAATTATCAGAAACGGCGAACTGATTTGCACCAAATATTATGTAGTGTCTTTGACCTACTTTTTCAGAAACGGTTTTGATAGACTCGCAGTCTGAGCGCGGATATTCATGAAACATCGCAAGATTTCTATTAAAAGTTGCATTTAATTATCAGTATTTCCCCAAAATGGCCTGAGTCTATAAATAAAGCTTAATTACAAATGTTTGATTTTTTTTTCTTCCATAAATATGAAATAGCTGATTAATTCGGTTCGTGGAGATGGGGGCCGAAAAACAACACAGAGCCTAGTAGGCTACTAAATACCAAAATATTTCTAAATTGAATTGAGAAGCCAAAGAAAAGATAGAGATGGCATGTAAAACTATGTGTTGAGAAGTGGGGGTGATACCAGAATTTACTGACCAAAATCTATTTTGGCGAGCATTACGATGAATAGGGTGCAAACAAAAAGGTGTGGAAAAACTTATAATCTTGTTTTTTTCTGAAATTTAATCAAAGGTCATTAGTTGTGTCTGAGAAAATGTGACGTTTCAGCTGCATGTTGTTCGTTGTTACATTAGCACTTCTGCTACTGTTAGACTTAAATTGTAATTAAAGAAAGTTAAATAGGTCAAGTAATAAAAACTTCGTCACATGGTCACTTGCTATCCCATCATCCAATGTCATATAATTTGTAGAGAAAAAAAAAAGTGTTAACTTTTGCTCGGGGATCTTAGTCATCTTGTAAAAAGTGAGAGAAACGTGGCTTTGAAGTTGGAGCTCATTTTCAGATAGATGAAAAAAGTAACTGCGGCATTAGCAAAGTCCAATACGAATAGAAACCTTGTCACAGTTAGGAATAGGTAATGATAGTGTCTGGGAATAGTACATGTAGTAGATGTCAAAGTTGAAGAAAACGACGAAGAAGGCGCCGAAAGTGAGCACGTCAATAACCACGACCATGAAAAGAGTGAGTTTCACTGTGACGATGGATCTGACCTTTAACGGCATGCTCACGCATAGGCATCGCTCCACGGAGACGTAGGCCGTGAGTGAGTAACTGACAAAGCCTGCGAAAATGGAATGGAACTCTGCGTGATAGGTATAAGTGAGCCAGATATGAGAGACCCACTGAGATATCGCTTGTAGTGGGCCGTACATCCGGTGGATCAGGCAGGAGAAGCACTTGACCATGACCCAGCAAGTAATGGCCATCATGGAGATGCTGACGCTGTCTTTGAGCCCCTGTCTGATAAAGACGACTGCATTGAGGACGTTAGTGACCACTCTGAAGCACGAGAGACAAAGCATCGTCCAGATGTTGATGGACTGATCAAAATAGGAATAAACATTTTCGTCGACAACATAGTTTAATACAATAGTGGCTTGGGTAAAGGTCATTTTGAGGTCGTGAATAGTACGTAAGAAGAGTTGACGCTGAGGTCAAGTAAAAGTAACCATCAAATGAAAAGGTCCGTAATTGAAAAGCAGAAATACGTTCAGATAAAATAAAATGTCGACAATGGTAAATAAAGAAACATAGTTTGGGGCACTCTTCTGTGTGAGTGAAAGAAATGTACCATGACCTTTACAACAAGATAAACACATATGAAACGTAGTTTACATGTAGGATTAGAAATCATAATGAAATGCATTCTTATTTGACGTAGTTTAAAACTCACACATAAATAAAGCATTTTTTTTCTAAGAAAAGGGGGGGAGTCAATTCTGCTTTTTAATTGTGCTAAAAAATATAATTTTGTATTCTTAAAAATTGAAATTCAAAGATAATTAGGTCTACAACGAAATAAAAAAACATAAAAAATCTTAAACTTTTGTCCAAAGAAACCAGTTTTCTGTGCATTATGTCTTGAATGTCTTTAATTGGATGTTTGTATTGCCACAAGTTTGTATAAAGCCGTGTTTGCATTTGTAACTGAAGCGAGACATACTGCTTAATTACTGCAGAGGCAACGGAGATTTTATTTTCTGATTGTTAATTTTAAGTCAGCATTGCATACCTCGCTACCACTGGCAAAGAATTAAATTAAAATGATTGGTTCGGAATTGAAGGAGATATTTGTTTTCAAAGGAAACTACAGTGACATGGTAACGTTACCTGGGAATATGTTGACATTGGTTAAGGACTATCTTGATATTCATATTAAGAACAAAAATTTTTTTTACTTTGAGTCACTAAGAGCGCTCTTCTTGTAGCAGATCAAAGGCTTGGCTAATTAGTGTTTGACTATAATTATTATTTGTCGAATGAGACAAGCTGTAACTGATCAACACGTAATATTATTTCTTTGACTCTCGGCATTTGTACCAATATATGTGGATAGATTTATGGGTGTCAGTCTAATTCAATATGTGTAATTGTGCGTGTGAATGTGTGTGTGTGTAGCGAATCAAAAAGAAGAGCTCGGAACTCTGTATACTTGAACCAAGCTAATAAAGGTCATATCAGTAAAAAAAAAATTAGGTAAAAAAACAAAACATTGGCAGATCAAGTTGATTTAGGTCAAAGTATCGATGTCTTAGGCAGAAGACTGTCAAAGAATTCAAGTTCTCGGAGCAAACGTAAATTGACTTGATTTAACACTAAACTAGCCGTAACAAGACACTGAAGCTTGGACCCCCCACGAGGCCAAAGAGCGATCTTACGGTTGTTAGTAAATGAGATTGTGCTTATGCCTCTCTGCGACCGAGGAGCAACGCCTACTCACTAGGCAGTTCTAGAACAAGAACTCAATTCATCTAACATAAATGTGTTTTATTACAATTTCCTTCCTCTTATTAGCTTGCAAACTCTTAATGGGTAGAAACTAGAACTATGCACAATGACAGGTATATACAACGCCAGGCTCTAACGATATTCCTAGAAATGTGACAGTTTAGGTATATCAATGGAAGAATAAAAATGCTATAAAATTCTATAATAATTTGTTTAGAAACCATCTTCTGATTTTAAAGATATTTTCTGATTTTCTCATTATCAAAGATTTTTTTAAACTTGTTTTAGCTCTAGGAAATAAATAAAAGCTGCTAGCCAGAAAAGCAACAAAAAATACAAAAGACTTTGTAAGTCCATCATGTACTAAATTAGTCTATCATTATCTCTCTTGTGTACAACTTGTAGTTAAAGAGTTAGCCACTATTACCACTGCGTGAATGTACATACAACTTGTAGAGATTAGTGTGTACGTTTAAGCTTATCATAATGTATATGAATTAGACAGTTCGTAAAATAAACATCACAAAGTCTATATACAAATGCCTTATTCTAGTTGTGCAGTGGTTGGAAACCTTTTTGGGCAGTTTGAACATTTGTTCAAGTATTAAACCAATGCACACATTATTCTCTATAACAGTGCTTTGTAATTATTTTTTTTAGAGAAGTACTACTTGGTGAGGAGAAGTTAACTCAATGAATTGTTAATTTTAGCCTATATCTCTATTGTGGATAAGTTGCTGTGGTCCGATCTCTCTTGTGGACAAGTTGCTGTGGTCCAATCTCTCTTGTGGACATGTTGCTGTTGTCCAATCTCTATTGTGGATAAGTTGCTGTGATCCATTCACTTTGTGGATAAGTTGCTGTGGTCCAATCTCTATTGTGGTCATGTTACTGTGGTTCAATCTTTTTTGTAGACAGGTAGATTGGTCCAATCTCTTTTGAAAGCACAACTAAGTTAGAAGTATATTGCGACAATGTGTCTTTGATACTATCTAAAAAGATATTTCGGTGGCCGCACCCTTATCTAGCTTCATCTGTAGTGATTCTTGACTAAATATCTCTTGCCAAACTTAGGTCGCTAACTGAGTATTCAATATCTTTAAATAGATCTTTACCTGATGAGTCTTGCACAAAGACGACAATAATGCCTCGCACAGATATAAACATCTGAGCAGTGTCAGAAATTACCCACCTCAAAGAAATTATGTTCAGTTAAGCTTTGTTAAGAAATTAAAGTTTTCTGTCATTTTACCTTTTTAAGAGCATTAGTATACTCTACAACAGTGGTTCCCAAACTTTTTTGTCTCGTAAACCCCTTGCCATGCTTTTTTCAGTTTTCGGTAGATTCTCTTCATTTTTTTTTGAAAATTCATCAACTTCAGATGTGTTTTTCTCGCTGATTTCTAAGGTACAAATCATTAATAGAAAATAAAATTTCATTGTTCAGAATATTAAATTATACTAATACATTTTACAGCAGTGCGTTTGTTTTTAGCAAAGAATAAAATATGTTTCAAACAATATAACTTTATAATATTGGTAGGGCTGACTCATTAATTTTATTTGTGTAAGTACATTACAATTTGTTAAAAGTTTTTTGAAAAAATGATATGTCAGAAGTAATTTTTTTTTATCAAGATCGGCGGATGTCTTAGGCAAGTCACATGTTGCCACTCTGTACCAAAAGATTAAATTCACAACTGGCAGACCAACATTCAAGTATATTTGGTGTGACAGGTTAGCGAAAGTGACGCGTGTTCGGCATGTTTAATGTCTAGGGGATGATTATTTTTATAGCATATAAATCGGGAGCAGGCACGCAACAAGACAAGCAATGAAAGAAAGATACAAAATTAAAAATGAAGAATATGTATTTACATAAATATTTACATAGAAGAATTAAAAAGGGGGAGGGTTTGCATCTATCTCTAATTGATACTATATTTAATCATCACTCTTGCACTTAATAAGAGAGTATGTCACTTTTGTCTTCTGAACTTATCTGGTTCTCCTGTTGATGTCGCAGCAGGCTGTGATCCTGGCTTGAGGTTCGGCAGCTGGAGGTGGCGCTCTAGCAGGTAGAGGGACGCCGGTGATACAGTTCTTGTGGAGTCTCAATCCAAAGTTCTGATATCTGTAGTGGGCACAGTAGGGTGGGTGGCCGGCTACCGTGGGCACAACTGTGCTGCGGGCACAGCGGATCTGCCGTGGGCAGCGCAGTTAACAGGATAAGTCCAGTGGAGTGCAAAGGCTTTGGCGTAGCTATGACGTCTCGCACAGACTCTGGGTCTATAGGGACGTCGTACCTAATAAGTTGACAGGTGGGCTGTCGAATAGGCAGGCAAGTAGAGCCGATAGCGCCAAGTAGTAGAGTTGAATAGATCCACGTAGACGGTAGAAGATACTCAATAGCAAGTAGGCAGTAGTGCAGTGCTGAATAGCACTAAGTACGAAGGTAATAGGCAATTGATCCGATTAAATGATTAAGTAGATCTCAGTAGGCAGGAGATGATACTCAATAACAAGTAGGCAGTTGACTAGGTAGACAATGCCAAATAAATAGGCAGGTAAATGATCCGATAAATAGTAAATAGGCAGACACATGAGGGAGGCACCAGGTATTCCTCTAAGAGTAAGAATAAATGATATAGTCCAGACTCGATTGCTCCGCTAGAATGAGAAATATGAGAGAGTCTGGCTTGATTTAATATACTTTATAAAGGCCTGGGTGAGACGGGTGGAAACAGGAAATGTCCTAGGCTAAGAATTATCGTACACGTGGTTGAATCCGACAAGAGTCGCACCTTGGAGTGTCACGAGGCGTGTTGACCCGAGTAATCTCTTTGATCAAAGAAAGACGTGGGAGAGGGGGGGGGGAGAAAGATTGGTTTGCATTCCACCCAAGGTGGTGTCAACCGCGACCGTCAGACATTCGGCGGATAAGACTAAAGAGATTGTTTGTTTATCTTTCCCCGATCAAGGGCAGATGAGTGAAAGGACGCGGCCTAGCGATCTCCAAGATGGTAAACTGAGTCTAGCCGGGAGAGGAAAAGGTGGGGCGGGTGAAGAAATTGGGGATAGGATGGGGAAATAAGTAAAATAAAATAAATAAATAATGATAAACAATAACTAATGCTGTGATAAAATTGAGTGACTCTGACAGCAAGCTTTTGACTTGTCACACTTGGTGAAGCATCTCCAAGAGATTTTATTCTTTTCAAAATGAGCTTTAGCTCAATGAATTTAGCTCAAACCGGGTATCGAACTCGCGAGTTTAACACCGCCAACTCCTTATACTAATGGTGAGGCCAAGGGGCATTGTATAATTCAGTAATTTATTTTGGTACTTTCATTATATAGACATCTAGAACTAGATCTAGATTTCTGGTTTAGAATTCTTAAGATCTAGTCTAGATCTAGAAACTAGATATAATCTATACTAGATTTACGTAAAAATATTAGCAAAGCTTAGATAATCTATTACCAAAATGTAAGAAACTTTAAATTTAAAAAAACAACAACTCGGTACACTACAGCTGACTACGCTTTATTTTTTTTACTATAATTTATAGCCAAATTTAGATTTATTTCACATTTACTTGAAAAATGATTACGGTAAAACTAGAGTTTTCTCCGTGTGGCCGACGGACTAGTAATTCTTTTCTGATATAGATCAACTAGGAAAATCTCTGCGTCCAGATTCAAATCTTTACCTATCCTCCTGGTTCCAGGTTCCACGAAGCTCTGACTTAAATATAATTAGACTACCAAACTACGCTGCATATATACATTACACATTATTTAACACAATACAGTAGGCCTACAAAATACATATATAATATATAACACAATAAAAAATACAACACAATACATAACACAACATAATAGACACCATAACAGTACAGAAATACAAGACGAAACACACTATAATCTTAGGCCTAATTTTTTGACTTATTCTTTGCTCCTTTGACTATTGAAAAGTTTATCAAATGAATTTTGGAAATTGGAACTCATATTAAGGTAAATAAAAAACGTAGCACTGGCATTCACAATGTCTAGTACGAACAAAAATCTGGTCACGGTCATAAAAAGATAGTGATAATGACGTAATGTATAGAACTCTGGCTCTATCAGCTGCGCAGTGTAGCAAATCATTCTGGGAAATAGGTTTCCAATTTTGACACCAATAACTACAAGAAGCATTTTGGATACTTTTCGTTCTCTCATGGATATTCCCGAAGTTGAGCTGATGTTGCCTGTACCTTGTCTGGGGAATTTAGAGGATTTCTTAAGATAGTAGATGGTGATTGTTGAGCATGCGCAGAGAACCACGAAGCTTGAGAACGGAAGTAGTATTGCGATGGTGTTGTAGTAGGGCATGACCACGTTCTGGGCTCTGTAGTAGAAAGCGCTGAAGCGGAAGAGGGGCAGAGATGTGTTGAACTCTGGGAAGTACACGAAGTATATGTCATACAGGAAGTAGACCACGAAAAAGGCGCCGAACGTTACCATGGAGATGACCACGACCATGACAAGGGTGACCTTAACCGTGATGATGGATTTGACCTTAAAAGGCATGCTCACGCAGAGACACCTCTCCACGGAGACGTAAGCTGTGAGAGAGAAGTTGACGTAGCCGGCGAAGATGGGCGTATACTCTACGTAGTACGTAAAGTTCTGCCAACAGAAAGACAGCCACGGTGACAGCGCGTACAGGGGTCCATACATCCTGTGTATCAGACCAGAGAGGCACTTGATCAGGTCCCAGAAAGTGATGGCCATCATTGAGATGTTGACGCTGTCCTTGAGCCCCTGTCTGATGAAGACAAGGGCGTTAAGAACGTTGGTGACCAGGCCGAAGCAAAAGAGAAAGAACAGCGTCCACAAGTTGATGATCACCTCGAAGTAGGAGTAGAGGTTCTCATTAACTATGTAGTCCAGCACAGGATGCACGAGGGAAGAAAGTGTTGAGTTCATTCTGAGGTCTAAATATAAATCCAGAGCTTACTTATGAATAAGATCTAGAAAGGGGGAGAGAAGAAAGTATTATATAGAGCGAAAAAAAACAAAAAAAAAACTCAAAACAAGCAAAATATTTATGATTTGTGTGGTTTAAAAAAGCTGATTAAATCTCAAAGTTCCATAAAATGAAATTGGCCCATTTTTTTATTTAGAAATAAGTAGATACTATGTATTATGGAATGTATGCGTGTGCTTCTTAGGTAACCGTGTGAAACGGGAAGCGGATAGTTTTGGTTGTGTAGGAGATTCTGATGACACCTGGTGATCGTCTGGAGTAATTTAAGTAAAATAAAAGTACTGGTGTAAAAGTTGAAGAGAGGACCTACAAGTTGAATCTATATATATTTTTATGAAGCTTTGTATAGAGAAAGTCTGTTTATTTGAAGTCAATACTTAAAGTCAATACTCCTACTTCGGTTTAGTTGTACTAGCTGTTTGGAGCTACAAACCAATGAGCAAAAACACTATGCTTTTTGGCTTTTTTTGAGGCACCCGAAAGGGGAAAGACGCTATTAGTTTTGTGTGAAATGTCTGTCCGTCTGTACGTCCGTCTCGTTTAGATCTCGTAAACTAGAAAAGATATTGAAAATCCGACATCTTAATATTTAGTCCATTCAAAGTTCTGACGCAACGGCTACTTTGTTTTCTAAAAGCGAAAAATATAATTCAAAATAAAATACAAAATACAAATACAAAAATATAATCATTTATGCAAGCAGTTTTTTTCACAAAAATACACCACTTTTACAACTATTCACTATATATAGTAACAAACACTGGAGACTCTTTAGTAGGAGAGATAACTATTTGCCATATTTTTAACACATTTATGCAAACGGTTTTTGATTTTTGTAAAAAAGATTTTTATTTACAATTGTATTGCTAAATTAAATAAGCTCTATCATAATAATTACTACATTTACACGAATTAAAATTTTTACTATTTTTTCAAATAGAAAAAAGTCTAATTAGTATGCATATAAGTTGGACATAATTTAAAATAACAATTAATAAGTAATTTTTCATATTATAGTGTGAACTGCAGTGTTGCACTTCGTTCCTCCAATTAACTTAAGGAAATTTTTTTTAAAAGAAAGTTTTTTTTTTTTTATTTTGTTATTTTTAGATAATTAGATAATTAGATATTCATTATAAGTTAGGTTCACATTTAACTTCACATTCACATTCACCTATCCTTTGATCTGTTGGACCGCTGGGGCACCACACAAGATCTGTCAACCTTCTTCCTCCATTCTCCTATCATTTGTCTTTGATAAAATTTAATTCTTTCTGAAAATATTGATACCTACCTTTTTACCAGTCTGGGTGGACCATTTCGGGGGCCGATTTAGAGTTTGTGTTTCCACACAAACTGTCTTTGTAACCTTGTTTTTTTTTAAATCGTAAATTAACTGAATTACTGATATAATATTTGGCGTCAAACAAAAAAAGTAGTCTACATGAAGGAAAGCAAATTAAATTTATAGTTGTTTTTTTTTAAAGCCTACACCCTATAGTTCTTTCGGAATAACCACACTTCTTGGGATTTACATTCAGAGAAAGACTTTTGTTTTTCTGTAATGCCTATTATAATTGCCTGTTATATAAGAACAAAGTTATCCCTAATACTTCGATGTTCATTAAACAACAATTAGTGAACGAAATATCAACCAATAAGTGCCTCGACATTTTTTAAACTTCAAAGCCACTGGCTGAGATGACTTCTTTTAATTTATGTCTTAATAACTGAAGATTAAAAAAATTATATTAGTAGCGAATATATTTAAATGAAAGTAACTTAGCAAACAAAGTTTACAATGGAGATTCTCTTTAACAAAGAACACGTTTCAGCAATTTATCAATACTCTTTCTTAAGGTATGAAATTTATTATCAGACCTACTTGGCTGGAGGTAGATATTGATTCACGTTGCAATAAAGCTGTGCCTGATAACAGGTTTAACTTGAGGATGTCGGAATGTCATCTCTAGCAAAGTCTATAGTTTTAATTAAACCTGTTATGAGTATATTATGTATTTAGTCTATCGGGATATATCGTTATTAAACAAATTAAAACAAATAATAAAGCAAAATTTTAACTAAACAAAATTATTTTTCAGATTTCTATAAGAATGTCTTCGTTTACTAAAAGCCTTAACTAATCATTCAGCTTTAGATTTCATACAACATAGTAGTAAGCAATATATTTTATGATGGTCAAGTTGTACATTCTGAAATAGCGGTCCTACATTAACAACTCATCTTGGTTAGGTATACTGAGATTGATAGGAGGAAAGATTTGATGAAGCTTATCTAAGAGAACTCCTCACAACTATATCTCTCAATAACTTAAAAAGTCATTTCCCTTCTTCGATATCAAACAATTAATTAATTGACTATTTTTATTTTTTTTAAAATTGATTCCTGTTTTGTTAGGTACAATAAATAATTGTTCAAAGTTTCAACTTGTGAGAGAAATAACGTGTTCAATTATCTAAGGGAACGAAACCCTACTTATGTAGCCATTGATACTGAAGGATTATTTTCCCTTTTTGGTATTACACAAAATAATTAATTATCAGTAATTAATTGACTACTTGCTACTTTTTAATAATTGTGCAGAGTTTAAACTTGCTCTAAGAATTGGTGCCGTAGAATTATGGAAGATGTCCTTCAGAATAGAACATCTAAAAAAAAACGTCAACAAACCATTATCAGACAGACAGATAGACAGTGGAAAGATTTGATATGAGTTTTGTAAAAGTAATCACTTCTGCTTATTAAATAATTTTAACGACTTATATACATGCTAAATATTTTCTTTCCCATTTGAAACAAAAGTAAACATTTTATTTAAACAGCTTCTATAACAGAACACATTAGTTTAGTAATTCACAAATTCAAACATTTCTTAAACATTTTTTAAAGAAAATAAAAACTTTTGCATAAATATTTAAAAATACAGGACAATGAATGGTTCCTCTTCGTATGATAGACCCCCCCCCCTTTTTTTATTTTGCTTTTTACTATTAAAAGTAAATAGTTGTAAAAATGGTGTATTTTTCATGAAAAAATTGATTTTGCATTTCATTTTGAAAATTAAAATATAAGCTTTCAGAAAAAAATGTAACCGTTGAGTCAGAACTTTGTAAGGTCTAAAATATTATGTTGTCGGATTTTCTTTTTTTTCTCTAGTTTCTGTGAACTAAAAGGGAAAACGGAAGGACGGACAGACAGACCACACACAACTAGTAGCGGCTATTTCCGTTTCGGGGGCCGCTACAAAGACAGAGAAGACAAAATTAGACTTTTTTCAATGCACTTTTGACAGATATATTACAACATAACAGTGTCTTTGCCACTAACCTTGTTGACACTACCGATAAAACCCCAGCCCATTGGAATCAGGCGATAGCTCCTCTGAGGAATTGTCTAACAGCTTGCTGTTTGATCGTGAAGTGTATAAATTGAAGGGGCCAAACATGTTCAAACGTGTTCATTTCTTTTGTTCAAGACTTTGAGAAGAAACATTTCTTTCTTGTCGTCGTTCTTGATAACAATTAGTTTTCTTTCATAATTACATTGGGAAATAATTAAAATCACAGTGGTATCTTTTTAGACATCTTCTGAGGGTAAGTTAAAAAAAAATAGTTCTTGCATTTGCATTGGTAGGTTGATATTAGATGAAAATACAAATGTGACTAACAAATGTGATAATCACCACTTTGGATGCTGTGAAATGATAGAGAGCGTCTGTCAGAGCAGAATATCTAAAATAATTTGCACTTGCATTCTTCAACTCTATAATTAAAAGTCATGTGTTAGTGAGAGAGGGGAGTCCGGAGCCATTTTGTTTTTAACAATTATTGTAGCAACAATTATAGTTTAGTACTTTTGGAGTTAATGCGTATTCTTGAATTGAGGGAAGTTTTACTTTTCACAGCGTGAGTACCAATGTACTTGTCTGAGTGACAGAAGCGTGAGTAATATTGTAATTTGTGTGGCTAAATATTTGTGACTTTACATTGGTGCAGGTGTTAAGTAGTATCTAAAACTTCTATGCGGCACCATGAAATTTGTGGCCACAGTGCATACTCAAACCTTATATGATCGGCTCCATTGAACTGGAAGCATCTTTGCGATAATGCGACCAATGATACAAATGTCGTAAATTTGTATTGAAACGGTTTGACACCTACTGATCTAGCTCGTGTAGTTTTTTTTTAAAGTTTAAATCTTGCCTTCAATTTAGAGTAGTACTTGCTCTTGAAAGACTTTGGTGTTCTAGAAAAAGAATCAGTACAAGAAATGGACGGGCTTTACACTGAATGAAGCGTTAGAAGGAGGGCAAGCTGATATGTAGGGAACTTATAGTTAATCATTTGTTGGGATCAGGGGCGGACTGGCTATATGGGCAAACGGGCAAATGCCCGGTGGGCCGGTACAAATGGGCCGGTCTGGTAGCGACAAAAGCAAAAAAAATTCAGTGCAGACAACTTAAAAAAAAGTGACAGCATCAAGGCACATACAAAGTTTGTTTTTTTTAAAATTATTATTACAATTAATTTTGTTTGAAATTCAACAAGAATATAATTTTAAGAATTACACTATACACTGCACGTATTATCATTTGTAAAACGTTAGACCGTACTTTCTGCTATGAACGAGCGGCATGGCCTTCAACACTACTTTGATGTCTTCGAGACTGTGTTTGGCCTGATCATTTTGCTGGTCGACAAGGGCCTTTGATGGCACTCCTATTTTTGTTTTACTCCTTCCCTCACCCGTTTTTTTTATGGTTCCATTGAAAGTTAACGAAAGGAGGGATGGGAGAGGTTAAGTTAGAAAACATTGATATAACGCGGCAAAAGGGGAGACAATTAGCTCTTTAACAAAATTTAATAGAAGTTATAGAAGTTAACTTAAACACATACACACTACCTCGAAATTGCAAACCACCCAACTTATTCATAGCTCAATAAGGTTATAAAGTTATACTTTCTGCTATTTGAAAAGAAAAAGTAAGTTTCTTGTTGTTTATTTGTAATAACATAGATCTGAGAATACTTCACTTTAGGTTTAAAAAAAATATATATTTAATTAAAACATAAATGTAGATCTAAATAGCCACAATGTTATTATAAGAAATGGCAGACTTATGCTTAGTATAAAGTCATTACTAATGAAAACTATTACAATAATTTATATATCGCTGTCACATCCGATATTTAATGAAAGGATATTTAAAATCATTTATATTTTAAATAATACTAGTGGACCGGCGGCGTAGTATGCGCCGCTATTTTGCAGGGCCGGCCTTAGGCCACTGCAACCTATGCGACCGCAGTGGGGGCGCACTTTCATAGGCCCCGCACTTTCATAGGACCCGCTCTTATTCGAGGTGTATATATCTTTATTAAATAAAACAATTTTATAAAAAAAAGGTTTCCTGCGCCCTCCTGTCGAGCTCCTGGAAATCTCCCGAAATCGCAAAATATACGAAAAAGTCCTTAAATATACGGAAATATATACACAAAAATTGTCATTTGGGGGGGGGGGGGGGGTAATTCAATATGGAAAACCCCAATCTTACGCGCAGCATTATGCATCAGCGTAATTGTGTAATCTGGTGAAAGAAGCTTCTCGCGCCTGAAACTAATGAAGAATTAGTTGAGGTCAACAATTTTCAAAGATAGATTGAAACATTCAGTAATTCTTGTTATTGAGCGTGATCTATGTAGGAAACAGAATTATTATGATATACTGTATGACTTTGCTACACGCAAGGCTCGTAAAGTAATTCTGTACCTAGTTTTTAAATAATATATTCATATACAAATCGCGTTTTTTGAGAATGTACTAGGACCAAGCAAGAGCTTTTCACATTTAGAAGTACCTATCTAACCGTTCTGCTTTCTCTTATCTTTCAAAGGAATATATATATAGATCTCTCTCTCTATATATATATATATATATATATATTTATATATATATATATATATATATATATATATATAGTTCGTCCATCGTAGTTCGATTATGACCACTTTGTCATTCAGGGGGCTTAGGGCTTTGCACTGAGGTTTTATGTCTCCTCGTGTGGCTGGTGAGACCCCTATGTGAGCCCGGAATGTTCGGCCGCACACTAGGCAGGTTATTCCAACTGGAGCTAGTGTCATTGGCCTTGCTTTTCTTCTCTGTAGTTTTTCTTAGGCCAGCTTTGTTCTCTTTTCCTCAGCAACCTGTGCGCAGGTTTTCACAGCGCGACGTCATGATGCTCTGTCATGTGCCTCTGTCTCCTAGATGGCTGGGTCTATGATGAACGCCTTCAGAGAAATTTCGAGGGTGTCCCTGAAGCGCTTTCTTTGACAACCTTGCGAGCGCTTTTTTTCGCTTAGTTGGCCATACAAGAGTCGTTTAGGGATGCGGTGGTCTTCCATTCTGCATACTTGTCCGCCCATCGCAGCTGGGACTGCATTAGGATTGTGTGAAATGCTTTGCAGACCCCTCATTGAAGGACTTCAGTATCTGGTATTTTGTCTTGCCATTTGACATTCAGTATTTTTCACAGACATGTCATGTGGAAGTGTTTCAGTTTCTTTACATGTTAACTGTCCACTATCCATGTTTCTGAGGCAAAGAGCAATTTAGGGAGGATGACGGCTCCATAGACCCCTAGTTTTGTATTTGTGGTGATACCACTTTAAAGTAATGGGTTGCCTGAGTCAGCCAGGAAAACCAATGATTTAGCATATTTTAAGTCACAGATCAACATGCATGACTAGATTGACACGTGAAATGCGTAGGACCTAATTATTTTCTATTTTTTAATAAACGTCTGTAATCTATTAGTAATACCAAAACGTTTGAAACTCATTAAGGCTGCTATTGTAGTGTTTATACTTTTCAGACTACATACATGTATAAATGGAATAAATTATGTAAGCCTATGAAAGCATACATCCAGTTTTCGATGCGTTATTAAACTTTATATATTTTGAATAGAATTAGGCTTACACCTATGATAAAACACATGGGCGTAGCCGACAGGGGAGGAGTTCAAACCATCACTGGCCTCAGATGTCATTGTCTGAAAGGGAAACTTTACTTACTTCCCCAGTGCAGCCAACTTAAGCAAACTACAGTCACCAAATTTCATGAAAAAGGGGTATTGTGGTTTCCCTCCCCCCCCCTTTTCCAGTACAAAACTAGAGCATTTTACCATTTTCTACCAGTCGCTGGACTTCAGTGAATAGAAGATTTAGTTTTTGATTTTTTTAGCGGAAGAGTAGCAGGCTAATTGCACTGTAGATACCTCAAAATATGCATTTTTTAAAGCTTAAAATAACGGAAATAATGCTTGGATCCGGGGCTTCGTCACGGACCCCACTGGGGGAGCTTACAGTGCTCCCCCAGACTCCCAAACTGTCCCTTGGCGGTGTGTACTGCCTTTCACTAATTATAGGAAGAGTATTCTAGGGTAGAAAAAACGTTTAAAAGAATGAAAGATAAGAATGTAATGAAGATTAATTACATATACACACACTAATATATATATATAAATTGCGGAGGGGGGTTAAAATCTCCCCCCCCCCCCCCACCGAAAATATATGACATGCCATTTGTGGGCCGGTTTATATGGTAATGCCCGGGCCGATTTTGATACCCAGTCCGCCCGTGGTAGGGATCCAGGGGTCCATCGGAGATGTGACCAGTCGAACTTACAATAGTTCAGCAAAATGTTAAAGAGGACGTAGTCTATTCACATTCTTGTATCTGCTGTTTTGCAGCCTCATTATTTGTGTATATGTTTCGATCACGAAGGAGGAGCTATAATTTGTGTATATATGTTTAGGTCTTTGACATTAAAAATTTCTTAATTTTAAAACCTACATCCCCATTACGTACTCTGAATTAATAAATTCTCAAAAAACTAGAAATAATGTACAAGTTATTTCACTTATTTGACATCAAACAAAATTAACAGCAAATATGAATCATGTTTGGTATTTTAGTTTAATTGCTTATATTTTTTTAGGTACAATAAATAATTATTTAAAGTATCAACTTGATCGGAGGTAGCGTGAAGGAGAAATAGCGTTAACAATTATTTAAGGGGACTAAACCCAACAAATTTAGCCATAGCTGTGAATACTGAAGTATTAGTTTCCCTTGCTGCTTTTAAACGAAATAATGAATTACCAGTAATTATCTAATTCCTTTTTTATTGATTCAAGTCTTGTCAATGTCAATGAATAATTGTACGAAGTTTCAGCAGGATCCGAGATTAGGTGTGGGAGAACTAACGTGCACACACCTTGTACTAGACAGACAGAGTGAGTTGATATAATCTTTGTACATGTATATAATGCATGTGTGATTGCCAAAATAGCCTCACTATATAAATAGCAATTACAAATAAAATATAACTGTCTTTCTTGAACAATGGAGAGTGTAATACTGAAGTTTTATTTGACATTCATGTTTAGATCAATTACTATCCTAACACAGAATAATGTACATTTTGTTCTAAGTTAATTTTAGTCAAGAAAATTATCTCGGTGTAAATACTGCGTTAAAATCCAAGGGCTTTAACGTCAGCCCGTACTTGCTGTCAATGATTGGATTGTCTCCCTTGGCACAGGACATGTTGCATGTCTGAATGAGTCTGGTGAAGAACATGAAGATCTCCATTCTCGCAAGAAACTCTCCTGGACACTTCCGTCGACCTGCTCCGTACGGGAGGAAGTTGTCCACCATGCTGCGATCCACCTGTCCGCTGGAGTCCAAAAACCTGCGTGGGTTGAATGCTTCAGGCTCCTGAAAGTAAGAGTTGTCCCTGGTAACTGACCAAAGATTCACAAAGACAAGAGTCTTCTCAGGAATTCTGAAAAAAGTACGTCAAAAAATTTTCTTGAAAGCAATTGGCCAATTTTACTTTATTTATCAGACCAACAAAGAGAACTGTCCGATTCTATAAACATTAGGATTTACAGCACCAACCAATACTGCCATAATTAAAACATTAGGAATAACAACACGAACTAACTTTGCCGTACTGTAAACATTAGGATTTACAGCACCAACCAACTTTGCCATAATGTGAACATTATGATTGTCAAACACAAAAAGAATATCTTTAATCTTTTCACATTGTCGAAGAATGGATTTGACTTATTTTGAAATGACCTACCTGTGACCATATAAAGTGGTTGACCTTGTGGTGCTGTGTGGTAAAGCAAAGGGAAATATACAAGAGTGCCTCATGACCTCGAGGATTGTGGCCTCGGTGAAAGGGAGCACTGGTAGGTCTTCAAGCGTTGGTTGTCTCACTTTACCTACAACTTGAAGAATTTCTTGATACACCTGAAAGAATATGATCAACACTAAGTGAAGGGATAAAATAAAATGATTGAAATTAATCAATGAGAGGGGAAAAAAATATTGGATAAACTTATTTCATGTGGGATGAGGTTTTTTTTTAGTGCACCAAATTAGTAACATTAATGCAGAACGTATTACCAAAAAAATATTTTTTTAAATGGTTACATTAGTGGTTAAAACGATTCGAGCATATCATACACACTTATGCCTTAAATGTTTGCTGGACAATGTCAGGGTAATTATAAATTTATCGTTGGAATTGAAGATCACCAATGACTTTCAACAGTCTACAATAAAATAACTGTTTTAACATAGATGTTTGTCACCTGTTGGGTTGATGTTGTGGAACTGTCAGGACAAACAAATGTCGTATAAGACATTCTCTTCTTATTGTTGTTCTATGTATGTATGAAAACTATTTAATATTGACTCAACTCAAAATTATTTATTTTTTTTTAATTTAAGATATTAAATATCCAAAAGCCATACATAGAATCCCAGCGGTTGCTCGTTATCGAAGTCTGCAAATGTCTTTTCAGACCTGTTTAGTTGGAGCTCGACAAGCCAGCGGGCATTCAAAGCAATAAACTATTAAATAAAGTCAACGTTTAGTTTACAAAGTCCATTCATTTCAGCATGTTTGTGAGTGTGCGCGTGCGCCTGGTGATAAAAAATAGTTTGGATTATTCCTGCAGTGTGTCTGATTGACTAAAGATATTGGCTGGTACTGATTGGAGTTCACATGTCAGAACAACGTGTTTGATGTAAATCAGTTATCACAAACAAAGTTTGCAGTACTCTCTAGCAAGTACAACAAACATTTTTTTTTTCTAGTTTCTATTTTCGCCTTAAACTCTCCGTTAAGATCACACAACCAATTGGTCCATGCATATTGATCTATTGGACCTGTGTATGTGGAGATAACCGTTACCGTTTGATCGTCATAGCAGTGCAGCAAATTTGGGTTGTTAATTGAAGGACCTTTATATTTCCTCTTGAGATTATTTCTATGGGAATATTGCGAACAACGGTTTAGTTTTTATAGCTTGTACATCCAGTTTATATTATGTTTTCACATCTACTATACACTGCTCATATATATTCTATATAAGGCTTCCTTATCATTTAATTGAAATAAAGCTACCATTTAGTTTAAATAATGCAAATATTTAGTTTATATACAGGTCATATTGGCTTATATAATGCTAGCATAGGGTTTATATTAAGCAAATAACATTTATAGGAAACTTGAATTTGACTTACATATAACTTATAAAAATCTTACGCTTGTTTTTATAAAGCTTACATTTCATTTCTATAACGCTTACATTTCAGGTTCCTACGTTCTATTACTTCTACGACTATGACTATGAAGAAGATTCCGTCACCACAAGTGGATTAGTTACAACCAGCGGTACAACAATAATTACTACGACTGAATAGAAACTTAAAGAAGCCCCCAAAAGATGCTTCTTCGACAGAATGCTAGATTTAAAAAAAATGATTTTGTGTTTTTAAAAAAGATCTACTATATTGATGCGCTTCTTTTTTTCATGTGGAAATCCTACATCTCATTTTCTAATAATCCTTTTTCTTTTAACTTTAAATAATTCGTAATGAAAAAACATAAATGAAATTGATGAACAAGTCATTTAAAAAAAAGAAACCTCACCATTTCCTGTATGTCTGGATGTGCCACCATGTAAAGTACTGCCCACTGCAAGGTGCTTGCTATGGTGTCAAACCCTGCACCAATAAGTTCTTGTACCGTGGTCAAAATGTGTTCGTCGGTCAAGCCCACAGCTGCCTTCTCTTCAGCAGCCGTCTCGTGCACAGCCCGGATGAGGCAGTCTGTGACGTCACGAATGGAGCCCTGGTTGTAGGTGGCGATATGCTGCTCCAGTTTTTCTTTGCAGAAAGTGTCCATCAGCTGCAGGATCCGGAGAAACCCGTTGAAAGATCTGCTCGGTGTACACAAAGATAGCAAATAAACAAGCGAATAAGTAAACAAAATGTTAAGGAAACAGTAATATACTTTATTTAAACAAGATTACAAAAAGTTTGTGTTATCGCACAAACTCATAGACGGCTTCGACCAGATCCGCTCATGAACAAGGAATATTCAAACCATGAACTTATTTTGATTTTCTAAAGTAATACAATTTTAAAGAATCATTTGGCTTTTGTGTCATTTGAAAACAAACTGAACAACCTACTTCCACTATTGTTTTCCAAAATGAAAAATTAGCTTTTCCTTTCTTTTTTTTCATCTAAATATGACAGACCGGATGACAGACGACGCAAAAGTGGTCATTTATCTTGCGGGAGCTGCTAAAAACAAAATGCAGATTACTTGAGATTTTGTGGCATTAATATAGTCTCATGTGTAAAAGAAAGACACGCCAATGCACAAACCACCGTGTAGTAAAGTTTAGACTTTTTTTTTTTTGAACCAGTGGGGTGGGAGGTATCTTGGAAAAAAGTTTCCGTGCTGCCTTTACAAAAGATATTTAAAAAGAACATTTTTTTTGGCTGGAGTCGGGAGTCGAGTTCGAGCCCCGTTGAGAAATAGCCTATTATTTTAAAAAAATACCTCTCTTGAAGTTTGTCATTAACTAGTGGTATACGTTTATGTAAAAAAAAAAAATTGCTTGCCGGTTTACCTTGAAAAGTTAAATGGTTCTGTTTCAGAAAAAAAAAACTATGCAAGATCTAATTTGTCATGATATCGGATTTTTAATTCTTTTCTTGTTTCTGTATTCTTAACGGGACGTACGGACTAATAGGCCACACAAAACTGTCTGTATGTGTGTGTGCATATGTGTGTATGTATCTGTGCTTGTGTTCTTTTCTCGCTTAAAATTATATGTGTGCGTGTGGATGGAGTAATCAGTGCACTGGAACAGAAGTAAAAGAAAAGGTTCTATTCCCTTAAAATATTGTTTTAAAAAGTCAAGTAAAACAAATCACAAATCAAATATAAGTATATAATGTGTAGAAACTTCGCTTATATTGAGAGAATTTGCATCAATTCTTTTGAATCAGTCAAGCTGTACACACATTATTCTCCCGTCACTGCAATTTTTACGTATATGCTATTTTGTATGTTGACAACAGTTCCATTCCCGCTTCGGGGGGAGAGCACCTGCCGTATCTATCATTATTGCAAGCTCTAGCTCTCGTTAGTTTATGCATGTTTCATATAAAACTAAATTAATTGATTAGGACTAATTGATTAACTAATTGGCTCATTTTTTTATTGAAGCATGTGTTGTCATCGACAAAGGATAACTGCAAAGTTTGAACAAGATCCGAGAAATAACGTGTAAAAAATTTCGACAAGACAGACAGACAGACAGACGGAGTGACTGAATATAAGCTTGTATTAAATGTCAGTTCTCGTAACTAACGTATTTAGTTTGATGAGTCATATTAAGTCAAACTTTAAAACATGAAACATAATATATTAATGGTCCTATTCTACTGAGACTTGTTAGCATAAGTTCCTACTCAAGGATTACATTTCATTAAAACTATAAAAAGAAATCTTGTGTCTTTAATAGTGCGAATAATATAAGGAAGTCATCTGGTCGTGCGGTATACGCGTTGGACTGTCGTTCGATCCTCTCGATGGTACCGGGTTCACACCCAGCCCGCTGCCATTCTCCTTCTTTCTGCGGGAGGTTTGGACTCCGAAGTAGATTATCTTTAACTCTGGAGGAACATCCGAAACATGTAAAACAAACAAAAAAGTAGCAGCGCTTTGGTCGTTGTGGAGCCTGTAACTGAATTAAAGAAATATCTTGAGAAAATCTCAAAGCAAACGTTAAACTACATAATTTATATAAGTACAAAATTCACCTTTGGGTGAAAAACCTTGTCCACGGCATGATATCCACAGGATTGCCTGCCCCTGCAAAGGCCATGAACTCATCGTTAAGCTTGACAAGCGTAAGAAAGTCAGAGTCGTCTCGCCTGAAAGACAAGAGTTGTGAAATCCTGAGAAAGAGTGCTAACCTAGACCCACTTAGATGTGGTTGAAACAAAAACTATATCAACAATGAACATGAAAAAAAGAAACAAAATACAGTTTAGATATAATAGTGCATCGCAGAGTGAGCGAAGTTGATAGTTCTCTCGACTCATTAGTGAACATCTGAATTTTGTCTTTGAGATGGATTTTAAACTTTAAAAAAATTAATTTATATTTTTAGTCATGGTTTTCTTTCTTTTGTTACAAATTAATATATTAATGCGTGAACTTAAAAACTTCAATAAAGTCTCCCATTCCTGAGAACAAGTCCAAATATTTCCAAATGGAATTGAACCCGCAATGTTCGAATCATGGACTAAGCACTAGTGAGAATAGTAAAGCTTCAATAGAGTTGAAATTTGACAAAATAAAATTTTTAAAATTCTAACTTGTATTTCTTCCCAAAACAAATGTCGCAGATGATGGAGCCTACAGACAAGTAGATCTCATTGTGTGGGTTCACTGGCTGGCCACTAGATCGTAGAAAGATCGATACCAACACGTCTGCTTCCGTGGCAATAGCTTTGTCAATTGGATTCGATTTCTTGTTGCTGAATGTGGCCAACGCGTTTTGAGCGATTCTGGAAATTTGCAATGAAACAAAATTAAAATTAGTTCTGTTTAGGTCCAAATTTGTTTTTTTAGCAAAACTCAAACACTGACAGAAACAGTCAAACAAACTTACAAACATAAACATTGAACAAGACTCAAACAGCAACATATCTATATAAATAACTTAATGAGAAAAATCGAAACACTAAACATATTTGTTGGAATTGGTGATTGCTGGTTTCAACATTTTTCAGCACGAATAGAACAAATTATAAAGTACAAACTATCAACTAGCACAGCAACCTTATATTTCCAGATGATGTTACAGGATACGTGTAATGTTGACTTATAAAACCAAACTGCTGGTAGATAACTAAACCCGTATATATTTCAATTTATAAAACTTAACTTGAATAACTTCTTATTAAAGAAAACAAAATAGAACTTTAATTACAATATAGAGAAATTTAACTTGAGATAAAATGAAATAAACTTTTATTTGAAACAATTCTAACTGACTATAAAAAAACAGGTCTTTACTCTCTGGCATCCTAGAGTTGTCTGGCGGACTTAACTCAGTTAACGACTGCGCCGCTTATCTTGTATTATTCTACTAGACTAACATTAAACTCTCTATCTCTGTCTAAAACAAACAATAATACTCCCTTTCTATATCACCTAGGAAACACACAAAAACGCACACATTCACACTCCATATCATATATAATTATTAAATTCCTTCTGAAATGAAGATGAACTTGAAACTACTGGTTTGGGTTAACTAGAATTTTCATAATAATATAAATTTAAACAAAAATACTATATTATATTATTTTCTTATTGTACTCGTTATTTCAAAAAGCTTGAGAAACGTCCCTCATTATCTGAATGTTGTATGTAGCTTACTTTCGGTGCATCTTCCATCGACCGCCATAGTCTCCAAAGCCCATGCTGTTGCCATTGCCGATGAACTTGAAGGAATAGAAGTCTGGTCTGCCTGCGAAGTCTCCAGCTTGCTTCACCAGAGCTTGTTTGATTGTCTGCACTCCGTTCAGCACCACAGCCGCTCTGCTGCCCATTGTGATCTGGTAGACGTCTCCATACCTAGACCTGAAAGGGATCAATTCATTGCAAATGTCAATGAAACTGAAAGTTAGATTCTTTAACTCTCCCGATAAACAACTTAAGTCTTAAAACTTACATAGACTTGTATTTTTCCGCGCAGTTCGGCGCATTTGGCGGTAGCCTCTCTCCACATTCATAGAAAGGAACTTCTAGAGCGACTCCCTAGATAGTACCTACGAAATATTGGTTTTCTAAGAATGTGTAACGCCATGCTAGACCTGGACGGCCATCTTTTTTTGGCCTCTGTACTATGGCTGTCTGTAAACGTGTTTAGTATTCTCTAAGGATATATTCCGCGAATCTCACAAGACTTTCAGTCATTATTTTGATAAGGAGGGAGATGGTGATCACACCTAAACATTCTTAAATAGGAAAAAGGCTGAAAAAGCTACGGGGTCTGGTTATTACCTTGGATGTGTATTAAATTATATTGTGTATCAAGGCTTAGTATCTTTAGTCCCACTACAAATTGAAGAAGGGAGTACACCATAATCCCAGACGTAAAATGACACATACATTTAGCTTTAGATTTCTCAAAGTAGCCAAACATGAAAATAAGTATAAATATCAACTGACAAATACTGTTCCATTGTTTATGTTAGGGTCTTTACTCTGGTATCTGACATTAGCATAATAGATCACGGACACGTAATGATGATGTATTTGACTACGCCTTCATTGGATGCATTAGAAATACTAAGTCCTAGAACAGACTAGAGCGCAAAGACAGTACCGAGCTATCGATGATATCGATGCAGTGCGGCCTTACCTCCAATTGGTCAACGTCACGTGAGGCTTTTTTCCAAGCTGAAGGAGATTGCCCAAAAGAGGAATTCCGCGAGGACCTGGGATGACAGCTGATGTCACCGGAATAGACTTAATCCTCCACAAGGTGAGGGCGACCAAAAGAAGTAGAAAACACGACACAGGGGTGGCTGTTAGAGACAGATATACATCCTGCAACCACAGCAGCGACATCTGTTAAATGGTAAACAGAGAAACAATAATACGAGCATCTTAGTGTTAAATATCTTATCTTATATAATACAGACGTTACTTCAAAAAATAATAATTAATGAGAGTGAAAAAAAAAAGCTCTAGTGTACTAGCGGCGTTTTGTTTCTAGTCGCATTGTTGTCTAAAGTGTCTTTCATGTAGTACAGAAAAAAAAAGTAAAGTTTGACTTTCAGACGTTTTGATCTATGTGGGCAGATAAAGTAACACCCGTCTGTTAATAGGGCGAAGGTTAACGAGGATGTCATGTGGCCAGTACAACGACCAACCGACTTTACTTCAGCAACCTATAATTAGAGTTGGATAAATTCATGGGAGCCATAAAAATCTCGAATTTCAAAATCCCAATGTTCACCATGATTCGAACTCGACACCCGACGATGCGGTAGACAAACGCTTTGTTACTCATCCACCATGCTCGCCACCCCTCCCTTTGTCTTTCAGGTAGCTGTGGAATAAAGAGATTAATGTTTGCAGCTCTAAGACGGAACATTCTGACTTGTTCCTTGACACAAAACGAAAACTCAAAGACTTCTCCAAAAAAAAAACCACAAAAAAACTATTATTCATTGTAAAAAAAATAAACTAAAAATAACATTTAAATAGCTGGTGAAATTACAATTGACTAAGACATTTTTCTAACAATATCGTGTCACTGGGAAATAAAGATAAAAGAATCTTAACTTTTCTAAAACTACACTGTCCTTCAGTTTATAGCAATCTGTTCGCAGTACATATTTATAGACAATGTTGAATGAACTTTAGTTATGCATGTCCCACGTGAGTTTGTCTTTAAATCATCTTTTTTTTTTTACATGTACAGTAATAAACATAAGTCGTATTGTACTGTATTTGAAAAACAAGCAAGATTTTTAAAAAAATCTTTAAAAAAAACACAGCTTATCTAAGGGAAAGAACTCTACGTACAACTGTATTTCCCAATACTGTAGAAGTTACTTAAAACAAAATAATTAATTACCAAAAATTAATGAAATAATTGGTTAATTTGTTTTATTGTTTCATGTCTTGTTTATGCTAATAATAATAATAATAATAATAAAAATAATGATAATAATAATAATAATAATAATAATAATAATAGCAATAATCTTTGTTATCCATGAGAAAATTTGTTTTACAATTGTGCATTGCAAAAAAAAAACAGTACATGATTAGAGCAAACATTTGTACAATAGCACATACGAGAGTTTCTCTTTAACTTGAGAAGTTTACAACAGTAAGTTACATATAACTCAACTATTTACTTGCACAAGGAACAAATGAGCCTTTGTATCTATTTGTTTTTATGATTGGGATCTTATATCTTTTTTGCTATGGTAAAATGTTAAAATCAGGAAGAAGAGGGTGATGTTTTTATGCCTGTTGTGAACTCTTGGCATGGCTCTCACGTGATAATATAGACGTACGTCTTTCACCAAAGGAAATGCCAGGGACTCATTAAGAACAGAAATGGAATAAAAGCAATCAGAATAAACTGTAATTGTAAACAACGCCATCAAATGTGGAACTATTTAATATGCAACAAACTATGGAAACTGCATTATGCAATATTTCCACTATTAACCTCACTAACCGACACTAACTATAACAATCTCTTAAGGGCCGTAACTCTACTTTAACTAACAGACCAACGAATCAGAACAAATAAACAGAATTCGTCCTAACTTACAACAAATAATTGTACGAAGTTTCAACCTGATCCGTGAATGGATGTGGGAGAAATAACATTTACAAACTCTAGGATTCAGCTATCAATACAAAGAATAATTGAAAATAAATCTATAACACAGGCTATGACTATTTCTTTATGATGTAAGTTCGAATTCTATTGAAATGTAGCGAAGTGATCAAACTATCCTACATATATATATTTTACAATCTAAAGATTTGGAGTGCTAACAACGTCGATCTATTTTTCCCCCATTTCAACGACTAGAAATCCAAATTCTGGAGAGACCAGCGGTTTACAATTTAAGCCTCTAACAATATTTGTTTTCAAAGTGTTAGTAAGCTAGTATGTAAGTTCTGTAAACATTTCACAAATCATGTTATAGCATTTACAACTCCCATTCTCAAAATTATCTAAAGTTCTAGACGAAATCTAATTTTATTATTTGTAAATTACTTTTATAGATATCAAATTGGACATTTCTCAAAAATAAATAAATAAATAAAAATGGCCAAAGATTTTTGTTTAACAAGAAATATCTTCATAGTGAAAAACTGCATCTTAACCTTCGGACTACAAGCTAAGCCTTAAGTCAAACAGTAAGTGAATAACTCACCATTCTCTTCAATGTGGATATTATTTCTTTGTTATCTTTTTTTTTTTTGGCCAAATAGTTTCCTTTTATTTCAGTTTTTTCGATATGGTAGTTTGATTTGATTTTTTAAAAAATGTAGTTTAAAAAACAACTTTTTAATACATTATTTTAGCTATTCGAATTCTGTTTAAATTGATAATAACAAATAATAAAACAGTTTAACTTTGTAATGGTTTTAGGGAGGCTTGAGCCTACTTCTAAGATTTGATTACCATTATATAAATTACAATTAGTATTTTTAATATAATTTCAATTCTATTGATTTACTGTACCGATTATAATAGACAAAGTTAAGGGTAGGGAAAAAAACTGGTTATAATATACATCAACAGATATATCGCATCATTTAGGCCTGAAAGACCTAACAATGTATTATAGCCTACATTTTAAAAGGAAACATTATGTAGACATTTAGAAGTATCATCTTTTATTTCTTTTTAACTCTCTTCTATCTACTTAACAGTGCTATAGAGATGAACAGCTCAACACATTCGAAATGCCCTACCTTGAACCACGACGTGCCGTTGAGTTGACAAAATGTGACCTGAAGATTCTTAGCGGGTCAATGGTCATGGTGTGTGACCTTTTGTTGGTCGCCTCGGGTGGCGGGTTCAAAGGGTCACATGCTCCGAGACGGGAGAGCTGTTACAAAACAAGCCAGATGGTGAACAGAGAAAGAAAAACAAAAAAAAAGGGGTGGGGGTCTTTTCAGACGAAAGAAAATATGTTTAGAGATGTGTAAATATGTGTAGGGATGTGTGGAGATGTGTAGCCAAAACATAATTTAATTTTAAAGAAGCAGTAGGTGGTTTTAAAGAGAGACTGAGCGAAAGAGAAAGTAAAAAGAAAAAAAAATTAGGAAGAAAGAGAGAGAAGAGTGAAAAAGAAAAAGATGAAATAGAAGAAAATTTGGCCCACCACAGTACCGGCACTAAAGTAAAAATATTTCCCTGTCAATAAACCTTGAGATTTCAGTTAGAAACAGGTAATGGAACACGAGCATAAAGTATTGTTGGATTTCGCTTCATAAAAAAGAATTTTAAAAAAAGATTAAATTGAGTGAAGGGAGAAGACCGAGTAATTGCTGCTATATCTCTCAATATTGCAATGTTTACCTCGACCTATTCTATATAAAACTAAATTAATTATTTACCACTAATTGATTGACTAACTGGTTCATTTTTTATTGATTCATATGTTCATATGTTACCATCGATGATGAATAATTGTGCACATTTCAACTTGATCCAAGAATGGAAAAGGGGCTGAAAAAAACACACAGACAGACAGAAAGACAGACGAAGAGGGCTTATGAAAGCTTTGAAACTAAACTAGAACAGCAAAAAGCGGCCAATGAAATTTTTCTTTTATAAAAGGAATGTCAAGGACGAATTCAATATTGTGGTGTATAAACACGGGAGATAACTCACTAATTTACTACCTAAATGTCAGCGCCCATGTTAGTATTTAGTCAAGGATGCACCCAGTTCACGAGGTATGCGAAGTAAGAAACTTCTTTTCTGGAAGGCAAACACTTCCCGAACTTGGAGTCAACAAAGCTGTTAAAATAGGGAGAAATACATGCGCCATGTTGACGTGTGTCGTGAGAGTCTACACTGACACTGTTAGCGACATGAGACACTTGATATTTCTTTAAGAATAAATGTTCTTTCTTTCCTAGTACCATTAGAGAGAGGAACGGCTTGTCTTAGGCAGGGAAAACGAGAAATACGTAGAGTTATCTCTCTAATTTTTACGACTTGACGATTAAGTTAACACATGGGTTAGTGTATGACGTAATAGCCACTGACCAATGCTAGAGATCAGGACCAACATAACGACAGTCCGAAGCGCATTCTACTCGGCCAGACAGACTGTAGTCACTGGGGTAATCCATGGTCAGAAACAACTACATATTACTAAAAATTTTAGGCATGATCTTACACTTGCCTGGTCGAGAGGTATTTTCACTGGACTGTCGTTCGGACTTCTCGATTGTCCAGGGTTCAATCCCTGCCCGCTGCCATCCTCTGTTGTCCTGTGGAGGGTTCGGATTAGGACGTAAATTAGCTTCCACTCTGAAGAAACATTTTACAAAGTCATATTTGTACATGCGCTCTACATAAACATGTCTAAATGTTCTGCTTAGATTTATTGAATACATATATATTTTCTTTTCATATAAACTGTTTAGTTTGAGACTTAGGATCCAATGACTATTGGACACGACAAACTTATGTCACAGTGTCGAGAGCAAAAATGATCATGAGCAACCAAAGAGTAGAGAAAAGATTGTTTTTCCACTATCCAAACAATGTAAATAATAATATAAAGGGACCTAACCATAGCTATTTTCTAAACCTTTCATTGCTTCGTGGTGGTCTTCCTTATGTCCGAGAATACACTTCACATTCAACTGTAAGGGGACTTAACTGGTTAAGCCAAAAGATTACCAATAGCTGTATGACTTGTGGAAATTAGCACCTTGCTGTTGCACACCTGTCCTGTTCGCCAGTCTGACAGAAGACACACATAGTTCAGCTATAAACACAGCGATGAGAAACCAATTTCTTATTTGCTTAAAATTTATTTTAAAAGAAGCCCACATCCCAGGGGGCCAGGTGACATAAGTTGTGGGTCAATGTGAAGGTATTTGTGATCCTCATTTTCAACATTATACACAAGTATATGCACCTTTTCGTTCTCTTTTTGCACACGCCTTTGAAGTACAGGCTGTAGGTCGATGGGGTTCTACTACATATTCTTTTAAACTTTCACAACATCAGACCAGGTGACTTAGAACCGTACCTAGAGCTTTTCAATATGACTGGACAAAACTCTGCTGCTCCTATCCAAAAACTTTCACAGCCTCAATGTCCGTTGGAAATATTATGGATGAAACGAATTGGCCCAATCCGTATGGGTTCAATAAGGAACCGAGTTCATTGCATTTAGCATAGATGAAAAAAAAACAACAACTTTACTTTTGTATACGATGTTCTATTTTAGCTGACCAGAAACTATCAACTAAACACTTTTTCAAGAAGACTTAAAAGTAAAAAGAAAAAAAAAAAAAAAGGGAAGTTCTAAGAGCTCATTGTTATCTTTTCACTTGGGAAAAGGCTGATTACTTATATGTCCTCGTATGAGGAAATCTGCTCTGTCCATTGGACCATTGTCACGAAATCATCATTGTTAAGGAACATTGTTGTGGAAGGTCGTTGACTTGTAGCACCAAACTGCTGGTAGACAATAAACCAGTGTAGGCGTTTTATATCTTAATCTTATAAAACTTGAAATAACTAAAATAACTTCTTTGTGAATAGAACTTTTATTACAATATAATCAAAATCAACTTGAGATCAAATGAAATCAATTTAGCAGACTTTAGTAATAACATAAAATGGTATTCCTAACAAAATCAAACTAACTTTTCAGATTCGCGTTTTGGAACCGTCTGTCCAAAGACCGCTGACGACATTGTCGCATATCTTTCATCATTCAGAACCAATCGCTAACTTCTTCCCACCGTCACCATAGAAACACGCACATACACACACACACACACACATACTCACAATTCATAACAAACATCAACTTCTTTCAGCCTAAACCTCCGGATTTTCCACAAATGAGGCTCGAAAGTTCTACCACGTGGTTTTGATAAGACATGTGTCGCAATGAGGACATGTGTCGCAATGAGGATTTTACAAAAAAAAAAAACCAACTCACTTTTCATTTAAAATGCACTCAACGTATATTACTAGAAGTGATTTCCAGTAGACGCCAGTGCTAATTTATAAGTCAATAATTCTGTTTAACGAGATGAAAAATTGTTGTAAATAGCTTTAGGACATTCGCGAACTAAGTGGATGACATATTCGTAGATAATTTTTAAAACCTCTGATCTAGCTAGGCAGACACACAGACATCGTTTAGTTGGGAATTTAAGTCTGTGAGACTTTCTTCGTTAGACAGACAGGGTAGAAAGTTGTTCATTTTATTTTTATGATATTTTAAATGCAATACTATAATGATTGTTTTGTATTCTTTCTTTTTAGATATGTTTATCTTTTTCTGAGTTTCTGTCTCTCTCTCTCACTCTGTTTCTCTCTTATACTGTTTTCTCTCATATCTCTCAGTGTGTAAATTTTTATGGAGTGTGTAAACGTGTATGCAGTGTGTGTAAATGTGTATGGAGTGCGTAAGTGTGTATGCAGTGTGTGTAAATGTGTATGGAGTGTGTAAATGTGTATGGAGTGTGTGTAAATATGTATGGAGTATGTAAGTGTGTACGCAGTGTGTGTAAATGTGTATGTAGTGTGTAAATGTTTATGGAGTGTGTAAAGGTTTTAGGGACAGAACGAAATATCAGCCGACGTAAACAGACTACTTCCAGGACAATGTAGAGATAGAGATAGATGATATGAACGTATAGAGTTAGCTGACATTCGACAGTTCCCTTCATTCCTATTAAACTTGCTCGGCATTCAGTAGCAGCGTCGACTAACTTCTATTGATTTGTACGCAATTTTGCCGGTGTCCTTGAATTACGTCTTAAGTTGAGTGTTACCTCCAATTGGTTCATTTCCATTAGACACCTCGAAAGCGCCTAACAGTGTGCATGGAGCAGGAATTAATGTGATTGCATTTCATCCAAAATTTGAGGTGGGATAAAATGAAAGAAATAGAAATTACATTTAAATATACTAAAAGATAAATGAATGACTCCCCCCTCCCACAAACCTTCATACACAAAAACTTTTCATTAGCAGTTTTCTGAAAGTACACCACATCTAGACCACCTCCCACCAATCTCCACTGCCCCCCCCCCCCCCCCAGCTTTAAAGATAGTAATTAATACTTACTAGTGGCCTGCATGAGACGGTTGCGGTGGAATGGGAAAAACAAACACTGTCAAATGGCTGGGTGTAGAGGAAATCGTGACACAAATATTCATCCCTATACAAACATCACTTGCAAGGAGCTGGGTTTTCTTTTTTCTCGACTTCTTGGGATTTTTCTTTTTTTTTTTTGCTTCAAGATACACACACTCATCTAGGACCAAGGGAGGGAAGTTTTCTTTAAAAAATTCTTTGATCGCTACATTTAAGATTTGCATCTTTCGTTTAAGTCTTACTGTGGTTCTGCTGGTTCTGAAATTTTCAAGTCAGAAAACAGATTGACGAAGAAGATGCAGAACTTAGTCGCAGTACTTGGATTGGTACTTATATGCTTGGTTGAAAGTGCTCTAACTGGTGGAAAAAGTACGTATTTTCTATTTTTAGATTCGTCTAATATATTTACTTTATCACAATATTAAGTTTTTAATAGTTTGACCTCTGAAACATTGTTTTTAAGGGTTTTCTATATATGTGAAGAAGACTTGGTGCCTCAGCGGTCAAACCCCAGCGGTCAAACTCCTGGCTTCCGAACAGAGAGTGGTCTTTGGTTCGAATCTTTGTGATTTTAAATTTCTGGATTTTAGGACGCTCCAAGGTCCACCCAAATCTAATTGGTAGCTGACATTAGTTGGGGAAAATAAAGATTGTTGATTGCGCCAGTTACGTGACACCTTATAACCCAACTCGAGCAAAGTTTTTTTTTTTTTTCTGAGCGTCTAAAGGTAGCTTGGAAACTTTTTACATGTCCACATAAGAGATTGGACTATAACGCACTGAGCATGATAGAACATAAAAGATTCGATAAACAAAAGTAAGTTTTAAAGGTGAAACCTTAATTTTAACCTTAAATACAACGAATGTTCATTTCTTCCTTATAACTACATGCTGTCTTATTTTAGAATTCTAAATGACGAATTTTTCAGCGAATGAACGGCAACCCCAATATGTAATGTACGTTAGTGTAATCTGCCCAGCATGTATTTATGTAACATTGTGTAAAGTAACTCAAGTAAGCAAGGGAAACAACTATGTAAACAATGTGTGCAATTATGTCACTAATTACATCAATTCATTGGCGTATTCCTTTTCTTTCTGTCTTTACCATTTCGAAATGAACAGGTACACATTTTGTAGTGTTCAAAGGGGCATAATCGTGACTCGGCAGTTGACGTTCTGTTTGAGTTCTGTATAAAATAATTTGAAAGTAGTTCAACTTCCTTCAATTGATGGGGTACTTACATCACTGAATACCCGTTGTCGAAGTTCTCTGGCCCTGTTCTAATTTTGTGTCAATATTATAAACAGCACATATGGCGAAGCACACTTTCTCTAGCATGGTTTAAAACAGTCGAAGTGATAGAAATGTCAACATGAAATAACGAATGCTAGACAGACGAAACAATTATCAGTAAAAAGTTGGATAGAACTAATTTTAGGTCATCCAATATAAATGAGGGAGAAATATACAAGAAATTTCACTTAATCCAAACATCCGATTTGGCAACCATGCCGGATCTTGCCAACTATTACAGTTGTAAGATCCTTAATACATTTAAGAAAAAAAATCATTTACCGTAACATTCAGAGTTTCGAATGAAGAGAGGGGTGTGTAAAGGGTTTGAACATTGCCTCAAGTAGAGGAGGATTTGAAAAAAGTAAATACCCGGGTGAGACCAGTTTAAACACAAGTCCAGGTTGACTGTAGGTAGACGTTGTTGTGACTTCAACAGATATTGTGTTGACTGTGTGACGTCATAGGTCATGCAGTCTACGTTTGGAACTTCTAACACCATCGTTTTCTCTCTTTCTCTTTCTCTCTTTCTCTCTGTCTTTCTATTTCTCTCTTTCTCTTTCTCTCTTTCTCTCTGTCTTTCTATTTCTCTCTTTCTCTTTCTCTCTTTCTCTTTCTCTCTTTCTTTCTCTCTTTCTCTTTCTCTTTCTCTCTTTCTCTTTCTCTCTTTCTCTTTCTCTCTTTCTCTCTCTCTCTTTCTTTCTTTCTCTTTCTCTTTCTCTCTTTCTCTCTTTCTCTTTCTCTTTCTCTCTTTCTCTTTCTCTCTTTCTCTTTCTCTCTTTCTCACTTTGTATTTCTGTCCTTTCTCTTTTACAAAAGTTATATCAACCCTATATGTCTGATAAAAAAATTGTACACGTTTGTTCTTCGACACACAATATTGGATAAAGTTTTTTCTTTTACCTGACAGCACAAGAATCAATAAAGAAATAAATAACCAATTAGCAGGGTCGGTCCTAGCGATTGCGGGGCCCTGTGCGAAACTGATTGCGCGGGGCCTAGTCTGGGTGGGAATGAGGATAATAAGAGAAAATTTAGATTTTGTATCAGAAAAATAAATTCGACTTTGAATTATATTTATTCTTTACTACGTACAAAACTGCGATCAAATTAACTGTACTTTAGGAACCTTGCAATCTATGGCATATTTATATTATGCCAGTGACTATAAAAGTAAAACAAAATATAGGAACTTCCGATTAAGGTTAAAATTCGCTTGATTATTACATTTTATTACATGAAAGCTGACAATGCCTTTTTTCTTTTATAGCGCCTAGGACGGCACCCACAAATGACAATTTTGCATATTTTTCATGAGATTTTTATGAGTTTTCAGGAGATTAAAAAAATTCAGGAAATTTTCAGGAATTTATCTAATATATTTTGCAACTTAATAATTACAGCTAGAATTAGCGCGGGGCCTATGAAAGCGCGGGGCCCACTGCGACCGCATAGGTTGCAATGGCCAAAGACCGGCCCTGCCAATTATTGGTAATTAATTGTTTTGTTTGCAACTTCGAACAATGGAAAGAAATCGTACTTAACTGAAGAGGTGGTATAAGCTGAAATAGTCCCCATTATAGGTCGACGCTGGAAAGTAAGTTTGAAACAAATATTAGATAACTAGACAATCTTCTATTTTTACAAGCACTTCACTAGCAGATTTGTTAGAATGTTGGCTTGAGGCGCCTTGAGCCATGAGTTTGATTTCAGGTCGTTTCCCCTCTTTTTTTGTTTTTGCAAAGCTTATATCAACTCTCTTTGTCTGTCGTCTGGTAAAAGTTTGTACACGGTATTTCTCTGACACCCAAGCTTGGGTAAAACTGAAAATGTGCAGTTATTTTCAAACCTTACAACACAAGAATCAATAAAAATAATTAACCAATTAGTTAATTAAGTATGAGTAATTCTTTATTTTGTTTAATATATGTAACAAAGGTAAGAAATTCTACTTCACTGAAGTGGTGGTATAAGCTGAAATACTCCCTTTTACAGATCGCAGCTTTAAAATAGGTTTCAAACAATCAATAGATAAGTATACAATCTTCTATATTCATATGCACTTTACTAGCAGAGTGGTTAGAATGTCGGCTTGAGGAGGACAAAGTCACGAGTTTAAATGCTGGTTGTTTCCCTCCCCCCCCCCCCTTGTATATAAATGCTTTTAAAAAAAGATTACGACAAAATTCACCCATATATCTCTTTTTTCTCTCTGTCTTCCTCTCTCTCTGTCTTTCTCTTTCTCTTTCTCTCTCTCTCTCTCTCTCTCTCAATATTAATGTCGCTTTCTCTCTGTAGTCATTTCTTTTCACCTTCTCTCTAAATATTTGAGGAGATTTCTTTTTATTTCTTCCATCTCCCTGTCGCCCTCTTACATAATGTTTCTCTTTTTACTCTGTTTCTACCCATATTCTTTGTTATCTATCGTTCCTGATCTCACAACTTCGCGGAGCTTATTTCTCTCAGTTGTTTTATACTTTCACTGAAAAACTAGTTCACAAAATAGGGACGAAATACTTTTTTCCTTCTAGTGTTAAAACTTTTAGTGTTTCGTCTAGTCAAACAAAACGAAGAAGCGATGTGACGAAATGTGGTGATGAGATAGTAGAACCAAAAGAAAAACGTAAGCAAATGGATAGAAGATAGTTTCATACATTAACTAATAAACAATGTCAATGTTGCCTTATTGAGAGATGATTTGTTGACATGTTAATACTAAACAAAAGATTGTTAGAACTGAAGTTTACGAGTTTAGACATTGGATTCTCTTTTGTTGGTGAGCTAGTGTGAGAGCTAGTGAGTTAGTGTGTGAGATAGTGAGGTAGTGTGTGAGTTAGTGTGTGAGTTAATGTGTGAGCCAGTGAGTTGAGGCTTTCGACATCTAGATATATAGATTGATGCAGTCCCAGCTGCGATGGGCACCGCATCCCTAAACGACTCTTGTATGGTCAATTAAGCGAAGGAAAGCGCTCGCAAGGTGGTCAATGAAAGCCTTTCCGAAGGCGTTCAGCATAGACCCAGGCACCTGGGAGACAGAGGCACATGACAGAGCATCATGGTGTCGCGCTTTGAAAACTGGCGCACAGGTTGCTGAGGGAAAAAGAAAAACGCTGGCAGAAGAAAAACGCCAGAAAAGAAAAGCAAGGCAAACGACACTAGCTCCATGGAATAACCTGTCCAGTGTGCGGCCGAACATTGCGGGCTCACATAGGTCTCACCAGCCGCATGAGGAGGCATAAAACCCCAGTGCAATGCCCTCAGCCCCCTGGATGACAAAGTGGTCATCATCGAACCACGATGGACGAACTATGTATATATATATATATATATATATATATATATATATATATATATATATATATATATATATATATATATATATATATATATAGATTGATATTTGAAACCCTCGATTGTCTCCCATGTCCCAACCTAAAATAGAAAGTTTTTAATTAGTTGTTTTTTTATTAGGGGGGGGGGGGGCATCAAGATGAGGTACTGCACCAGGCATCATATACTCTAGCTACGCCACTAGGAGAGATTAAGGCCAAGATAAAAAATAAAGTAAATCAATCCCAGAAAACTGCTAGCTAATATACAAAAACAACTTTTAACGTTGAATTTAAACTTTTAGTTTTAAAAAACCTCGTAGAAAACAAAGATTAGCTTATTTAAAAATATTGACATTACAATAGAATTATTTTCAAAATTAAACTATAAAGAATCATAAAGAAATGAAAAAACTAAGATAATTGTTTAGAGCTAGAGTTTAGAAATATATTTGTAAACTCAATATCTAGATTAAACCAATGGACTAAACAATGAAGTAAAAAAAGGTTGGCCTATCTTCTTCTCCTTCTTTATATTACAGAGCATTGATCAGTGTAGTAACAACATGTACCGTGTGTCCGTAATAAATCTAGTAAATTAGATTCAAACTGTTCTATAGCTTACATTGTATTGAAGAAATAGTCAAGGAGATGAAACAAAATAGCGACATGACTAGTTTATAAATCGTTAGTTCATGTTTAAAATACAGTCGTTTATGTTTGTTCGTGTCCATACAATTAGTCGTTTTTACTGAAAAGCTCACGGAAATAGGAAATTAATACACACTGAGGGAATTTTGGTGCCCCTCTCCAATTGGTGCCCTGTGCGGCCCGCACCACCCGCAAATTGGTAGTTACGCCACTGAATAAAACAAAAAAAAACATAATTTCCCAGGTTTCGAAACCATGCCCTTCTTAGTGATTGCCAAGGGCTTCGCCACACGACTATCCCTCCCCTGGTCATACTAGAATCATCTTTTACGGAACAGATGTCATATTAGTGTCATTGAGTAGCATTGGAATTCTTTCAGTCAATACAGGATGTGTGTCCGAGGCGCGTGCACACACACTCTGAAGACTTCTACGCATTTGCATATATGGATGTTCCAACACTGTCTCCTCAAACATCCTGGTCTAACGTGTAACACTCATTAACCATTTCTATCAGCCCCAAACAAAGGAAGGATGTGGTGTATTTGCCCACCATTATTTTGAATATCCTATGAATACTGTTAGATATGTGTGTGTACGTGTGTGAAAGGGCAGGGAAGAGCAATGTGTTCCCTAGGGCCGGGGTCGGCAACCTGCGGCTCGCGAGCCACATGCGGCTCTTTAGTTCCGTACGCAAATATTATTAATTTTTCAGAAATTTAAAAAACCTTTCTAAATCGATTAACGAGCATTAGACACCGATTCTATCTTTCAGCCTTTTGTACTCGCTTTTTACCGCACCCCATCCTCGTGACACGTCTCGTCACTGTCGTCAGTCTGTGAAAGCTCTCTAAGACGGTTTTAATTTATTTAATAACATAATAAGTAATTATTCAATAATTACACACACACACACACACACACACATATATATATATATATATATATATATATTATTTAATTTGTTGTGAAAACGCTATTTATATATGAATAAATAAAGATTTTTTTAATGAATAGATTAGTTTTTTAAATAAAAAAACTTCATTTATGCGAGTACTTTTTATTGTTGGCAGAAAAAAAAATGTTGTGGCTCTTTAAAAACTTCGAAATTTTTTAAATTGTAATTTTTTGGTACTTCCAACTGAAAAGGATGCCGACCCCTACCATAGGGTCACTAAATCGATAGCTTATAATACATTCAACAATCGTTGCGTCGATTAACAAGCCTCAACTTTGTATGATCCAAATTATTAATTGTTTTTATAAATATTATTTAATGACACCACTAGAGACTAAAAATTGATACAAGTATCCTCTACCCCAGAACAATCAACACAATATCAAATATCCCTGACCCCCAACACCCCATTTCTGGAATACTAATTGTACAAGTATATGAAAATCAAACTAGATAATTTTCTACCCTAAAATCCATTATTTTCCTAAATGTCAATTCTAAGTGATAAGGATCAAACACCTTATTATTATGTAGAGCTTTGAGCCAGCTAGCCCAAACAAGATTCCTGTATTCGGAAACAATAATCAAGTATGTATCATTTTATTTTTTAGTTTCGGCAGCTTGTTTAAAACAATAGACAAGTTAACATTGACATAGTTGCCACAGTTAGCTTCTAATAAGTCCCTTACAGTACTTTTAACAAATAAATCTATAACTTATCTCTCTAGATTTTGGTGGGATACGTTTGCTGTGTAGGTTTATGAATGTGTCCTTGAATTCTGTCACCCCAAGAACTCTCCCCCACTTAATCCTATTCACTAGGCTTTCATTTAACAGCTTTTTAAGTGCTGTGTATGATTCTTTGGTTTTGTTGTGTATTAAATGTTCATTACCAGGTAAAATTCTTGAAATAGATCTGTAAAATGGATGAGTGACTGTACCAAAATAGTGAGGAGTGTCATTATGCATTGGAAGAAGACTACTTAATCTTAAAACATAATAGTAAATTGTCAAGGGAAAGTTTGTTGGGTTTCTAACTACTTGACCTACAAATTTTAGCCTTAGCGAATGTATTTTTGTTTTAACATCTTGCAAATTTATCCCCCCATCCTCTTTGTTTTGAATGAGTGTAGTGTGCTTAATGCTCCTAATAGTGTTTTTAAATATAAAGCTTCTAATTAATATGTTCAGCTTGTTTATGAAGTTAGGAAGTGGCTCTGTAATGTTAGCTAAATAGACAATCTCCTGGATGACCAAACTATTTATCAATACAGCTCTACCAAATATTGTAGAACCTGTGTGCTGATAAAGTTTAATTACGTTTGAGGCTTTGACAAAAATATTCTCCCACTGTTCTTTACAATAGAACAAAGGATTACAGGTGTAGACAATACCACAAACTTGATTTTATCTACAATTTTGAAAGCGCAATTCTCTTTGAATTTCCATTTCCCTAGTCCCATTACTGAGGATTTATTTATATTTATTTTTGAACCACTAGCTTCTCCGAAAAGTGTAAATTCCTTTAGTATATTCTCAATATCTTGCTCTGAAGATGGAAAAAAGGTTGTATCATCCGCATAGGCTTTGACTTTGATGGTTGAGAAGGAACGACCCGGTATATTTATCCCAATAATAGAGGGGTCAGATCTTACAGATTCCAAGAAGGGTTCCAAGCAAAGGATGTACAAGAAGGGGGATAAGGGACAGCCCTGTCTGACAGACCTTTGTATGAGGATACTCCTACAGAGAGAATGATTAACTATCAATCTACTTGTTGCATTTGTATAGACGAGCTTTATATATCTGATTAACTAAAAACTTATTTTACATTTATCAAGCACATTGAACAAGAAGCTATGGCTTACTCGGTCAAAGGCTTTTTCTTGATCTACAGTTAAAAGAGACACATTGAGGTTTTTATCCTTACTGTACATGATAAATCCCAAAAAAAATGCGTCATGCCGTCTATGTTTCTGTCAGGGATACAACAGTACTGGTCATATCCTATAAGTTGGCTTATGAGTGGTTTCATTCTTAGGAAAATCATTTTTGTGAGAAGTTTATAGTCTGTGTTGAGAAGTCAAATGGGCCTATAGTCGCTAGATGAAGTGTTATTTTTAGATTTCTTAGGTAAAAGTGTGATGTATGCTTCGTTAAAATTTGGAGGAAATTGTCCCAGTTTAATGGCGTCGCTATATAGTCGCAGTAAGAGAGGATCCAGCAGGGGGAAGAAGGTTTTGTAGAGTTCAAAGGTTAAGCCATCTGGACCGGGTGATTTATTGTTCTTAGTCGAGTCCAGGGCAGTCCTGAGTTCGTCTAGCGTAAATGCACTCCCTAAAAGATTATCATCTGTCTTGTCCAGCTGCTTGCAAACTTTTAGAAAATTATCTTGAGCATCAGTATGTACTGGCTCTTCACTGTATATAGTAGTAAAGTGTTTTGTAAATATATTCTTAATATCTTCATAATTATCTACTTTATTCCCCTCACTATCTATGATGTTGTTTATTATTTTACTTGATTGTACATTCTGTTCAAACGATAGGAATAGTTTACTAGGACCTTCATTACTTAAGTAATTTTTACACCTAATCTCAGCAGTATAAGTATACTTGTTTAATTCTTCTAGTTTTAAAAGAGTGTCTGTTTTAACGATTTCATCATCCGTGTGTAATAATGTGTATTTGAGTGGTTCACATTCTTGCCTCCTACGTCCCTGAGCTAATGTAGATATTAACTGGTTTTGCTGCTTGATAGAACTTTTTAGGAGTGGCCATGTCTGTGTTAAATCAAAATGTGGATCATGTATATCTTGTAAGTAAGAATTTAGATTAGTAGAAACTAACTCCAGGAAAAGGGGAATTTCCATCAGAGAATTGTTAAATTTCCAGTGGGATGACTTTCTTTTAATTTTTTTTGTTTTTTATGTCCAAAGTAACTAACACCGCTTTGTGGTCTGTGTATTCTAATGATTCTTCCAAATGCGATTAGGAGCATACACTCTATCTAAGCGTGTCGAGACGGGTATGACCTATTCACCATGGTAGTGTCAGGACCCATAGGTTCTAGTGTCCTGTAAGCATCAACTAAATAAAAATTCCTCTCTATCTCCTCTAAGAAATTAAGATTCGGAAAGGTTTTATGAGAAGGAGGGCCCACTGCCAAAGTAGTCTGTTTATTTAATGCAGAAGTTATGTAGTTGAAATCCCCCCCCCCCGCCCATGATTAGCGTACCTTTCTATAATTATTGTTTAGTATATCGATCAAATTTTCATAAAAATCCTGTTTTTTCGCGCTCTTTGCTGGTGCGTAGATGTTTGCAAGTGTAAATGTTTGATTTCCTGATTCTACTCTAATGATCACTATTCTTGCCCTGGTGTCATTAAATGCATGCACTACTTTAAACCTATCTGAGACTAGAAAAATAGCTACTCCTCTACACTCGTTTCCTAAGCTAAACCAGCTCTCTTTCAGCCCTATGTCTGATGTGTAGTTGCGTGATTTATATTGTGTGTCTATATTTGTTTCTTGAATGAATATGAAGTCTGGCCTGTATTTTCTTGATAGGTGAACAACGTATTTTTGCTTATTCCTAAGACTAGGTATATTTAATGATAAAATTGTAATGTCTGTCATGACTGGGTGTAAAAGTAAATTTAACCAGTTTTAGTGGTTGGTTATGGGTGTTTTCCCTCATCTATAACCAATGTGGGTGGAGTCTCAGGAATGTTCAATGCACTAACATCAAGACTCGTGTTAGGAGGGCTTACACCTTCTCTTATAATACGCGGGCTCGCGAAAAGATCCTCACACGAGGAGACAGATAAGCATCTCTTCCTTTTCAATTTGGTCGGAGACCCAGAAGCGGACCTCACATGCTTTCTAGAGCGGAACCGCTTTTTTAGTTTGAAATCTTCGCCACTCTGGGGGGTCCCAACCTCCGCATCAACAGCTATCTCTGGTGTACTGGCAACAACCGATGAAGTAGCTGCATCCGCCATCATCGATGTAGCCGCGACATCCGACACTTTAGATATCTTCTTTGGCGAAACTTTGAAAACTCCTTTTGTACCCTTCTCTACCATCGTGAAGCCGTCCTTCTGCAGCCATTTTTCGATTTCCTTCTCCTTGGGATTACCTTCTTTGACCGCCTGTGCATAGCTCAGAGGGCCGGGTTTCTCCTTGGGAGGCACAGTTGATACCCTTCGGGTGGGGTACTGATTTGACCAATGCTGGTCCAGTCCACAATGTAAGCATTGTTGCCTACGACCTGGTATGGTGACTAGGACTTTATAAATTTTGGGGTCCCCTTCATAACGTAGCTGGATGTAGTGTGGGATGAGTGCATCTTTTTTTGCTTTGATGAAGGAAACCCACTTGTCAGAAGCACCTATTTTCGTCACCTCCACCTTGGATCCTTGCTCTGCAAATGTTTCCATGATTTTAACAATTCTGTTTTTCGCAATTGAAGGCAATACCCAATGTAGGGTAATTTTGAGCCTTTCTTCCTCTATTGGGAAGATCTCAACCTTGAAGGAAGTCTCATTACCGAAAGACTTACCAACAAGTCTGTCTCTTACTTTCACAGTTGTTGGTACCAAAAACCATGAGTATGGGTTTTCAAACCTATATAATGCTGTTACTTCAGCAGCTGACAACTTGAGAGCCTCTAAAAGGCTCCCAATAGAAGATTTCATGGCGTTATTGCAAGATAGTTTCAACAGGAGAGTACCCTTTGGGTGGACAAGACCACCCTCTAAATCCTTCTTTTCAATCAAAAACGTCGGATAAGACATTCTTTGGATAAATGCACAACAATAACAAAAGGAACAGTAAATGAACAGTAAACCGACTTTAGAGAAATAAAAATATGAAGAAGGTAAATTAACACTGCAATTTACACCCTTAACAAATAAACCCAGGAGCAATCAAAACTCAGAGGCTAGAAACAAGGCATTAGAATTCACTAGATCTAGATTACAGATAATGCATCCGCCATCTTGGATCTTTATTGTTTGCATGCTGTTGCCACTAGTATTTAACATTTCCAAAGTTTAAATAATAAAAATAAATGATTTAAAAGTGGTCACTCATAAGTGCATTATTGTAATGATAAACTGGAAGAACACTGTAGGTAGATGTGTGAATTTTTTTTTTCTTTCAATTCTACCTATTACCATAATAAACTCATACTTCCTTCAAACTCAAAAGAAGTTGAAATTAAAAAAAAAAAAATCGAAAGATTTATTTCAAGCTAAAATCTCGCACATGATGAGACATCTCAGATAAAAGCGCGTCGCGCTAAAAACGCGAATATATTTGTTTCGCGTCATTTTTAAATAACAAATTATATATGAATGTTTAGTTTAGCATTTCTTTGAAACCTAGAATAGAAACTATTTTTTTTAATATCATTTGTTTCCTCTAAAAATTTAATGTTCTTAGAATAATATTCTTAAATATACTTCTTGTCACTGACCATCAAATACTAGTTGTTATGGGGAATGATGTTTCGCCTACTTCTGGTTATACTTTTAAGGTATAGTCTGTACAGTGCTGGATATACCTATAACGTAGCATCTACACTTTTAAGAAAAAGCGAAGGAGTAAAACGCCTTATGTTGATTAAAAGAGGTTATCATCTCAAATAGCAAAGGGCCTTTTCAAGTCTAAGCCCGGTCCTGAGATTATACCTTGCTGCGACTCAATTCACTGCAAGTTCTTGAGGATGCACATGAAAGAGACTATATTCAAGTAGCATTACACACCGACTTCACCCGTTGATTTATTCCCAAGCTTTGTATTGTTAAATATGGCTGGAACATTGTGTCCTTTTTTAAAATAGCCCCATAAAAGGGTTACATTTAAACGTTTCCTGTAACATACTTTTGGCCTATGAATTATTGTATTCCCTATAAATAAAATGAAACGGCCCGCTCTCTTTCTCTTTCCCTCTCTCTCTCTCTCTCTCTCTCTAAAACCCCCTTTTTTTAACCCCACTTTATAACGTCCCCCTTGACAGACACACACCATCATCATCATCATCATCAAACTCCATTAGAGTGAGGGCTTGAGAGGCTCGAATCCTCTCTTGCAAAAGCCCTGGACAGAAACCCTGCTGTCTTGTGTAGTGCATAAATGTCGCCATACAGGTCGAGAATTTTGGGTTTCCCAGACCTGTCGAGACGGAGATCAGCAAGTCTGGGGCAGTCAAACAGAATATGAGGCACGGTTTCCTCTGCTTCCCCACAGCGGAGGCACCGTGAATCAAAATTTGGCCATAGCCGTGAGAAATATGAGCCAACAGGACAGTGGCCTGTCCTGCACTGTGCTATAATAGCCTACTTAGGCCTGGACAGCCTCCACCACGGGGAAGTGCGGTCAGGGCTTTTTGGGACTTGTCCCAGCACTCAAACCACTTTTCCATTTCTGTTTTTTGTATTATTGCCAGGGCTTGATGAAAGCTTACAGCCTCATCAGTGGATGGAATTTGCCCTCCCTGGTGGGCCAAAGAGTCTGCAATTGTGTTGCCAGTCACACCTATGTGACTCGGTACCCACTGCATAATTACAGGGGTGCCATAGCGTTGTTTAATGTTATGTGAAGCCATGATGACAGTGTTGATATTGGGGGGCCATGGTCCGGGGCTTTGCAAAGCCTGTAGTACAGATTTTGAGTCAGTGACCACAACAATCTGTGTTGCCCTCAAATGTCCCTCGCCGAGTTGAGAGTCAATGACTTTTGAGGCTTCACAGACTGCCATGGTCTCCGCATCAAAACTGCAAACACTATCACATGGTCCAAAGATTTTGACTGTGTAAGAGCCAAGAAAGTCGCTGTAGGCTCCATAGCCTGCTCTTCCAGAATCGATTGATGCCGACCCAATCAGTGTATGCAAAAATAGCACTGGGCTTGAAGGTATTAATGGTCTCCAGAGCTAGGATTGAAGGTCGTTAGATGAACGGCTTTGCTTAGTGGCATTAGAGTCTACTAATTTCAAGCGTATGTCTGGGGTCGTTGGGCGACACCAAGGGGGAAGGGGATGAAAGCGTTGAATGTTTTGTCGGTTGGTGGAGAGGCCAGCTTCATCAGATAGTCTAGTGGCATGATGCATAAAAGACTGCATCTGGATACGTCTGGATACACACACACAGAAACACACACACACACGGTTTTGACCCGTGAATACTAATGTTACTTCTATTTATCTGCTCCCCCCCCCCCCCAGCCAACAATAAAAAAAGTTAGTACTACAAACAATTTCTGACTTCGACTTCTCCATTCAATATCGCAATATTGAATAAACTTTTTTTTGCTTTTTGACCAGAAACTTCCCCCCCCCCCCCATACACACACACAGTTTCTTTCGCATACTTCGGTCCTTCAGCAACAGACACTTTTTTATATATAAGTTTTTGAACTGAGCTCTGGTTAGTTGTACCCTTTTTTTTTTTTTTTTTTTTTTTTGCTAAAGCTTCAATCAACTCATTCTGTGTCTGTTTGTCTCGTAAAATGTTAGTTCACGTTATTTCTTCCACACCCAAGCTGAAATTTTGCACAATTGTTTGTTTTACCTGAAAACACAAGAATCAATTTTTAAAATATTAATTAACTTTTGGTAATTAATAATTTTGTTTGTTATCTTCGGCAAGGGATAGAAATTTGTTCCCTTGAATAGGCAAACGCCCTGAGTGAACTCTTTTTTTATGCCAACACGATTACATTGAGCCCAAACCCCCCTCCTTTATCCTTTTGTCCCAACTAGCCCAGGCAAGTGATATGATCATAGCGCATTGAGAAAACTAAAAGCATGGTATTGTGCTAAATGAAATCTATTGGTTAAAATATTTCCAATCGCAAATTTATTATCTTAAGTATAGATCTATTACAACTTTAATCACATGACTGATGCCAACTAACTGATACAACTGAGCCTATATAAGCATTGTTTTTTTTTATGCTTTCATTTCAATATCTGTTAAAAGGTTTGTACACTTTATTTCTTCAACAGCAAATCTAGAATCAAGTTTGAACTTGCATGAATGAATTAGGCTACATATTGATTATTTTAATATTTACGCAACGGTACGGCGTACCGACACCTTTTAAATGTGGGGGAAAATTATTACTTTTCTTGTATTTTGAAGTTTATTATGAATTTAGGCAATCCATCACTGAGTACCAGCACCCATTTCTTTACAAAAAAAGGTCTGTCATTAAGTATCTCGTTACCAAGTGCTTCAATAAAGAAGACAATAGTGTAATCTTAATCCCATAATGTGTTTTTGCCCTGCTATATGTCAATTCTGTGTACCCGCTTATCCTCTATGAACCCTTCTTGGCCTAGAAAAAATCCGGACGGTACTAGTTTGCTATTAAATTGTGGTGGCTTAACTAAAAACTTGTAAGCTGAAAATCCATGCATATGTCCAGGTTGTCTCAGAAGGATTTTTACTCGAGAAACGATGAATATAAGTCCAGTTAGTTTTTACAGTACATGCCCAGTTCATGGCCTTCACTGGGGAATGTACTACTGTAGCCTGGTTTTAAAAAAGCTCAATAACATTAAATACTTTTAACAGATCAAAAATCAATTAGTTTACTCTAATACAGATTAAGTTCTATGTATCATCATTGTGCAGCCAATGATTACATTCTATTTAGTTTGAATTCACTGCCTTATTTTGAAAAGACCCAAGAGCCTCATTTTGAAAAGACCCTAGAGCATCATTTTGAAAAGACTTAAGAGCCTCATTTTGAAAAGACCATAGAGCCTCATTTTGAAAAGACCATAGAGCCTCATTTTGAAAAGACCATAGAGCCTCATTTTGAAAAGGCCCAAGAGTTAATTGTGTTGTTTTACAAGTATTTGACATTCCTCAGGATTAGATTATTACATCCTAGCTAAACCTCTCGCAGGACGCTTTACACATTCAATTAGTATTATTATTATAATTACTCTCATGGTCTCTGTTCTGGTAGGATGCAGTTCGCTGGCCACTGGCGTGTGTGTGAGCAGATCTCAAGAATGTCCAGCTAACTATATTGAGCAGGCGGCATACAGCAACTACATTGGATGTTATACACTGGACAAGATCTGCTGTACTCTAAAAGGTCAGTAGATGGAACACACACACAGAGATCTATCTATCTATCTATCTATATATATATATATATATATATATATATATATATATATTGATATAGATAGATAGATAGATAGATAGATAGATAGATAGATAGATAGATAGATAGATAGATAGATAGATAGATAGATAGATAGATAGATAGAGAAAGAGAGAGACAGAGACAGATATATATACATACTAATGTTCTTTTTGTCTCCAGTTTCTACAGACTCTACCACAACCACAACCACTCCTACTACTCCATCACCTACATCACAGCCCCAGTGCGGCACAAGCAGCAGCATCGTGTTTGATAGAATTTTAGGGGGAGTACCAACTGCACCTTGTGACTGGCCATTCGTTGTGTCTATCCGGTAATAAACTAGAATTAGGAAATCTTTGGTATCAACTTAAGTCGATTACAAAACAGTAGTTAATAACAAATTTAAAAAGGCGAAATGAGATTGACAGTTTCTTTTCACATAAGGTCGCCTAATGCGTTCTACTATTGATCTAGGCTATTAGATAGAAATTTTACTAGCTATGCATTTTTTTAAAAGTATTTTTGTTGTTGTTAGGCAAGGAGAAATGTATGTGTAGAAACAGTTTGTATTATGAAGTTCCTTAATATAATAATGGTAACGTTTTGAAAAAAAAAAGAACTTTATGTATATATATATTTATAAATATTTTATAACGATATGTATATCATTAAGCTTTGAAAGGCTAATGATTAAATCGTATAGTTCACGGTCAAACAATTTGGACAGATCTTAAACCTAACACTATTTTATGGAAATGTCTACTTTGTTTCATTATATAGAAACTCAAACAGAAAATAATGTACATGAACATTAGTCTACATTTTACTTATTTTAAAAAAATTACCCATCAGCCACTAGGTGAATTGTGCACATCTAATGGCGAAATATAAGTAGGGCGTTAGTTTCCTCACTCACACTCTGTCATGGTTGCCTGGTCGTGCGGTTTGCACGCTGGACTGTCGTTCGGATTTATCGACGGTCGAGGGTTCAAACCCTGCCCGCTCCCATCCCCCGTCGTCCTGCGGGAGGTTTGGACTAGGAAGTAAACTATCTTCAACTCTGAAGGAACATCCGAAACATGTAAAACAAAACAAATGGACTCATAGGCAAAAAAAAATTAAAAAAAAATGTTGCAACCTGCCCAGTAGCTGATCTATTTAAATCTATGGAAATAGAGCACAGCTATTCTCTTATTATTTTTTTTGTATTTAAAAAATGACATAAAGATATTTGTTTTTATTTTTAAATTTTCATACAGCTCCTTGTTGAGGGATCAAACTAATATTGATTTGTCGACCACTGGTCCCGCATGTCAAGGTGTACTTGTGGACAAACGATGGGTTTTGACCAGCGCATTCTGCGCCTTGGCGTAAGTCTACCAAATTAGTCTTGCAATAAGGTCACAAGGTGCCAATAGACTTAAATATTTAGACGTTACCGTGCGGCGACAAACTCTCTCCTCATAGATCACAAGCGATATACCAACTAGGTCATCTAATAATGTGAGACGGAAGGCTAGACATGAATTTTGTTTTTGGCCTCCACGTTTTCTCATGTCTAATGTTTAAGTCTATGTCCCGCTATTCTCATGCCACGTGCTAGTGCCATTGGAATAGAAGATTTCTCTATTTTTGACATCATACTGTTCCAAGGATCCTTCTCAGCCATTGCTGCCTAGCCTTGTTTAGCCTCTTTTCTGTCTTTATAAATCACTTTCAAGCCTCGCAAGCGTTGGACTTGAGGAAGGTTTTAAAAACATGGAGGGGGCTTTCAAAATTCACCCCCCTTGGCTACGCTCATAGTATTTGGTAACTGTAGTTTGCTTTAGTTTTATATTCAATCGGGTTTTTTTAACATTAAAACCTGCTGGAGGGGGATCTTAGACTCAAAACCCTTTGGAAGGGGTTTAAACCTAAAACCCGCTGAGGGGATTTTAAATTCTGGTGGCTATTGTTTGCTTTAGTTTTATATTGGAGAAGGGATTTTAATGTCCAAAAACTTTGTAGGGAGTCTTAAACTTAAAACCCCTTTAGCTACACTCATGGAATTTGGTGACTGTAGCTTCATTTTTTTGTATTTTGTTTTATTGAAAGGGGAGTTTTAATCTAAAAAAAAAAAAAAACCCTGGATGGGGATTTTTAACTCAAAACCCCCTTTTGGTTGCGCTTGGGCAAGTGATTGTTTAGCATTTAAATCTCAAGTGCAATAAAAATGAAAAAATAATATGGCAGTTACAGTTGAGGAGGTTGGGGGAGGGGGGGTCCATTTCGCCAATATTTATTATATTGGGTTAAGAGCCCAACGTTTGTAGAGTGAAAGACACAAAAAATAGGATGTACAATTTGAAGGCGAGAGAATTGTGGCGGTGGTGGAGGAGCCCTGTAATGCTTGGCCGTTATAATGAGTGGGTGTAAGAGTGTTCCTGGCAGAATAAACAAATAGACTATTTAAACCGTAGCGTAGCATGGTATCAGCTTGTTCATATTATTCTGTACTACAAACCGTATAGCTTTGTAAATTAAATTCTTCTGGGCTAAAATGCTAAAAAATATATACCCTTAAAAAAGAATGGTTATCAACACATCCTCATACGCTATTCTGTTCATGGTTGTTACGCCACTGACACTATGCATTCATAAAATAGTTAAATAATTAACCCTATTTTGTTCGGGGGAAGCGTGGGAAGGATTTATACTATACATACTAGTATATATATATTTATACTATACATACTATTATATGTATATTTATTTATACTATACATACTAGTATATGTATATTTATACTATACATACTATTATATGTATATTTATACTATACATACTAGTATATGTATATTTATACTATACATACTAGTATATGTATATTTATACTATACATACTAGTATATGTATATTATAGTATAGGATGTAGTATGGTAGAGTTGGAAATATGTTTATTATTAAAATGTGTGTTTTCTAATCTATCGTCAGAAATTCTTGTGACAAAATGTCCTGTCAAAAAAAAATGGTTCGCGCCAAAACGACTGCGATAAAATGGCCGCGTCGGAAAGGCTGCCTTAAAACTGTTTATGCCTAGTTAACAATTTAAAACTGTACATTATTATGCTTCTGTCTAATGAAATGATTATATTATCAAATGAAAGTGTACAAAAATTACAGCAGTTTTAGAATTAGTTTATTACAAGAGTAAAAAATAGAACCACTTTTCGTCCACAAAAAAAGGGTACTTGCGAATTTCGAAAAAATGTGATTTAGCAAAAAGGAAAAAAAAAGGGAACTTAACGACAAATTGTAAACGAGCCAAAATGTTTACTTTTTAAAAATGTGAACTTGTGAAGTAAATGCATCTCTTTATAAAAATGTACTTGTAAACACATTCCCCACCCCCTCTTTTTTTTTTTTTCAATGTCAGGATGTACAATAAATGGGATTTTGTTTGTTGACAGAGCTGGAGGCAGTATTGAGGACACATCTTACGTCGATCGCATGCTTGTGGTGGCCGCGGAATATAATGTGAGCCAAGTTGACATTGACCCTTCTACCGGACAGCCTCAGGAGCAAGTGATAAGAGTGGAGAGAATTATCTTGCACCCAGACTACAGATTTAGAAGCCAGTCCGAGTTTTACCCTTTCAATGATTCAGTCGCACTGAACAGTGAGTAGAAACCATAAGATGTTCTAAAAATAGAAGCGACATTTAAAAACAAAATGTCGCTCACAATTACTGGCCGATAATTTATCGCAGATCGCATCCAATCATGTATTTAGAAACTAGCAATTTTTTTTGCTCATTTTTTTATCGTTCTTTAATAAAATAAAATGCAACTACGCCATTTCAATAGTTACAATCTACGTCAAGATTCCTCGTTGATCTTAATCTAGTCAACTCTTTTGTTGTAGGCTAACTTTACATATCCTAGATACCCCCTTCCCCCCCCCCCCCTCCCATATCTTTTAGCTCTTTCCGTCCCATTTTTTTTGATTGACAATTTTACCGAAAACTAGGGATAAGAGATAACTTATCCTTCGAAATTCGCGTTTTTGTGAATGTACTAGAACGAGCTTTTCACATTAAGTAACCGTTCTGCTTTCTCTAATCTTTATATGGAATGGGTTGTCTGAGTCAGCCAGGAAAACCTGAGACTTAGCAGAGTTTAAATCCCAGATCAACATGCATGACTAGGTTGGCATATGAAATGCGTAGGACATACTTATCTTCTTTTTTAAAAGTAACACCTGTAATCTAAAAAAAATACCAAAAGGTTTCCAAAACATTTCATGATTTATTCATTCATTTCAAACTCATTAATGCTGTAATTGTATTGTTTATAGTTTTCAGACCACATACATGTATAAATAAAATAGATTACGTAATCCTAAGCATACAGTACAATTGTACACTTTTCAATGCATTATCCAACTTTATTTGTTTTAAAAAGAATTAGGCGTATACATATAATATGACACGTGGGAGTAACTGGGGGAGGGGCTTAAACCATAACTTGCCTCAGACCTTATTGCCACTTGCTCTCCGCCCCAAACCCCAGATTACTTAGCTGTCAAGGGCAGTGTGTACTGTCTTTCCATTACTAAATGATGAGCCTATTCTAGGGTAGAAAAGAAGAGTCCGAAAGAATGAAAGTTAAGTCTGTAATGAAGATTAATTACATACACACACAGTCTCATATATCCTAACTACGCCTATGATATGAAATGCCATTTGTGGGCCGGTTTATATGGTAATGCCCGGGCCGATTTTGATACCCAGACCTCCCTTGATTATGACTCTTTGATTAGCTCTTGAATATGGCTTTAGTTTATTCAATATCATAACAAAACGTTCTTGTTTCTACTCACCAGGTAATAACGTGGCCCTCATTAAGTTAGCGGAGCCAATCAACGGCAAGTGTTCTGGTGTTATCTGCTTACCAACTCAGAGTGAGGCTAACAATTCTTGTCAAGGATACGACGATTGCGTCATTACTGGATGGGGATTCAGTACTGAGTTATTTGAGGGTGAGTGGTTTCTTACTAAAAGGATTGAACTCGATAATAAAGTCCAATACAATGTTTAAAATAGGTTGCAGTGAGGTGCAAACAAGGAAGAGGTTTTGATTATCTTACAATTATATCTGTTACATAAAATGTGGCGATATTTTATATAAATATTAAAATTATAATGCTAATCATGGACCTAAAATACTTATTTAACGGTTTCATTCGCGACATCTTCCATAACAGTATTTCCATTCACAATTTTGTAATAAGCCTGTTTCTGATTTCTAGCTTCTTGCTATCTGAACCATACCGAAGTATTACAGCTTTTCTAAGAATTGCTAGTTGTACTGGATTTAACGCATACAAAACAAAAGTGTGTCTGTCTCGTAATGTGTGCGTGAAAGTCTCATTGTTTAGGTAATTAAAATCTTTACAATAAATTAAATTTGAGATGATAATCCTACTACTAAAAATAGACATAGTTTTTTCCATTGTACTAAAATAGATTTCGAGTTATTTCTTCGACGTTCAAGACGCTAGTGCTATATCTAGAAAGGAGAAGATAAAAAGCGGGGATCATTCGTTGATCAAAATAAGTTTATTTTCTACTTTTGATAATCAACTATTGAAATTAAGTTATATTGTGTGTTTAAAGGGTGCGTTCAATAGTTCCATGCTTTCTCTACTTGATCATTGCTGTTTTATTTGGTAAAGACTATTTATTTTATTTCTTCTCTTAAATAAGTATGTCCGGCAATACTGTAGATTTTGTGTCATCGGACATGTTAATGGACATACAGGATTTAATTATATCCCATAATATTAGCGTAACAGTGTATTTTGTGAACATAGCAGACAATTGATATAACTATTTCGTATTTAGTGCTTTATATAGAATGTAAATAGAGAAATAAACATTATTAAACAAACTCTGCGTACATATGACCATTATATTAAATTAATTTAAAATGAAATACATTTGAACTGTCTCTTTATTTTGCAATGTCCAACTTACTATTAATGCTTACCATGTATACTTTAGGTACACCCATGGAATTACTCGGCGCAAGGGTGAAACTATCTTCTAGAGATGCATGTGATTTCCTAGCAGAGCGCCTGGGTCTAACAACAGTTAGACCTGTTGGATCTTTATGTCAAAGTCCAGTGTTCCAAAATACAGACAGCTGTCTGGTAGGTTACAGAGACATCGTCTAGAAAAAAAAACATTGTTTAGAAAAAAAATACATTGTTAAATCTGATGCTTAGATCTTAATATTTCTTAAAAAGACAATCAGCAAAAAAGAAAAACATTCCCGATTTTATCTACAACACATAGAAAATAAGTTCATTATGGTCATCTGTCCCTTAAGTTACTTCTGTCTTAGAGGTGCTGTGACAGCGTATAAAAAATCAATCTACTTTTCCCGGTCAGCAGCTGTCATCAGCAGAATATCAAGAGATAGGTCGGTCCATGCTTTCAAGTTGTCCAGCCAGCTCTTCTTTGGACGAATCTTTCTTGGTTCACCTTCCGCTGTACCTTGAAGGATGAGTTTTGATAGTGATTCATGTCTTACACTATGACCAAACCAGATCAGCTTTTGTCTCTTTACAGTATTGAGTTCTTCCTCTTTGCCAGAGTGTTGACTAGTTTGTTTTTAAATACGAGTTTAATTGCGCCAGCTTTTAATACAACAAAATTAATGTTCAGATAATTGTTTTAATGATCTTAATTAAATGATTCTAATTAATAACTAAACTGCTTAACCTTAGAACGTATTTGGACTCATTTTGAAATGTAATCTTTATCGTGTTAGAAATTCTTTAGTAATAGATTTTATTTTAAGCACAAACATATGTTCTCAATAGACAGACGATTATCATAGTCTCAAATAGTTTCGATCAATGTGCAGCAACAGCTAACCTTCAAAGCAGTTTATCCATTGTATTAATACAACCGAAAGTAGCTTGTCTGTATTAATACAACCAAAAGTAGCTTGTTTGTATTAATACAAACGAAAGTAGCTTGTCTGTATTAATACAACCGAAAGTAGCTTGTCTGTATGAATACAACAGAAAGTAGCTTGTCTGTATGAATACAACAGAAAGTAGCTTGTCTGTATTAATACAACAGAAAGTAGCTTGTCTGTATTAATACAACAGAAAGTAGCTTGTCTGTATTAATACAATAGAAAGTAGCTTGTCTGTATTAATACAACAGAAAGTAGCTTGTCTGTATTAATACAACCGAAAGTAGCTTGTCTGTATTAATACAACCGAAAGTAGCTTGTCTGTATTAATACAACCGAAAGTAGCTAATCACTGAAGAAACAAAGTAGACTAAAGGATCTCTGGGTGGAGAGTTGGTGTTGAAGCCTTTCACTTGAGCTAATATTTAAGACCTCTTATAGGTTGTTGTTTTTTTACATTTATTAACTCATTTAACGCACATGACTAGAGCCTACATTGAGTGTGGGGATATAACCATTTAACCATTTTCATCTTTTCCGGTTTCAGAATTTCATTATGCAGCGACATTTACGCGTTACAGAATGAGATTATTAAACAAGCGAAATAAAAAAAAATATTTTTAAAAAAATGGAGTAATAACTCCATCTTTACAGCCATAACTCTCAATACCGTACGAATTATTTCCCCTTTTCGATATTAAATAAAATTAACTACCACGATTTAAGTAATTTTACTTTCATTGATGTATGAATGTGTTGTCTTTGACAATTAAATAGTTTTGCAAAGCTTTAAAAACGTGCTCAAAACTTGTAGTATGATGACGGGATAACGTTACAAAATCTAACGAGATTTTCCGAAGTTATTTTGGTTTTAAGCTCCTGTGCCGAATGACCTCGATTTGTTTTAATGTTTTTATCTAAATCTCTGTCTTGACAGGGGGACGAGGGCGGCGCCGTCATGTGCTTCAATGGTAGGAGCTGGACAGTGAGAGCTCTGCTACCATTCAACCTGTGCACCAACAACAAATATAACCTGTTTGTCACGGACGTCCATCCTTATATAACCTGGATACAAAATACCATCAGCAGTAACTAGAAAACACAAAACAACTGATAGTTTATCTCTGAATGTGCTCTTTACAATGTGTGGCATACAAAAAGATACCTGCCTTAGCCATGTGTTGTTAAAGTTACAAAATAAATGAAAAAGTTATCCATGATTATATGTTCTCACTACTTGCATTATTTGAACAAAACTATTTCATTGTAGAATTGGTTAAGAGTTAAACATCCTGTATAAATATTTTCTTATGGCTTCAATATTTTGTGATGTTCCAACTTCTTGTTGTGATACTTGTTTCACTAAAAATATCTTGCAAATTGTCATTATTATTATTATTTATGGTTTCTCGTCACATCTATCTCTATATATATTTCTCTTCATGGCTCAACCATTCTTCATTACGTTGAGAAGCTTCTTTCAACAGATTCCACAATTAAGGGTATTGCATAATGCCGTTTTTTATCGATCGTAGAATTGGATTTTTCTTATTGAATGACACTCCAATATTACAATTTTTGGTCTATATATTTCAACAGATGTTTAAGAGTTTTCAAAAGATTTTAATAATTTCCGCATATTTCCAGACCTTTTTCGTATATTTTGCAATTTTAGGAGATTTCCAGAGCTCCTGGTAAATCAGGAGGCCGCAGGAAATCGGTTATAAAATGGTTTAAATTAATAATTTACACCTAGATTTAGCGCGGGTCATATGGAAGTGCGTGGCCCAATGCTGTCGCATAGGTTGCAGCGATCTGTGCCGGTTGACGTTTTTATTTTTATTTTGAATACACTGTTAATAATTAAGAATAATTAATAGAGAAAGAAAGAAGGGGGGTGAAAGAGAGAGAGAGAACAGTAAAAAGATAAATCTAGATTTATTGTCATTTCGCTACTTTCTAAATGGGTCAAAGAAACGGTCACAAATGAGAAGACTAAATTGATAATTTTTTTTTATTTAGAGAACAAAATACCAAGAGAAGTGTAGACAGGGCGCGGGAGTGTGGGATTCAATTGGGACCTTTAAAAAAATTACCTCCAGACCCAATACTGATGGTTTGGCGAAATGTATAAATGTTTGCGGTGTCTAATACCGAAAAGTCTTTGAAGTTGGATGTCTACGAATAGGTTTTAAAATTTTAAAAATGTATAACTAGAAATATTTTTTTTAATGAGCTAGAATGTTAACATATACATGTTAATATTTAATTGAAATCCTCATTCACACAAAAAAAATGATATAAATCGAGAAGACTCAAAAGCTAAGTTACAATTATACATAAAACAATGAACCATAAATAGAGATAATAGAGAGTAATAATAGAGTAAATACTCAGAAAGACACAAAGATAAAGGCACATGCCTCGCTCCATATGCTTGGACAAATTTGTACAAAAGCTTCTTCTTCCCTTGCGCTATTAGAGCATGAAATGGGTTGCCTGAGCTAGCCAGTAAAAAAAAGTGACTTGACAGAAATTAGGCCATTGGTTAATATGCATGACTGAATGCATGACGCGTAGGACGTAAACATCTTCTTTTTTGAAGTAACGTCTGTATTATATAAGATAAGATATGATTTTTATTAATAGAGGATAATACATATATGGAAACTGAGTATATTCGGTATAGAATACGGCATCAATGATAAGCGAATAATTTCCTTTATAACAATTTTTATATACTTGTCAGCAGTGTAGTATTAAATTTGAAACTTATTTCGCTTTTAGCACAAAGTATTCGGTTTTTTTAAGTTAGCAACAGTAATCTGTCATAAAGGCCTTGACATTGTTTATTTTCTCAATTTATTACATAATCTCTCCCAAATTATCTCTTGTCAGTTTCTTACACAGTTTGCTAGTTTCCATTATTTCGCCGCCACATTGTTTCATTTGTTGTTTTTTTTCTTTTTCTCTCTTGCTGAAGTTATGATTTTTAAGAAATCGTTAATAAATCAAAGCGAAAACAAAGAGAAGATAACTCACGCAAAAAAAAAAAAAAACTAGAACCAAAGTACAATCAACAAATTACATGCTCATCTTCAAACTCTTCCATTTAAAAGTCACGAAGCTCTGTTCATACAATACGACACACTCAAACATTAATCTGAGAAAAACTAAACTGTTACCAAAATCCAGGTATTACAACAAGAAACACATTTTAAAAAATACTTGAATAAAAAGCAACAAAGCTTATTACTGGAGTAATTGTATTAATTGCATTGGATCAGTCATGTGATTAAATTTGCAATAGATCTAGAATCTAGATTAACAGTAATAAATTTGTGCGATTAGAAATATCTTTACCAATATTTTTTGTTTAGCGCAATAGTATCATCTACGCTTATAATCCTATCGAAATTGTATGTGGACCAGTTGGAAAGGAGTCGTGTAAAAAGAAGGGGTTATTTGGGTGATCGCTTTTTAGATGCATTTATTAAAAACAAAACTTGAACAAACTGCATTCGAACTGGAGGGCTAACGCCTACTCAAGCCAACACACTAACCACTGTGCCAGGGAAGTGCTATGGAACATTATTTTAAACGTTTCTCTCTAAAAGTATTAAAGGTACTAAATCAACTTTCACCACCTTACCAGTCAAGTTCAATTTGTTTCCCTTGTTAGAAATACCAAACACAATTATTCATTGCCAACAGATAATTAACTAAAGCACAATTGATTCTTCTTTTGTCAGGTAAAAAGAAATAATTGTACACAATTTCAACCTGATCTCAAATATGTGTAGGGGAAATAACGTTTACAAACTTTTTACCAAACAGACAGACGGAGTGTTTAAGCTTTGTAAAAATTATTCTAAATTTGGCTTAGGACTAAACTAAACAATCTTTATCATGAGCAGATTACGTCTTCGAGTATGTACAGAAATATTCTGCGTACCGTCTTCAAAGTCTAGTCTATATCTACAGGCCTAGCATTAAAACTTCATATACTCTGACTTTTTGCAAATTTCTACATTTCTACAAATCCGGCCATGTTCCTGAATGAGTCTTTCTTAAATTGCGTTTTACATTTTCTATAATTTCAACATTTGCTTAACCAGAATTTTGTTTGGTTTGGAATTGGGGTAAAAAAATATTAAAATCTATAACTCATTAGTTATTAAGACTAAAATGTTCGCTTTTACGAAACAGTTATCACCTTTATAAAGGAGGAATGGTCTTTTTTTTTCTTTTTTTTTAATTATTTTACTTGTTATTCAGTAAAAATTTCAAATTTTATTGCCAAGAACACACTAGACAAACTTAACTTAATAGTTCCCTGGAAATGCTAGACTGTTTCACAAGATCAACATTATTGAGATTTTGATCATGATTTTCCATGACTTTTCAGCTACATTACGAAATCTGGACGTCTTGAGGATCTGCAACAGTTCATGACTTTCTGTAGTTTTGTCTTTAATGTTTGACATCAATCGCAGGAGACAAAAGTTTCAGATAAATTTGTTAGGGAGTCGTGCGGTTTGCGCGCTAGACTGTCGTTCGGATTTATAGATGGTCTCGGGTTCAAACCCTGCCCGCTCCCATCCCCCGTAGTTTTACTGAAGGTTTGGACTAGGAAATAAACTATCTTTAAATCTCAAGGAACATCCGTAACATGTAAAACATTTTACAAACATTTAAAAACATCTCAATCAGTAGAAGGTCGTCGTGATATCTATCTCAATTTTCTAGGAAGAATTCCTTTTCAAAATAAATACATTTTAATGTCAAGATACATTTACAAGAAGGCAACACAAAGCAAAACACAAAACTACGTCTCTCGATCTGAACATGGAAGAATAAGGTTTTTTAGACTCATGATTACAGAATGGCCAGTTAATTGGCAGGCACTGGTTGATCGTTTATTGAGACGAGTTCCGAGACATATGTTTGAAGGTGTATGTGTAGTATTGCATACAGGATGAATGTTCCACGCGAACTTTGTGTCTTATAAACGTTTATTTCTGGTCACAAGTATGTGTTTATCTTTTTGGAGAAATTGGCACACTTATTTACATGATCACATCTAGATATCGAATCTGCATTCCCCATGTTTGTCTTTGTACACATCTCAAGTTCATTGAGGATGACTTTCATCTTCCATTCGGCTGACATGGCCAATCCAGCTCCTAAATATGCATAGTTTAATTTAATAAAGATTATTATTATGTTTGAAACAAACAATTATTGATAAGCACTATTTCCGGTATTAAAAGCCAACAAATTGCATATTCTGAGGTATCTAAAGTGCATTATCCTGCTATTAGAAAGTTTTATTTTAAAAACCTTATAGACTATTCTTAACTCTTTCTATCCGTAATTATTTCTCCACGTTTTGAAGAATTCATTTTGCTCATTATTATTTCACTATTCTGTTATGATTCGGATTTAATAGGCTTGTTGTTTTTTTTTTTATCAGAAAATGTTTTATTTGGTATACAATTAAAGGGAAATGCATGCTCTTTTTATATAACACAAAGTCAAGTTAAAAAATTTGACATTAATTTAATTTAATGAGGTCAAAATCAACGATCGTATCGTCGATTAGGAGTGAAAGAGTTAATGACTTATATCCTTTCGCGTCGTTCGAAGCATTGGGCGGCAAGCTGCTTCCTCAAAACTCTGTCACTGGTAATGTCTGAAGCCTCTTCCCACCTGCTCTGAGGACCTCCATGAAAGTGTGGCGCCCAGTTGTCGGAGAACATGTCCCGCAAATCTTATGCCACGCTCTGTTACAACCTTACAAAAGGGTCAACTCCCAGTTCGGCATAGGATTTCCTTGATTGAGACCCGATCTCTAAAATCCGTCTAAGCCACCTTTGTTGAGCTACACTTAGTCTTTTTCAATTTCAGCAGATGACTATTCACTGCACTTTATAAATGGAGCCCAGCCAGTGGTATAAATTTGTAACCTCTTTTGGCTACGCTCTTGGAATCAGGTGACTGTAGTCTGCTTTAGATTTTATATCGAAAGAGAAGTTTTATCATCAAAATCATTTTTTGAGGGGTTTTAAACTATAAAATCTGTGGAGTTTTTTTGTTGTTTTTTTAATTTAAAACCCCGTTAGCTACGCTCATATAACTTGATACTGTAGTTTGCTTTAGAATAAAATTGAAGAGAAAGGTTTTCAACCTCAAAACTCATAACCACAAGGAGGGGTTTTAAACTTTAAAAGGAATATGTTTAACTCTAAACCCTCTTGGCTTGGTTACGCTCATAGAATTTTGAGTGTGTAATTTGCTTTTTGTATTGAACAGGTGTTTTTTTTTTAGCTCTAAACCCGCTGGCTACGCTTATAGAATCTGGTTACTGATGTATAGATAGTCTTATATTGATGAGGGGGTTTTATCGTAAATTTCGGAGGTGATTTTAAAATCAAAATCTTCTTTAGTTATAGATGGTAGGGGGTTTAAACTCAAAACTCCCTTAGCTGCGCTGGGGCAAGTGATGGTTTATTATTAAAATATTACCTAAAATAAACAGAATCAAAACAAAAAATCAGTTATTAAATTCCAATCCGCTACCCCCCCCCCCCCCCCCCCCCTGTTTATTTCGCAAGTCATGATTAGTTGATTATAAAAAAAAGTTAATTAAAATTAATTAATTAATTAATTAAAAGTTAATTATAAAAGTTAATTTTGTATCGCAGTGTCTTATTGCAATAGTAAACCACACACACTTCATTCGCTCCTTCTGTGTTAGTAAAATCTTGTAACATAAGGAAGCAGGAGGCTGTCTAGATCATATTCTTATTACAGCTTGACTAGGTTTAGCTCTTAAGATCAACTTTTTACAAAATATCTAAGAAGTTCAGTTTATATTTTTTTATACAGTCTATGAAATTGGAACTCTCTAATCGTGTCAAATAAAAAAAAAAAGTAATCAAGAAAAAAAAAAATGGAAATCTACTCCAGTATTACGGATGTGAGTTCTTTTTATAGCGAGTGTTTGCTTTAAACTTGAAGACCCACCGTGAGATGTTTCATACACACTGAAGACTAGTTCTATATATAGAAGGTTAAACGTTCGGCACACAAAATGATAACTCTCTTTTATCTTTCTCTCTTCCTGTCTCTCACTCTCTCTCTCACTCTCTCACTCTCTCTTTCATCTTTCTCTCTTCCTCTCTCTCTCACTCACTCTCAACTAGAAAAAGACAAATTCTATTAAAACACCTTGTGGTGCCATTTATAAATCCAGATATTGTATTTTAATGATAGCTGTTTCCTGGGGTCTCTAAGCTATAATTTGCGTTACCTATAAGTAAACCGGCCATGTTCATTACTGATTTTGATTTTTTTAATTTTACATTTGTATAATTGAGGTATTTCTTTTATTCATTTCATAAATATGTAACCTGTGATTAATAGTTAGACTAGAAAGCTTAAAGAATGTCTATTTTCAGATAAATCATATATGCAAATTAAATACACAGAGAAAGAAATTAATACCGTTCTTCTAAATTGTAATTGAATTCATTTCTACGCAAACGGTGCACTGGTGTGCAGCATTTATTCTATTGGTGTCATCGTTGTCTAAGTTCTATCTATAAAACTTACCACACTTGAGTGAGTAAGATAAGCCGATCCCTCTCCATAGTGAGAACCCTTGGCATAGATGGGCGACACTTATATGTTACAATTAGACAAATATCCTGGAAGACGTTTCAGCTATTGCCTAAACATGCTTGCTCTATACAGCGATGCTATGTCTGTATCCAGCCAATCGCTATCTGAAGAGACAAGAAGAAACGGGGAGCAGGGGAGGTACAAGGAAGCACCGGATTTCTTTTGGAATAAATTTAAAACTTTTGGTATCTCACTAACTGGGGGACCCTATCGGTTTGACTGAGCAGAGTAAATCAGAGGCAGACTGAATCAGAGAGCAGGCACAATGTCGCTACAGAGATGTCTTACTTGCTGGGCAGTTGTCTTGGTTAGTGTCCACATGGCATGGGCTGCAAGTAAGTGACATATCTTTAGTTTGAGTTTTAAGATTTCAATCATATATTCTTTTAACAAACTAGGCGACATATTTAGATCATTGCAAAAATTATTTTAAAATCCCCATTAGTAGATGACAAAATTTCATCTTAAATATATTCTGATAGCTTATTGCAAAAAGCCATTGTAATATAGATCGATACTGTACATGAGTTTACAAAGAACCTTTGTATTTGATTGGTACATTTTTTAAACATTTAATTAGCATTTTTCATTTAATCTAGACATTTAAAATGACAGTTAGAATGAAAGGTAAAAAAAAAAGGAACAGTTGGATAGACATGCTACTGTATAGAGATAGATAGATAGATAGATAGATAGATAGATAGATAGATAGATAGATAGATAGATAGATAGATAGATAGATAGATAAATAGATAGATAGATAAATAGATAGATAGATAGATAGATAGATAGATAGATAGATAGATAGATAGATAGATAGATAGATAGATAGATAGATAGATAGATAAACTGTGTAGTAAGAAATGATATAACAACAATATTGATGCTATAACATAAAGTTGTCAAGTGAAACTATGACACGCTAATGACTCAATAGAACTAAACTGCAAGTGTGTGCGACCAATTCAATTGAATTTAAGTCCTTGTCAATACGTACCTAAGGTATTTTATGACCATCTGTTTCCGAGGCGCATACTGACATACTGCCTTACACGCAAGCACACACACATAGACATAAAGGAACTCTTCCCACTGAGGCTATTGACACTGTTGAACTATCTGCTTCCGTCTTCTTGAGCCCCAAATCTGTATTTGATCAGCCGATTGCGGTGTTTACCCTCAAAGGGTATTTCGATGCTAAAGTAGACTTGAGGAATGGAGAAAGATTATGTTAGCATCTCAATCGGTTTAAGTACAAGTGAAGTCAGTGTATCAATACCAGACGATATATGTATGTGATGTAACGACACCAACATCTCCTCTCCTTGTCCTTAACACACGTATAGGTATTTTTTCACGAGGTTCAGATCTAGGTTAGACCTAATAAAATATACAGCATAACTAAAACAAGAAAAACATTAAAAATCTTTTTTTTGAAAAGACAATACCTCCTACTTATTGGGCGATTGTTTTTCTCTTAAAAATTAATGAATGTTAGATTTTAAATAATCGTGTACCCCGCCCCCTTGCCCCTTCTCCCCGAGAAAGAATCCTGGTTAAGCGAATGTATAGATCTAGTACAGCTTTTTAATATTCCAATGATAAACATTTAGATATAGACTTAGATGATAATGTGCATTAATTTATTTAACTCTTGCATCAATAAAGCCTTAAATTCGGATATTCTCTAACGCGATAATCCTTTCAAGAACATGATAGTCCTATAAAGCCGATGTAGGATCTAGATCTAGTTCTCTAGCCAAATTTACATTTATTAATTTTTTACTTTGAAAATTTATAACGATCAAACTTAGTTTTCCCCATGTGGCCAACGCGCTAGTAATTCTTTTCTCAGCGATATACATAGACTGTTAAATCTATAGGTAAATCATTACAGCCATTTTTGAGACCAACCTCCACGAAGGAGTGACTTGAATAGAGGTATTGTAAAAATATTTTTTAAATATTTTTTAAAAAATCAGACTCAGACTTCTATGATGGTGCGGCTAATGAACATGCATTTATTTAACTATTTAATCATGAATACCCGCAGACGTGTGCGTTCAAGAGACAACTTATTATTTTTTTATCCCAGTATGGCTAATAAGCAAATAATTCTTTTCCCAAAGATATACAAAGATGCTGTTAAATTTTTAAGAAAATTGTTAGAGCCGTTTTCGAGATGCGTGTCCAGGTTTCAGGTTTTGCCGATTAATTTGCAAGCTGAATTGAAGAATTTTAATACTATACTTTAAATAGAACGCTCCCATATCATTAGAGTAAAATCAAATGTATGAAAACAATTATGGAAAGTAATGTAGTCGAAATGGTTAAGGGAAATGTCGAGACTAGAATTATAATATAAGTTAGGATTGTGGGCTTACACAATAATAATGACGAGTGAACAAATATATATGTTTATACAAAGCTTATATCAGCCCACTTTGTTTGTCTGGTAAAACGTTCCGACACGTTATGTCTCCTAGAGCCAATCTCTGATTAAGTATACATTTTGCACAATTATTTCATGTACCTGACAAAACAAGAATAATTTTTTTTAATTAACGAAATAGTTAAATAACTATTGGTAATTAATTATTTTGTTTGGTATCAAATAGGAAAAGAAACTGTACTTGGCTTAAGTGGTGTTATAAGCTAAATTAGTCCTCCTTATACTTTGTATAGAGAATAAGGTGTCCTTAAAAGTTCAAAACTGACAATAGATAACTATAAAACCGTCTATTTTCTTTAGCACTTTGCTGGTACAGTGGTTACCGTTTTCGATTGAGGAGGTTTGAGCACGTGAGCTCGAATTCAAGTTGTACATCTTTTTCCTTTATAAATATTAAATGCATTCAAAAAGCGATCACGGAAGCATTGATACAGATTTTCTCCATTTATCTACCTCTCCCTATCGGCTATCCCAACTGGTCAAGAGAAGTGATATAGAGCAGTTAGAAAGAAAAAAGCAAGTTATTGTGCTTAAAAAAAAAGATTTGCTAAGAACAAGCAAAATAAAAACAAGATTACAAAGAGAGTTTGTGTTGCCATACAAACTCAGAGGCGGCCCCCGGGGAGACGGATCTTTGTCGGATCCGCATATTAGCTGGTCGACTGAGGATGGCATCGAGCAGGATATGAAACCGAGACAGTAGAGATAATCAGTCCTGCACGCTAACCGCACGACCAGGCATTGCTGTTAATCTAATGACAAACTGGTTACAAACTAATAGTCTATATTGATTATATACCTACACATTACGGTATGACAACTACCGGATATGTACAATATGTCAGAAGAGCAATTTTAGATAATCTTTTGGTGTTGAGCATTTTCATTTATATGAAACTAGAATGAGGATGTAGATCTACCTAAATAAAACTACTAATTTAGCAATATCAATATCTATATCTACTAGATCTAGATCTAAAATATATATTTGGGATAATGTAGATGTAATTTAGATAAGATTTATATAAAAAAAACACTAGATAATCAATTAATCAACTAATTGCAATATAAAATATGAAATAGTAGATTAGTTTTAGTATTTTATAACATTGCAATATTGACATATTGACAATCTAGACTTTAGAAATAAAAATCTACACTTTAAATCTAGAAATTAAAATTATACATCTTGATCTAGTCTAAATCATGGCTGTCTGGTAGTGCGGTTTGCGCGCTGGAATGTCGTTTGGATTCATCGATGGTTCCAGGTTCAAACCCTGTCCGCTCCCACCCCGAGTCGTCCTACGGGAGGTTTGGACTACAACTCTGAAGAAACATCCGAAACATGTAAAACAACAAACATTCTAAAATGACCAAAAAAATCTAGATCTAGATACTATGATAACTTTAATTAGAACTTAAATCTAAATCTAGTTTTAAAAATCTAGCTCTAGTGTAAGAAAAAAAATCTAGATCTAGAGCAAAAAAATAATGCTCTAGTGTAAAAAAAAATTCTAGATCTAGTGTAAAAAATCTAGATTAGATCTAAATCTATTATGTCTTTTTAACATGCGAGTCACAATACGAGTTTTAATAAACATTACTATACCGAGTTGTTTTAGCACTTAAAGAATTCATTCCATATGACGTCAAAGGAAAGATATTCCATTACGTCACACGTCCTAGTTAGATTAAAAAATGTCTTCTCTAAGAGTAGCTTCTCATTGGATCATATACATTGGTGCACCGAGTTTTTTCTTTTAGCATTTCATTTGATGGGCTAGTTAGGGTCTCCTTTATATATATATATATAATATATATATATAAAAGGATTAAAGACGCTTTTTTTTTGTTTTGTCTGTCAGTCTGTCTGTCCGTTATGTTAATAGCGAGAAAAAAAAGACAAAATGCTATTGAAAAATTAAAATTAAATTTCCCTTTCTAAACATCGCATTAGTTTTAAGTTTCTGTAATAGATTGTTCCGGATATTTATATATTTATAGTGAGAGAAAATAAAAATTCCAGATTAATGAAATGCCGTTAATTAAATTTGTGGGATGGCCTGTTATGAAAATTAGATGTACCATAGCCTTATGAAGATTTTTTCAAACCATACTTTGGTGTTAGGAAGTTGTTTTCCTTAAAAATCGAAGCATAATATTAACGATAATTATATTTTCTAACGTTTTAGCTAGAAAGTTAACTCTTTCTCTCCTAACTGACAATACCAACGTTGATTCCACCAGAACGTGTTAAATAATAACGGAGAGAAAAAGTTAAATGTAGTGTAAGAGAGAAGTGCGATTTTACATAAATAAAGTTTAAATATTTTCATAAAAAATCCGGAACAACCAATTTTCGTAAATGAGAAAATTATTTGTTTTATTTATTAGAAGAGGGATTTCAAACATTTATTAGCGATATTAGATTTGTCATATAAAATTCGGATCATTTTTGGCGACGATTTGTAAGAAACTTAAGGCAATGTAGGTCGATTTCTTTTTCGAAACAAAATCCGGAACATTCTTTACCGATTAAACAACTTTTATTATGTTTCGGCAAGAAAATTAACAGTAAAATAAGTCTAAAAATTGATTTTCAATAATCATTTCTAGTAAATTACTTTCTTATTTTAAAATCCTGAATAACCTATTGTCGATATTTTTGAAAAAAATAAAATATTTGACATAAATTTGTTTTAAGTTAAAAATTCGGAACAATTGATATTGATAAATAAACTATAGTGACGTAGTATCAAAGAATATAAGTGTAATATTAGTTAGTTATGCGATTTCAAACAATCATTTGACATAATTTATTTTTTATAAAACAATATCCGGAACAACTTTATAGTTAATGAAATATAAATCAGTATAGATATTTTTATTTAGCATTTATATGCTATTTACATTAAATAACCGGAACAATATATTAATATCATGTGTTTCTTGCAACGTTTAAGCATGGAAATAAAATCTAATATAAGTTAGAAGCGCAAACTAATATTCATTGGCATTGATTTGTTTTTCCCAAAACATCCGGAACAATCTATTATAGATACTTAAAACTATTGCCATATTTCTGAATGAAAAATTAAAGGTTAAATCAGATTTACAATAGCCTCTAGTGTTATTAGTTAATCTAATCGTGACGGACAGACCGACCAACAGACAAAACGCACAAAAAGAATCTTCTTTTTTTGGATGGGGGCACTAAACAAAAAATAAATAAAATCTGATTTTTTTTAAAGTTTAAGAATTGGTTTAGTACTACATCATGTTGCGACGTTACGCTACTGTAGGAAAGTCGCTGCATAAAAAGTCCATTTTAAAAAAATGTGCGTGATATTTACATACAAAGTGCATTATTAGCATTTATAAAAAAAACAGAAATGTTTTCTTTTAATTTTAGCAACTAGTTGACAAGGAAAAACATCTTTAACTATTATTTATATTTGTCGTAAACATTTTCTTTACATTTTATAAATATATTTAAATATATATAAAATACATAAAAATTGTCCATCTTTGTTAGCGTATTGTAACATTGCCTCCCTTACATTTACGTAATTGTCTTAGAATTGGGGTATTTTTATGAAAAAATCGCTTGCATAATTAATTTTATAAATTAAATAGTTTGCTTTTAGAAAACCGAAAGTAGCCGTTGCACCTAAAATTTTCAAGCCACATTTAATGATGAAATAATATTTTTCATATCTCTTCTAGTTTTCGAGATCTGAGTGTGACAGACGGACAAACGGACACACGGACATTTTGTACAAACTTAATAGCGGCTTTTTCCCCTTACGGAGGCCGCTAAAAAAAGCTTATATTAAGTCTAATTGTATCAATCAGTTCAGTCATTTAATTTGTTATACAATCAACCTTGAAATAATAAATACTGTGTGATTAGAAATATTTTTACAATAGTTTCTGTTCAGCTATTAGCTTTCTTAATGCGCTATGATCCTATCACTTGTCTGGACCAGTTGGGGAAGGGGGAGGGAAGAAGGGGGTATTTTGGTGAATGTCGTTTTTTTAAATAACATTTTTAAAAAGTGTTCACTCAGGGCTCGAGTTCTCAAGGGGACTAATTCAACATATACCACCACATCTTTCAAGTAAGATTTCTTTCCCTTGTTCAAGATACCAAACAAAATAGTTATTTTTTTTCTTCATTCTTCTGTTGTCAGGTAAAAAAAAATTATGCAAAATTTCAGCTTAATCCGAGATTGTCTGAGAATTAACGTGTACAAACTTTTTTCCATACAGACAGACTGACAGACAGACAAACAAAGTAAGTGAGCTTTGTGAGAAGAAGCAAAGTTTACCTTATTGATATTCTTGATATTATTGTTGTTTAGATTGTTGTTATTGTTATGGCCTATATTTTTTATTTTGTTATTTACATTTTGCTGTTATTGTGAGTGATCTTAACAATATTTTCAACACTTTAAAGCCCGCTGCAGTTCACTTGTGAGGTACGGAATTCCAGGACAGTGTGTGGACAAGAACCTGAGATGTCCTTACGGCACAGAAGAGTTCGCTATCTATAGCAATTACATAGGCTGCATTACACCCTTGCAGTTGTGTTGCCTAGCGTTGCCTGGTAAGTAAAGCATAGGTCAGTCTTGAATCCAGACTGTTGCATACCATGTCACAAAACTCTTTTGCTTGTAAACGTGTGCATTATATATATATATCTTAAATTGTATTTTCAGAGACCATCTTCTAGCCGGCTAATTTACTCTATGCCAGTGAGGGCAAAATGGCGCCTTTAATATTTTCTGAATAATCACATATAATCAATGCCTGCCTAAAAGAGATTGTATAAAATAATTCTTGTATGTGTATTTTCTAACCACAGCGACCACAACAACAACTACAACAACAACGACCACCACGACCACGACGCCAATAAAAGAAACAAGATCGCCTTCCACGTGTGGCGTGGCCAGCCGAGTCGTCTTTGACAAAATTTACAATGGAGCCCTTACAGCACCTTGCGATTGGCCGTTTGTTGTCTCTTTGAGGTAATGAAATGTGAAGACTATATTATTCAGTGTCCACTTCCATGGTATCTCCTGTTAGGCTATGAAAAGGAATTTGGTGTGTAAAAGTTAAGATTTGTTTTTTTTTTGTTTTGTTTTGTTTTTATCGGGTTTAGGTTTTATATAACGACAAAAAAAAAGGCTCGATTTGGAGATGGCATTAAAAGTAGTTGATAGATTAGCGTCTTAGAAGGCAGTTGAGTTTTTCTTTTAAACAGTTATTTTCTTTAGCAGCGACGACAGCTACGAATTCCCTCACTGCATTTAATAATGTTCTGAATTATTAACACTCGTTGTCAACTTATTTCTTTGAATTCGTCTAAGTTGTACTTGCAATTGTTCTTTGAGGTTACCTCCACGTTGGCCTAGTCATTACTATACACAGGACACAGCGAAAAGGTTCCCGACATTTTTCATAGTGTGTTCCTATCACGCGCTTAGGTTCTCATCGCGAGGGCATTTTCCTCTCACAAGGCGATGTTCTCACCACGAAAATGTGTTCTTATCACACATTTATTTTCTCACCGCGAGGGTGTATTCTTATCACACGGTTATATTGTAACCGGGAAAGGGGGTGAAATAATTAGTAGATAACTCTCAGCACGTTTTTCATCATGGAAGTTATCTTCCCTTAGAAATACGCATGATGATTTCAATACGTTCAACGATGTGCTCGGTCTCCGAACTCTAAAATATCCGATTGGAAGTTATTTCAAACATTGTTAACACCTAATTCTATGATTTTGCAGAGGTCTCTTTGATGGTGCACCTTTTTTGAGTTATGATACTACTGGTCACGTCTGCCAAGGTGTTTTGATAGGCAACCAATGGGTACTTACCAGCGCTAACTGTGTTCTACAGTAAGTGTTCACTATTTCATGACAGAGAGAGAGAGAGAGAGAAAAAGAGCAAGAGAGCGGAGAGAGAGAGGGAGAGAGAGAGAGAGTGAGAGAGAAATAGGGTATCTAGAAAAAAGGTTTTAGAGTTGCCTTTCGATGCTAAGCAAACACAACTAAGCTCAAGTCAAATCTCTATTAAAAAATTCCTAGTCATCATCAAGATTTGAACTCTAGGCGCCTCAGTTACATATTCAAGCTGTTAATGTCACTTAGCCACACGGTGGCCTTATTACATTAAACAGGACAATATGACAATATATGAGCTTGATGATTATTACAGTTTAAAGACCGTTCTAGCAGAACAGTTAATGTTAAGGTCATCTGTATCTCTGACCAACGGTTAACATGCAGGGAGTCATGTGGCCAGCATAATTTCAGGTAACCTTTAGAGTTGGCTAGACTCAGGGGCGCCCTAAAATTCCCGAAATTCGAAATTCCAGTCTTCACCGAGATTTGAACCCAGAACTCTAGGCTAGGAAGCAAAGCAATTGACTCAGCCACCGAGCCTCCTATTTGACTACAGTTTTGCTATTAAAGACATCTAAAATATACGTTAGAACACAGTGACATTGGGCCTATGTTAAAAGGCGACTAGTCGATCATATTATTAAACGAAAGCATGTCTGAAGGGGTTTAATGTGTTTATTTATATAAGTAAAATTTTATTGAATAATTCTTTAGATATAACTAACAGTAGTATAAAAGAGATGTAAGTAATTGTGAAAGGGATTTCAATTAAATGGTCAATATGTAAGTATTGAGGGGGGAGAGATTTCGAGATGAAAAAATGAAGGAGGGAGGGGAAGACTACTTACATGGCTACGAAATAAATAAATCAAATGTCTGTTCACTTTTGTGTCTCTAGAACTGCAGGAAGTGTGGCCGATGTTCCTGCCAAAGTTCTTGTGGTGGTCAGTGAGTACAATGTCACAAAGCTGGACATTGATCCTTTGACTGACCTCCCCCAGGAGCAGCTGATGACTGTGAGTCAGGTTTATCTTCATCCAGACTACGTCCAGACTTCAAAAGCAAGTAAGTTATATTTAATGTTTTCTAACTTCCCGCGATCGAAATGACTCTGCCACTTTGTTAAATAGATTGTTTACTACTATAGATCCTTGTTACCGCATACATCAAAGTCATAATAGTAAAAACAAGATTACAAAGAGAGTTTGTGTTGCCACACAAACTCAGAGTCGGCCCCCGGGGGAGACGAATTCCTTTCGGATCCGCGTATTCGCTGGTCGACAGAGGATGGCATCTAGCAGGGTAGGAAACCAGGACAGTAGAGATAATCGGTCCTGAGCGCTAACCGCACGACCAGGCATTGATCTTAATTTAATGACAAACTGGTTAAAAACTAATAGCCTACTATTGATAATATACCTACACATTACGGAATGATAACTACCGGATATGTACAATATGTCTGAAGAGCGATTTTAGATAATCTTTTGGTATCGAGCATTTTCATTTAAATGGAACTAGAATAAGGATGTACATCTACCTAAATTAAACTACTGATTAAGAATTAACTCTATATGACGTCAAAAAAAAAAAATTCCATTACGTCACACGTCCTAGTTAGACTAAAAAATGTCTTCTATACGAGCAGCTTCTCAAGGGTTCATATACATTGGTGCACCAAGTTTGTTCTTTTAGCTTTTCATTTGATGGGCTAGTTAGGGTCTCCTTTATATATATATACCTATAAATGGATCAAAAACGCTTTTTTTTTTGTTTTGTCTGTCAGTCTGTCTGTCCGTTATGTTAAAGGCGAGAAAAAAAAAGACTAATAGTTATTGAAAATCTGATTAAAATTTAATTTCCTTTCCGAAACATCGCATTAGTTTTAAGTTTCTATAATAGATTGTTACGGATGTTTATATATTTATAGTGAGAGAAAATAAGAATTCCGGATTAATCAAATACCGTTAAGTAAATTTGTGGAATGGTCTGTTATGAAAATTAGATGTACCATTGACTAATGGAGATTTTTTCAAACCATACTTTGGTGTTAGGAAGTTGTTCTCCTTAAAAATCGGAGCATAATATTAAGGATAATTAGATTTTCTAACGTTATAGCAAGAAAGTTAAATGTAGTGTAAGAGAGAAGTGCCCATTTAACATAAATAGAGTTAAACTATTTTTCATAAAAAATCATGAACTACCAATTTTCGTAAATGAGAAAATTATTTGTTTTATTTATTAGAAGAGGGATTTCAAACATTTATTAGCGATATTAGATTAGTCGTATAAAATTCGGATCATTTTTGGCGACGATTTGTAAGAAAACTAAGGTAATGTAGGTCGATTTCTTTTTCGAAACAAAATCCGGAACATTCTTTACCGATTAAACAACTTTTATTATGTTTCGGCAAAAAAATTAACAGTAAAATAAGTCTAAAAAGTGATTTTCAATAACCGTTTCTAGTGAATTACTTTCTTATTTTAAAATCCTAAATAACCTATTGTCGATATTTTGAAAAAAATAAAATTATTTGACATAAATTTGTTTTAAGTTAAAAATTCGGAACAATTGATATTGATAAATTGATAAATAAACTATAGTGACGTAGTGTCAAAGAATATAAATGTAATATTTGTCAATTATGCGATTTCAAACAATCATTTGACATAATTTATTTTTTATAAAACAATATCCGGAACAACTTTATAGTTAATGAAATATAAATCAGTATAGATATTTTTATTTAGCATTTATATGCTATTTACATTTAAAAAACCGGAACAATATATTAAAGATCATGTGTTTCTTGCAACGTTTAAGCATGGAAATAAAATCTAATATAAGTTAGAAGCGCAAACTAATATTCATTGGCATTGATTTGTTTTTCCCAAAATATCCGGAACAATCTATTATAGATACTTAAAACTATTGCAATATTTCTGAATGAAAAATTAAAGGTTAAATCAGATTTACAATAGCCTCTAGTGTTATTAGTTAATCTAATGGTGACGGACAGACCGACCAACAGACAAAACGCACAAAAAGAATCTTCTTTTTTTGGATGGGGGCACTAAACAAAAAGTAAATAAAATCTGATTTTTTTTAAAGTTTAAGAAATTGGTTTAGTACTACATCATGTTGCGACGTTACGCTACAGCACGAAAGTCGCTGCATTAAAAGTCCATTTAAAAAAAATGTGCGTGATATTTACATACAAAGTGCATTATTAGCATTTATAAACAAACAGAAATGTTTTCTTTTAATTTAAGCAGCTAGTTGACCAGAAAAAACATCTTTAACTATTATTTATATTTGTTGTAAACATTTTCTTTACATTTTATAAATATATTTAAATATATATAAAATACATAAAAATTGTCCATCTTTGTTAGCATATTGTAACATTGCCTCCCTTACATTATCGTGATTGTTTTAGAATTGGCCTATTTTTATGTAAAAATCGCTTGCATAATTAATTTTATAAATTAAACGGTTTGCTTTTAGAAAACCAAAAGTAGCCGTTGCACCTAAACTTTTCAAGCCGCATTTAATGATGAAATAATATTTTTCATATCTCTTCTAGTTTTTGAGATCTGAGTGTGACAGACAGACGGACATTTTGCACAAACCTAATTGCGGCCTTTTGCCCTTACGGGGGCCGCTAAAAAAGCAAGGTTACAAAGACTGTTTGTGTGGAAACACAAACTCAGAATCGGCCCCCGAAGTGGTCCACCCAGGCAGGTTTCAATATTTTTTCAGAAAGAACATCAGAATGACACTCTATAAAATAAAAATGACAGAAAAGAATGGAGAAAGAAGGTTGACAGATCTTGTGAGATGCCCCATCGGTCCAGCAGACCAAAGGATAGGTGAAAGTGAATGTGGAGTTACATTACTATAGACCATTGCAGTTCACGCGATAACATGAAAAACTACTTATTAATTTTTAGCGGCCCCCGAAGGAGGAAAAGACGCTATTAGTTTTGTGCGAAATGTCTGTTTGTCTGTCCGTCCGTCCCGTTTAGATCTCGTAAACTACAAAAGATATTGAAAATCCGACATCACAATATTTTAGACCATTCAAAGTTCTGATGCAACGGCTACTTTTTTTTCTTAAAGTGAAAAATCTAATTTTTAAAATCAGTTATGCAAGCAGTTTTCTAAAGATAAAAAGCTAATTAGTATGCATTATAAGTGACACCTAATTTAAAACGAATAGTAATCTTGTAAACTCCATTTTCCTGAATTGTTACAAATTGCAAACGCAATGAGCTATTAACAGATTTTTTTTTTTTTGGTTCCGTTAGATAGATAGATAATATTTACCTAACTGTTATTGATGTCAATCATGCGGTTAACTTACATCTGGTTTTTATTATTTCTCATACGGTGAGAAATCAGTTTAAAAAAGAACACCACATTTGAAGTTCAAGCATCAGCAAAATTGTAATATGAGCAATGCAGGGTTCTGTTAGTCATAATGTGGATTATCATCAGTGCATCTGTAATGTAGGTTATCATTAGTGAATCTATAATGTAGGTTATTATCAGTGCATCTATAATGTAGGTTGTCATCAGTGCATCTATAATGTAGGTTATCATTAGTGCATCTATAGTGTAGATTATCAGTGCATCTATAATGTAGGTAATCATCAGTGCATCTATAATGTAGGTTATCATCAGTGCATCTATAATGTAGGTTATCATCAGTGCATCTATAATGTAGGTTATCAGTGCATCTATAATGTAGGTTGTCATCAGTTCATCTATAATGTAGGTTATCATCAGTGCATCTATAATGTAGGTTATCAGTGCATCTATAATGTAGGTTATCATCAGTGCATCTATAATGTAGGTTATCAGTGCATCTATAATGTAGGTTGTCATCAGTTCATCTATAATGTAGGTTATCATCAGTGCATCTATAATGTAGGTTATCAGTGCATCTATAATGTAGGTTATCATCAGTGCATCTATAATGTAGGTTATCAGTGCATCTATAATGTAGGTTATCATCAGTGCATCTATAATGTAGGTTATCAGTGCATCTATAATGTAGGTTATCACCAGCACATCTATAATGTAGGTTATCATCAGTGCATCTATAATGTAGGTTATCATCAGTGCATCTATAATGTAGGTTATCAGTGCATCTATAATGTAGGTTGTCATCAGTTCATCTATAATGTAGGTTATCATCAGTGCATCTATAATGTAGGTTATCATCAGTGCATCTATAATGTAGGTTATCATCAGTCCATCTGTAATGTAGATTATTATTTCTCATACGGTGAGAAATCAGTTTAAAAAAGAACACCACATTTGAAGTTCAAGCATCAGCAAAATTGTAATATGAGCAATGCAGGGTTCTGTTAGTCATAATGTGGATTATCATCAGCACATCTATAATGTAGGTTATCATCAGTGCATCTATAATGTAGGTTATCATCAGTCCATCTGTAATGTAGATTATCACCAGTGCATCTATAATGTAGGTTATCATCAGTGCATCCATATGTAGGTTATTTGTGTCGCAATTTCTCTTCAGTAAGTAATTCATGGACCAACTGTTTGGAACTCGTTCACTGTTGAGTCCAGCCCACATACTTCACTACATTCAAGAACATTTAAAAATACGTGCTCCAAATATTTTTACATTCATCTTATTTGAATGAGTTTATGACTGCTACGTTCCATTGTTTTTTTTCCGAATGGCGATATATAAAAAGTTATAATTATTGTTTATTTCCTTACGTAGGTCAATATAGGAGAACTATATCATATGTATGTGTAACACTCATAATAATAAGGCCTGTCGCGGAGTCTGAAGAATAATGAGGAATGCAATTTTTTCCCATGGCTACGCCGCCCCAGCTGTGACATACATATTTGACCACATGCAGCACAGACCTAATCATTGTCCGTCAGTGGTCAATTTAGATTTTCTATTGATCGTCTACGTCTGTCCTAGGCAGCTTATTTTCTTTAGTCTCTAATGTGTACCCCGCGGCCTTTATAAGTAACCTCCAGCTGTCTCGTTCTGAGGCCGCATGCAACCAGGTGCTCTCTTCTATGTCAGCTTAAGCAAGTTGGCGCCTAAGCTGGTCTTTAAATCGTTTCCATGGGCACCAACTTTCAGCTCTAAAAAAAAAAGACGTGTGGGTCATAGGTGCCCTGCCCAGCGTAACTGTCGGACCATAACAAGTCCTTCTATATTGTCCATACCGGCGTTCGCAAGGACATCACTGTTGCGTAGTGTAGTCTTGCCACCGTATGTCCATGATGGAGCGCAATCATCTTTGATGAAGGCGCTCAAGTAGTCTTAAGTTTTTTCTGTATAATACCCATGTCTCACATCCATGTAGAAGTAACACTTATAAGTCACAAACAACTCTGTTGAAGACAAGTGTATCTATTTACAGACAACGATGTTGCCTTGATCAAGCTGCAAACAGCGATCTCTGGGCGCTGTTCCAACACCATCTGCCTGCCTACTACCGCAGACGCCGCCAACACATGTAACGGTTATAACGAATGCGTCGTCACCGGATGGGGTTTGACCTCCACAGAGAAAATAGGCGGTAATTAACAAAATTAGTTTCAGTTTTTATGCAACCTACTGAAGTATCACAGAGTTATCTCTCATCATGACATCGACTTTTATGAAAAGTTACTGTAGATGTTTAGCATGTGTACGTGTATATGGGGGCGAGGTGACTGAGTGGGTAAGCGCTTGGCACTTGAATTAGAAAAAATATATGGAATTGTCATTTGCATAAAAACTATTTTAAAAAATCTTAAACTGAAAGATATCATTCCTTACATTAAGTAGATTAAATAAAAATAAGTGTATTTATATATAACTAGACATATGTTACCCACGACCCGCGTGTCTTTTTTTTGCGCATTACTGTCGATATAGTCACAATTAAACGAAATAATAATGTAATAAGTAAAGCGAATGTGTCAATGTAAAAATAGTGTGAATGAAGCTATCAAATCAAAATAGCTAATAGGCTTAAATCCATTTTTTCAAATTAAAACATTTGCTTGTAGGCCTACATATATTTGATTAAAATTTGAGATGAATAGACTTAATTTTGTATGTTCATGTTTTAAAGTATGAAGTAGATCTTGAGGTAGACATAGATCTAAATCTACACTAATCTAGAGTTAAAAATTGGCTTTTATAAAGTTCATTCTGTGTTGCGCATGCGTGACCTTTTTTCATGAATGAATATAGGCCTATGTCAACGCGGCTACGCAACTTTAGCGAACAGCGAACGATTGTATTAAAAATGCTTTAGAAAAACAAATTTGAATGTTAAATTGATTAAAATATCAAATGAATGGACAATAATTAGTATGTTTATGTGTTAAAGCACAAAACTATCTTTGCGAAAAGAAGTTTTATCATCTTAGAGTTCAATAAGAGTTTAGACCTAGACCTAGGAATAGACTCAGTAGAAAGATGTGTTAATGTGTAACCAATTGGTAATGTCTAATGAAAGAATGTTCGCCAGGAAATCTGTAGTCACAGATATCAGGAACTAATTTATGTAAAAAATGCTTTTGAAACACAAAATTGAAGGTTAATTTTATTATATAATGAAATCAATGGATCTTCTTTTGTATTTTCATGTGTCAAAGTAAAAAACTATCTGCGCAAAGTGTATTTCTTAAAATTAGATCTAAGTCTAAATCCTTTCGATCTTTTCTCATGTCAACATTATTAACCATGGCCTAGATCCATAAAATACTATAGCTGTAATAGAGTCGGACAACTTTATTTTTTTTTGAGGGTCTTAAGTTTGTTTTTGGGCTACAATACATACACTACGGTCTAAGTTAGTACCCAAGGAACATTCCTGCCTAGTTTTATCAAGATTGGTCAAGCGGTTTTGATGTCTATTAGTAACATACACACATACATACATACATACATACAACACACATTCTACTTTATAATAATATAGATTACTTAGACATTTATACGGTATTTATAGCCAAGTAATTAGATCTATGTGGAAACGTTTGTTAGCTAAAAATATTTAACATTTAGGCAGGGAGAAGGACAGATATACGGCTAAATGGACGGATTGATAGATAAATAGATAGATAGATAAATAGATAGATAGATAGATAGATAGATAGATAGATAGATAGATAGATAGATAGATAGATAGATAGATAGATAGATAGATAGATAGATAGATAGATAGATAGATAGATAGATAGATAGATAGATAGATAGATAGATAGATGAATAAATAGTCCGCATTTATTAATTCTTCTATTGGTCTCCAACAGACTACTTTGGCGGACTCTTCTTCGGAGCGGTCAGTCTGCTCTCCCAGGAAGCCTGTGATTTGATCAGCACACGTCAAAGTTTACCAAGACCAGTGGGCTCTACGTGCATGTACCCTAGGGACATTATCACTGGTGCCTGCGATGTAAGTCTCTACGCACACACAACACAGAAACACACACTCACACTCTCTCTCTCACTCACACACATACTCACACTCACAGATGCTTAAAGAAATATAAATGACACATTAAATAGGCCTAACGTCCAACATATTACATTGAGGCAATAAGATTTACAGATGCCATTTGATAATTAAATGAAATGTTCTTTGAATGACATAGATACTACATAGTTTCAATCCCGACCATAAATGAGTGTTGAGAACTCCCGGCCTGGCTTTGACAAGGACACATAAACGTATGTATTTCAACTATTCAAAGAAACACCAGAGATGTATTAAGAACAGAATATATATTTAATAAAAGTAATCAGAATAAACTTATATCTGTAAATAATGTCATCAAATGTTGAACTATAGAATATACCACAAACTATGCAACTCCCTTATACTGTCCTTCTACTATTAGTCTCAAACCTCAGGCCTCTGACAACAATAACAATCTCTTAAGGGACGTCACTCTACCCCAACCAATGGACCAAAGAAATAACAACAAATAAACCTAAAAATTGTTAACTCTGAGACCCAAGAGTCTATGAAGTGCCATCCACAATACTACATTTAAACACTATCACCCATGAGAATGCAAAAAGATTCTGATGACAACAGTTAGCAGTCAATGAAATGGAACAATTATTTCAGCACTTTTGGAAACGTTTGATTGCTAGCAGATACTATACATTATGAAAAAAAAAATGACATGGAACATAGCATAATAGTCTCAAGCCTTATGTTACCAAGTTAATTAAGAGAACAAAGTGAAGAATATATAGTGAGACAAGCCCAGACGATGACTTGAAACATTGATCCCAACCCGGCGCCATCACCTAGCAGCAACCAGTTACCAAACAAACATCCACTTTCACCATCCCTCTCTCCAAAACAAAACAAAAAAAAACTTTTAAGCGAGTCTAGTTATTTGGTCCAACATTGCCACTCTGTGTCACGTGATTACACTCTCCCAACACAGAGCCTTCCATAAAAAAAACTCAATGCTTAGGGTCAACACGAAATGGAGCTCGAGGCTTCTTCCAAATACAATCAAAAACCCAAATTTAAATTGCATTTAGCTCGCTCTCTCTAACAATACAACAAAACGATATTAATACATAACATACAGATAGCTTCAAGGTAGTAGTAACGAAACTAATGAAACCTACATGGAGTTTGAAGGTTTTATGGCTGAAACAAATTATAAATAAACCTGACATGTAACATATAATAATAGCACCACTAAGGTTAACAATGTTATAAAGAGTGGACGAGGGCGTGTAATCAAGTGGCCCAGGGGGTGGTGATGCTAACGGAGACCAAGAGATCTCAAGTTCAACTCGCGTGATGTTTTTGTCCTAATTCTGCGGTGAGTCGTTTGTACTTTCCATAAAATATTCTCAGTAACAGCAGTAAGAGCTAGTGTGAACACTAAATTACTATTATTATTAATAGATTTACGATTATTTAACTTATTAATTGCATTAATTTCCATTTCGTAGTTGAACTGAAGGGACTTCACCTATCTCTTAGTCTGTTGGACTGTTGGGGCACCACGCAAGATTTGTCAACCGTCTTTATCCCTTTCTCTCTGTCTTTAGCCTCGGATAAAGCTTCGTTCATTTCTTTTATATTATCTTTCAATCACTTTCTTGTCTGCCTCTTCATCTTGTCCTGGTTCTGTTCCCTGGCGGTGTAGTCTTACAGTACCTTCATAGCCCCCGAGAGCATCTTCCATTATCTTTTAATCCTATTACGATTGCTTAATTTATTAATGGCATTAATCCCTATTTAGTAGTCCCACTGATGGGAACTAAAATGCCTACAAAAAAGGTTTTGTTCATCTAACAATCTTATCAAGATTAATAATTAATTTCAAAGCGGTGGAGGTTGATATTTTGTATATAACTAGATCGTAGTGAAGATTGATAGACTTTCGGTTTCTATATTGAAAAACATTTTGCATAGAAATTACTCACAGAAAACAATTGTTGTTTAAAATATTTTGCAAGTCCTTTACATTTAATCGTCAAGACTTTGCTTCCATTTTTAATTTTAAAAATGTTTTATGAAGTCTGTATATTTAGGGGTGTTTCCTTGACAACGGTGAATAAATAAAAATAATTTATATCATGAAGGCTTCTTTTGTGTGTGTTTTTCTTTCGTCTATTATAACTGATATCTCAACCAATTTTTCTCTTTCTGCAGGGTGATGAAGGAGGAGCGGTTATGTGTTTTGACGGACAGAGGTGGACAGTTCGAGGGATCCTTCCTGCGAATTCGTGCCTGAACGGCCAGTACTCATTTTACCCCACAGATGTGAACCTCTACCTGGACTGGATCAACACGGTTGTGACTGCCAATGGTGGTTATTTGTAGACCTCAACTCAGAAATAGTTTTTTTATCATGGATGTGTTTCTTTTAATTTTTTCTTTAAAAGGAAACCTCAGCATTGAAAATTATACTACTAAAAATGTTAAATTTTGTTTTTCTAAATAATCACAATTCTTGTTTCATTAAAAGATTTGCCATTTTCTGCATATTATGACGTTTAAGTTAATTCTATAGTTAGCATCATGTCTAAATTTATCTTATGAGAGAACTCATATCAGTTAAAAAATAAACGCTATTTTTATAGTGGGATGTTAGTTATGTTTTTCCTACATAAATGCATACTTTTGATGTAATTGAAATATATTGTTGCATGTATATTAATCATAGGTATGGTTAAGGACGTTTACCATTCAGTTCAGTGTAATGGCGACCGTCACGTTATATTACTGCAATTAATTAAAACAACACATATTTTGTTATTAATAAAAGTTTCTTATATTAGTTGAAGAAATGTAATTCATTTGTTACCACAATAACATAGATACATTGTATCTGCACAGCAGATAAAAAACGGAATATATTCCTTCCCCACCCTCGAATTCTAAAAATCCTCGAATCACTGATGCAATTTTAAAAAGCAAATGTATATTATATATCATCATAATAATAATAATAATTTTATTTATAAAGCGCTGTTAACAAACAAAATGTAGGTTCAAGGCGCTGGGATAACATTACAAACATAAACACGTGAGCTAAAATGGCAAGCTAATCTAAAAAAGTTTTAAATAGGTCTTAATGTTCTTCTTAAAAGTAGTTCCAAACCTTTGGTCCGTACACTGAAAAAAGCCCGCAGACTGTAGCTTTTGAGGGAGAAACGTGGCACTACTAAAAGCGTTGAGTCCACGCAGGGCTCTCTGGGGGACATATGGAGTAATCAGTTCGCTAAGGTACAAGGGCATCTTATTGTTATATATACACTGATGACAAAGTGTGGCCTCCTTGTAGTCGATTTTCGCTTTCACTGGAAGCCAATGGAGCGTGCGCAAGAGCGTAGTAGCAGAATCTCGTCTTGTTTTAGTAGGACTATTCGTGCGGTGTTGTTCTGAATACGTTGCAGTTTGGCGATTCTGTCATCAGGTATGCCAGCGCTAGCACGGCGTTGCAGTAATCAAGGCGGGAGGGTATGAATGTTACAGCTAGCTTTTTAGTTGACTCCGTTGTTAAATATTGTCGGATCTGGCCTAATCTGCGCAGCTGCAAATAAAGACCTTTGCAGAGCTGACTTACGTGTGGGTCGAAAGATAGTGCTGCGTTAAAGAAAACTCCAAGATTCTACTCTACATGGAAATAAGGAACCGTTCGGCGGATTTGGAGGCACGCTGCCTCCATAAAAATCTGTCACTATTAATGTGTGAAGCCTGTTCCCACCTGGTGTCCACTGCTCTGAGGTCTTCCATGAAAGTGTGGCGGCAAGTTGTACTAGGAAGTCCCTGTGTGCGCTTTCCTCGTAATGTCATGTCATGTCATCGCGATTCTTAGTAAGCGTAATTCACTTTGTCGAAGAACATGTCCCGCAAACCTCATGCGACTCTCTGTCACAATCTTACTAAGGGGTCGACTTCCAGTTAGGTATAGCATTTCCTTGATTGAGACCCGATCTCTATAACTGACTCCTAAAATCCATCTTTGTTGAGCCACACCTTTGTTGAGCCACATCTTTGTTGAGCCACATCTTTGTTGAGCCACATCTTTGTTGAGCCACATCTTTGTTGAGCCACATCTTTGTTGAGCCACATTTAGTTGTTTTTTTTTATTTTGGCAGATGCACTTCATTAATGAAGCCCAGCGACTGGTATAAATTTGTAACCTCTCTTGGCTACGCTCTTGGAATTAGGCGACTTTAGTTTGCTTTAGATTTTAAAATATATGGAAGGGAAAATGTATCGTCAAAATCATCTGTTGGGGGGGGGGGGGGTGAACTCAAAACCCCCTTTGGCTACGCTCATAGAATTTTGTGTATGTAATTTCCATTTTTTGTTTATATTGAAGAGGTGGTTTTTAGCTACAAACCCCACTGAAGCGTGTTTTAAACTCAAAACCATTTGAAGGGTTTTTAATTTAAAGCTCTCTGGAGGAGGGGGTTTGAACTCAAAACCCCTCTTGGCTACGCTCATAAAATTATGAGTATGTAATTCGCTTTTTTAAAGAGGTGGTTTTTAGGTTCAAACCCCGCTGAAATGGGGGTTTTAAACACAAAACCCCTCATGGCTACACTCAAATAATCTGTTTACTAATGTATGCTTTTGTCTTAAATTGAAGAGGGGTTTTACTGTACAAAAATTTCGGAGGGGGTTTTAAAATGAATATCTTTCTTAGCTATGCTTTTGAATTTGGGGATTGTCGTTTGCATTATTTTTTTTTGTTTTATAGAACCGCAAAACCGCTGGTAAGGTGTTTTAAACTCAAAACACTCTTGTCTGCGCTAGCGCAAGTGATGGTTTAATATTAAAATCTCACCTAAATAAAGAAAATCAAAGCAAAAAACCAGTCACCTGATTCCAACTCCTGGCTACGCCCATGATATATATATTGTTTGTTCTTTATGTATTAAAAGTGCACACCAGAGTCTCATTAGTCATCACCTCCTTGATGCCATTTGCATTATCTCTTACTCTCTACTCGTATCAATTTATTTATATTTTTAATCCTAGAGATCTACATGTAAATGAACGATAGTAAGTCAATATTAGTTGGTGTTCCCCTAAAATTAGTCGACGTGAGAATAAATACCCAAGCGCTTTCCACATCAGTGCGCTAATGAAACCGTTTTGCTTAGAAGCAGTCGTACGAACTTTTGATGCATATTTACAATGTCAGATTATTTAGCATGAGTCTTTCTCAGCGTAACCCTCATAGTACTTTTCTTTCCGTCTCTTTCTGTATTTTGTTCTCGTTCTCTTGTTCATTCTTTTCCTTTTCCCACTCATTGTTTTATCTCTTTCTAGCACTCCTTTTCTCTCTTTCTCAGCCCTTTACGTAATCAAATACTCTCTCACCTCATCCTTCAATATTTTTGAAGTTCTGATTTTGTATATCCAGCCATTATCTTTATATCTTTGAGTCTGCCTCTCTGAGTCTGCCTCTCTAAGTCGGTCTTGCTGTCTCTCTCTCTCGCTCTGACTCCGTCTCTGTCTCTCTCTGTCTCTCTCTCTCTCTCTCTCTCTCTCTCTCTATATATATATATATATATATATATATATTAAATAGTAAATACTTAATGTAGAACACAGTTGGCGCTGTTGGTAAGAGCCCATTTTTCTTATATTTATATATATATATATATATATATATATAAGAAAACATAAAATATATAAGATAATTTTTATTGATTGATCCAATCAAATGGAAATTCAGTTTGACAACAATTGACAACCTCAGCGTAACTACAGTAACAATAACATTCTAGATACAAACAACATTCACACACGAAACACATACACACTCACAACCAGCTCTTTATGAATTAGACTTCTATGTACTTCTCGATGTCGACTGCTGATCTTGTAACACTCTGACCGAAAGTGGGATAAAGGAGTTTTGAAATCTTTCTGTTTTAGTCGTAATGGAAAGGAGACGACCACTTCGTTCAGATCTTATGTAACAGTGGTTTAATGGGTGCTGGTTATCTTTAAGAATCGTGAGTTTTTTGGAAAGGCATCTTTCATGGAAAAACCCTTCAAGAGATATATAGATCTGTGTGTGTGTGTAAAGGGCCGGATTTAAAGGAGTGCAGGTGGGACAGTCACGAGGTATCCACAAAGGGATCCACAAAAGAAACAAAAAAAAGAATTACTATTTTGACTCACATTCGCTGTGAGTTTCTATACCCCGCTATAGGGCCAAAGATTTAAAATATTGTTTTCCAAATAATATATATATAATTTTCATTACATATTTTTATTATCTAGGCATCTCGTTTGCTAAAATGATATAATACTTGGTTTATCTGTGTTACTTGTTTACTAAATAATATTCTGATTTTATCTGGAATATCTGTTTGAAATAAAACCTACTCACACACACAAAAAGTACTGTAGAAGAAAAACAAAAGTATTTTTATACAAACACCGAAAACTAAAAAAATGTGTTGGCAAGGGGAACACAGTGTATAGAGAAACTCGATATTCACCGAACTTCAAAGGTAAAGCTAATGCTATTTATATGTAGCCCTTTATTAGTCACCAGACATACTAACAGGTGATGAATAATACAGCAATGAACAGTCATTAGTCAATTTGTAGGACACCCCCACGCACTTCATTGACAGGGTCAGCAGTTATATAAGTTCATGTCGCTCGTCCAATGACCAGTGATAGGTGGTCTTGCCCCTCCATTCAAAACAATCGTGCTTTTATTACTTTGGTGTTAGAGAATTCCTTACATAAGCGAGTGACTCAGGAAAATGTTGCTATGTTTGGTTACGATTTTACTAGGGGTTGGCCTATGCGTCAGTCAGCAAGGTATGTATCTTCCGTGGCATTTCTTTTTCAATTAAGGAAGTTAAAAATTAATTTTCTAGCATAAGAAAGTAACCGTGTAAATGCAAAAAGTATTAAAAAATGTAACAAAAAAAAAACAACAAGGTTACAAAGAAAGTTTGTGTGGAAACACAACTCAAAATCGGCCCCCGAAGTGGTCTACCTAGAGTCTTCACCAGGATTTGAAAACGGGACTTCTGGTTCCAAGTGCATTACTACTCAGCCACAACATCTCCATATTTTCATTTAGCGTACACTTATATTTTATTTAAATAATAACCATTAATTTTATCCATAAATTTAAAATTAATAAAGTGTTACATGTAATAAAGAGAAACTTAAAAAAGATGTATTCTTCTTACAAAAATTAGATAAATAGGCAAAACGAAAAAAAAAATTCTTGACCTATTTTAGTGAGCTAGCTAGAAATGAATTAAAAGACGTGGACTAGGTCTAATTGGACCAGACATTCCCCTCGCCAAATGAAAATTAATATCTCCATTGTCATTTGTCATACAAACTAGACTAGTTTTAGATCTAAATCTAGATTCAAGGTTAGGGTTAGATTTAGAACTAGATATAAAATCTTGATATAGAATCTACTATATCTAGACTAGAACTCGAAGGCTATTTATTTACTCGTTTAATCTTAAAATTACTAGACCAAGGCCAATGTTATGATCTGGAATAGTAGGCCTTTTGTTACCGGGTAAAATTACTAATGGTGTACTATGCTGTCGTTTCCTATACTATTGTTTACATAATAAATATATCTGCACCCCTAAGCAGTCAGAAGATAAGTTATTGCCTTATTAATTAAAAAAATATAATTTTGTTTTTATTATTAATGCATTTATTATAAATATATCTAGACCTGGGCTCTATTTAGTCATATTTAAACTGTCAAGTGTAGCCCCATATTATGCGGATATGTCAAAACTGCGCTCTATAATAGTGGCTCGTTATTTTTGAACCTTATAAGTAAAACAAAAATCGTATCAAAATGCTATTTAAAACAACGTTTGAATCAGTACTCTATTCAATGAGTTAGTTAATAAATGGAAATTATATTTTATAATGAACCATTGACATTTTTACCATTGTGATCTTAGATGCAAATTTTTTATACCAATGCGCGAATCTATGAATGTCTCGGAACCCACATGCTCTTTTATTACTGAAAAAATCCATGACCTTTTCAAAGAATGTTACCTCCCCTGATGTTTTTCATTGAAAAGTGGTGTAATTTTGTGAAAAATCTACTTGCATATATAATTTTAAAATTAGATGGTTCACTTTCGGAAAAGAAAAAAGTAGCCGTTGCATCAGTACTTTGAATGATCTAAAATATCATGATGTCCGATTTTCATTTTCTCTTCAAGTTTCTTCGATATAAACGGGACAGACGGACGGACAGACAGGCCACACAAAACTAATAACGTCTTTTCCCCTTTCAGGGGCCGCTTAAAAAGGTTAATGAAACATACCAAGAAAACAATAGCAGAAACATGACTTGATGAGGTCTTAGATTATCATCATCATCAGAGAGCCATATCACCGTGCAATGCACTGGACAAATAGTCTGCTTTTGTACACGATGTAGGTGTCACAATATAGACCAATGGCATGTGGGTTCCGAGACATGCGGAAGCAAGTCTGGGACAGTCGAAAATAAGCTGAGACTCTATTTTCTCTTCCTCCTTGTCGTGGGTCAATGTTTTGCCTAACCGTGTAAAGTATGAACAAAAGGGACAGCGGATGATACTGCATTGTAAAAAAGGCTAATATCTGTTTTCAGTTGAGGAAGTAGTCACACAAGTCTCCTGCAAGTCAACTCACAGACATAAAAAGTTTAAAACGTATTGTCCATTCTTTAACGAAGACCCGTCTCAACCACTAGTTGTAAGAATCGATAGTCAATATTCTGCACAGAAATGTCTTAAGGTAACGACCATGATTATAAGCTTAAATAACACTCCTAACATTTGTTGGTAACGCACACACATTGTGTTTGTAAACACCCATGTCTTGTGTTTTAATGAACATGTGTGTCAACATTGCAGTTGTGTTAATTGAAAGTTTCTCCTTCATATGTCTTAACGGAATCTAATTATTTAACTTTAACTTGAGTTGGTGCATGTGTTGATATGTCAAATGTTAATACGATAAGTACATACATAGTTTCGACCATCTTCGATACTATTATGACCACTTTGTCATTCAGAGGAATAAGGGTGTTAGGCCTACATATACAACAGCATCGACAACACTTTCGATACGTACACATGTCTTCTTTTTGCAGTGGCGTAGCTAGAAAGGGGGAAGGAGGGGGGAGAATGTGAAAATCCCCCAAGTGAGTATTTTTTTACATTAAATATTAAATAGCTAGTCGTCCGGCGGCGTAGCATGCGCCGCTATTTTGCAGGCCCGGCCTTAGGTGACCGCAGTGGACTCCGCACTTATGCGACCGCAGTGGGCCCCGCACTTTCATAGGACCTCTCTAATTCTAGGTGTATAAATTATTAAATTAAACCATTGTATAACTTATAACAGATTTCCCACGGCCTCCTGTCAATTTACCAGGAGCTCCTGAAATTACAACATATAAAAAAAAAGTCCTGGAAATATCCGGAAATTATTAAAATCTTTAGAAAACTCATGCAAATCTCCTGAAATATATAAACAAAAATTGTCATTTTGGGGTGTCATTCAATAAGGAAAATGCCAAACTTACGAGCGGCATTATGCGTCAGCCGTAATTGTGTAATCTGGTGAAAGAAGCTTATCGCGCCTCAAACTAATGAAGAATTAGTTGAGGTCAACAATTCTCAAAGATAGATTGAAACATTAGGTAATTCTTGCTATTGAGCGTGATCTATGTAGGAAACAGAATTATTATGATACTAGTCGATTGGCGGCGTAGCATACGCCGACATTTTACAGAGCCGGCTTAGGCCACTGCAACCTATGCGACCGCAGTGGGCCCCGCTTTTTATAGGACCCGAGCTAATTGTAGGTGTATAAGTTATTAAATTAAACCATTTTATAACTTATAACAGATTTCCCGCGGCCTCCTGATTTATCAGGTGCTCCTGGAAATCTCCTGAAATTGCAAAATATACGAAATAGTCCTGGAAATATCCGGAAATTATTAAAATCTTTTGAAAACTCTTAAAAATCTGTTGAAAAATATAGAACAAAAATTGTAATATTGGAGTGTCATTCAATATGGAAAACACAAATTCTACGCGCGATAAAAAACAGCATTATCACGTAATTGTGGAATCTGGTGAAATAAGCTTCTCGCGCCTCAAACTAATGAAGAATTACTTGAGGTCAACAATTCTCGTAGATTGAACGTTTGGTAATTCTTGCTTTTGAGCGTGATCTATGTAGGAAACATAATTCTTTTAATATACTGTCTGGCTTCGCTACACGCAAGGCTCGTGTAGTAATTCTGTGCGTATAAAAGAGTGAATAAAATGCAAAGACGAACATATTTGCTAATACAAACTCTTAATTTTCACTTTTATCCGTATCCCTAGCAAAAAATGGGCCCTGCTATTTAGTGACGGGTAAATACTACTTGTTCTCGCCTCTTGTTCTCTTAAGTTTCACTTATTATCCTTTTCCCTACCCAAACTTGGCCCCGCAAAATCCGTTTCGCATAGGGTCCCACAATGGTTAAGTCCGGCCCTGCTATTTAGTGTTTGTAAAATGTTTGTTTGTAAAATGTTTTACATGTTTCGGATGTTCCTATAGAATTGAAGATAGTTTACTTCCTAGTCCAAAACCTCCGCCAGGCCAAAGGGTGATGGAAGCGGGCAGGGTTGGATAAATCCAAACGACAGTCCAGCACGCAAATCGCACGACCATTGAGGGGTGAATACCCACTTTGTTCTCCCCCACCCCTCTTGTTTTTTCGTGGGGTGACTATCTGCAGAAATAAGAGTGATCTTTCCTTTACTTCTTGCTCGTCCAAACTCTTGAGCTAATAAGAGAATTATCTATATAGATACTGTATGACTTTGCTACGTGCAAGGCTCGTAAAGTAATTCTTTACATCATAATGAATGAATAAAATGCATAGACGAATTTATTTTCTAATACAAACTCTTAAATTTCACTTATTATCCGCTTCCCTACTCAAACTTGGCCCCGCGAAATCCGTTTCGCATAGGGCCCCACAATGGTTTAAGTCCAGCCCTGCTATTTATATATATATACATAGTAGATTACTTAGGTTAGTTCCTAGTCCAAACCTCCCGCAGGACAAAGGGGGGCGGGAGCTGGCTGGGTTTGATAAATTTAAGATATTGTCAAGCGCGCAGTCAGTCATCCGTAGTGTGAATACTACTCTTGTTTTCTCGTGGACTAACCGCAAAAATAAGAGAGTGATCTTTTCTTTACTTCTCGACCAAATTCTTGAGAATTATATATATAGATAGATACGCTAAATGCAGGGGCCCCCAAAGAGGTCAAGCTCCCCGTGCCCCCAAATGATGTCTAATTCCTAGCTACGCTGTCTTTTTGCATTGGAGGAGATAGGATTGTGTTTCTTTTCTTTTATGGTGCATAGTTTCTTATATTATGAACATAAGATGCTTAAAAACGAGTTAGATTTCTTTGGTTGCAGTCTGTCTTTTAGACGCGGATTTATGGATGTATATTATTGTATATATGGGGTCGCGTCTGAATTTGTGTGAAACACAAACTATTTTGTAATCTTGCTAAAAAAATTTTTGTTTGTAAAATGTTTTGCCTATTTCGGATGTTCCTTCAGAGTTGAAGATAATTTACTATCTTAGTCCAAACCTCCCGCAGGACGGCGGGGGATAGGAGCTGCAGAGTTTGAAACCAAGACCATCGATAAATCCGAATGACGGTCCAGCGCGCAAACCGCACGACCTGGCAGCCATCCTGGTACTTTTAATTTTAATTAGTTAATGCTTGCTGGGCTATGAAATATAGTAATATACTGATGGTTTGTGTATTAAAAGGTCACTTATGTAGGTGTGTTAAATGGTCCTGGCTCCTAATAGAGATTTATCTCCAAATAAGCAAACTCGGCACTCGTACAGATGTGTGGCTTCTAGTCCAGCGCCTTAATTGACTTTTTTTTTCATGTAAACAAACTCATACCTGTTTAGTTTACGCGTGTAGAGGTGTGGCTTGAAGCCCTGCCCCCTAATTCAGATTCACTACCAAATAAACCAATTGTTTCCCTCAGTGTCAACATACTGACCTTACTTCCGTCCTGACTTCACGTGGTCACCTGTCAATCAATAAACTCAATTTTATGAACAAGACAAATAAAAGGGAGTGGGAGTTGTTCATCTCTGCGGACTCTACCTCTGGAGATATTCCCGCACAGCTAGACAGACTTCTGGTCAGGGTGACTTAGTTAACTAGCCCCCCCGCAAAGGTTAAGACAATGTAAAAAAAAATGTGCCAGCCATTGCTGTTATGTATGTAATGGATATTTATAATGATATGTTTCATATCTATTTATATTAACACGCCTTGTCTTTATAATAAAAGCTGTTGGGCGCATATTCAAATATTTTTAAGCACATTATTTTATTCTAAACATAAATTTCAATACATTCCATAACAGACTTAAATGAAATCACGTCCACTTTATACATAGTAATAGAAATGCAGATACTACTGTATACTTTTTACTATCTGGTTAATTATTCTGCAGTGATATTCGCAGGAGAAGAATATGACTGGATAGTGAAACATGGCTAAATTTTCGACTGGAACGGAGCCGAGGCTACTATCCGGTGCACCCCTTATATATATATATATAAACACCTGTTTACTTGATATGAGAGCATTCTTTTATTTATATATTTGATATTTATTGTTTTTTTGGCACACCGGCACAATTGAGACAATTTAGTCCATGTCGTGCCTATAATCCCTCAAGGGTTATTTCTCCTTTATAGCTCAAGAGCTAAATGTTTTACAGTTAAGTTTTTAAAAATAGAGTTATTCATAGCTCAAATAGTAAAAATAGTGAAAATTTATATAATTTAATAAACAAAATAAATTTTATTTCTTGTTTCACATAAAAAAAAACGTTCAATATCAAAGAGTATAGTTTGAATGCTAGATGTTTCACTTTGCTCAAACTCAAGGTTATGCATTTTAAAAATATTTTTTTCAAGCATTCTACTCTCTCTATATGTATAAAATCCTCCCACATCATTCAAAATTAAATAACTCATTTTAAATATCTTTGTTTACTCTCAGGGTGTGACCTATGGTATCGAAGGTAACTCACGTATGTGGGTATCAGGGCACTGTAATGCGTTGTTCACTGTTTCCAGAGTGTACCCTTTCACCAACTCCGCCTGCATCACAAGCACCCCGACTGCTGTACCAACTACAACGACCACGGTATCCACGACCACTACGGCTACAACTACTACGACTCCTGTAGTAAAGGGCAAGTATTTTAGCAATTTCATTTTCTCGTATCGTTTATACCTGAACGTTTCCGATGAAATACATGTACTTCTGCTCCGGAGCTGTGGATTTATGTTGTTCACGTTGTAACTTCAAGCTGCTAGTCCAGCTTGCAAGCGTAATCATTCGTAAATGAAGAACTTGTTGTTTTTTTTTTAAAACATAACACAACATACTGCGATGTAAAGAAAAAAGAACTACAGAAAGTGTTAGCAAGAGTTAGTTGATTGAAACGTGGGAAAATTCATTCTTATACATTTCGAGTCCTTTAGAAAAACCAATATCCATTGTTTAAGATCGCAATTTCTCGGATAACTGAAGATATGATCTTTGCAGACACTATATTAAATAGAAATGAAATAGAAGAAAACCAGAAGATGCGACTCGGTTTTTGCAAAAAATGTGTGGGCATGAAAAAAGGATATAAAAGAGGCGAATTCTCTTTGTCAAGAGAAGTTGTGAAAGAAGCATCCTACAAAAGTGTGTCTTTGTCTTGTCTCAAAAGTTTGAAAATAAGATCAATGAAATCACTCTTTCGATAAAGACATTGATTGGTAGAATTACTTGAGCAGAATGGGTGTGGCAAAAATAACGTGTACAAGTGTACAATTATCTAAGGACAAAACTCCCTCATATTAAGCCATATCTCTTAGTACCGAGAGATTAATTTCAATTTTTAAATATCAAACAAATAATTAATTCATTATTGCAATTATTTAATTGACTCATTTGTAATTTTAAATGCAAAAATAATTGTGTAAAGTTTCAACTTGATCTCAAAATGGATGTGGGAGAAATAAAGTGTTAAAATTTGTACCAGACAGACAGAAAGACAGAGTGACTTGATATAACTTTGTAAAAGGAGAGAAAGAAAGTGCTTTAAAAATTTTGATTCTACAGTAAAAAGTACAAAAAAAATACTATAAACCTATATATATGCCTTATCTTTTAGTTATAACAAGGTTACACCAAACAAAAAGCTATTTATAGTATTTTTTCGCCATAGATAAAAATCTAAAATTGTGTAGATTTTATTTCTTGTCTGATAATTCTAAAACCAAACATCTTATAAACACTACATTTCCTACAAAAGAAACAAAATAGGAGTAAGTCATTGGCGCTTTAAAATATTGTCAGATATATCATCTTGTTTAATGTGTACCTGTCTTCCTATGTAGACATATGTGGGGTGTCCAACAAGATTGCCCGTATCATCGGCGGCACCGATGTCAAAAGCTGTGAGTTCCCATGGATGGCCATCGTCTACAACAAGGTTAAATACAACAAATGTGGGGGCTCCATCATTGACAGCACCCACATTCTGACTGCCGCGCACTGTGTGACAGTATACAATAATGTGTAAGTACTCGGAGGCGCCGCCAGCTATAACTGAGCTACATACAAGGCAATGTGTAGCTATTTGAGAGTGTTCCTATAGCTAAAAAGTATTTCATTTAAATGTCACTCAGCAACGTTATTGTTTATACTTTGACTTACACCGATGTCACATAGGGGTTGCCCTAGAGGATTGTCATGGTCGTTATCTAGGGGGATGGATCTCTAGGAAGGGACTACAAGCCCTTTTTCAGTCTCTTCACCACAGGAATATTTAACATGTAATCGGGGAGCATTAACATTCTCTCCAAAGAGACACAACTCAGAACTTTATAGTTTATGAAACACTTTATTAACTATTCAACTTATTTACAAATAGTACGTATGTAGATCATCAGATCTACATTAAAAATCAATGAAATTAACAATATACAAAGTATAACATGAAATATCTGCAATAGTACTCCTCTACTAAGCAACTCTCGAGTGCCTCAAACAAAAGTATAGTTTCCGGCTCTAAAAATATCCGCAGTCTCGCTCTTTCAGATCCCAGTCACCAACTCGCTCTCACATCAGGTCCCAGTCACCAACTCGCTCTCACATCAGATCCCAGTCACCAACTCGCTCTCACATCAGATCCCAGTCACCAACTCGCTCTCACATCAGGTCCCAGTCACCAACTCGCTCTCACATCAGATCCCAGTCAACAACTCGCGCTCACATCAGATCCCAGTCACCAACTTGCTCTCTCATCAGAGTCCAGTTCACAATTAACTAAAAATGCATACATCTCATCTACCCTTACACTCATTCACTTGAATCTGTTGACCATAATTTCACCATCTCGTGCAAGCCTTGCTAGAGTGAAACCATAAATTTAGACCTACCATTATAATAGCTAACACAATTTTGTAACAGTAGTTGGGGACTCGCCACTAGCACTGTCTCTCAGTTAATGTGATTCCTGATGTAGTAAAAAGATCTTCTCGTTTAGTCGCTAAATTCTACAATTCCATTAATTCCTCGTAGTTGAGGACCAGAAAAAGCTTGTATAAATAAGTGCAGGACGGCACAATGCCCTGTTAATTCATATTTTGCAGGCCAGATTTCAACTCACGGTGTCCGCGATGCGTAAAGAAAGAGGAAATCGTGTCACATTCTTTTAGCTGTCCCAGAAACGATGTATCCATTTCCTAGAGGTCTGGGAAGCCAAATGTTCTTGACATGTTTAGTGAAATATATGTATTGCGCATAAATTTTTTTTTATCTAGGGCTTCAGTAAAAGGGGATTTAAGTCTCTCAAGCCCCGGAGTATGATGACGATTCGTCCATTTTTTCTCAGCATTCTTCTTGCAGCCTGACAGTTTTCAGTTAGAGGCAACTTTACTGTAATTCTATTATACAGAAAAACATACATCATTATCAACATCCAACTCCATTTGAATGGGAGTTCGAGAGGCTCAAGTCGTTAGACTACCTTTCAAGAGAGGCTGATTTTAAATTCCTATTCAAACTGCGTGTGCGCCTTAACCGCCATTTGTCCACAAAGTTATCGGAGCAGATCACGATAAACAAAAAGTTTTTATTTTACAAGGCGAGTACTAAGTATAAATGCCATAAACTGTAGTATATTTTTTTTTTCAACTGAAATAAATTCGTGATATTATACTTACAAAATTGCATTTCTAGTGAAATGTAGATGGTCTTTCGTATCCACGGGCAATTGGTTCCCTTTACTCAAAAGAAGTTCTTTTCACTTACGACAATATTGTTATGTTTAAAGGGGGTCTGGACTATTCTGTTTAATCACGACATTCACATCAAACATTGGATGTGGGCTATTACAACAAATGTGTTCAATCGTTTGATGAAACTAGCATGACGAAACAAACTTGATATGAAATGGGTACAAAAATGAAATAGATGCCAGTATAATATAATTTAATTAATACATTTATTTATTTATTTTGATTTACAATAACTGACGTTCGTGGATATAAACTCTCTACAGTACAAAGGTCACCAGAGTAGAACCTGCCGCAAACTTTATAGTATTTACTGGATCCTTGAGTCTCAAAACCGCTAAAAAACGATCTGTGAAAGAGGTCATAACTCATGAACAGTACAGCGGAGCAACATTAGGTAATGCATGGCGTAGTGAATAAAACATTTCTTGTCTGTAACAGGAGTGTGCATTGTCTTTAGGCAAACTTGTTCTCTGCTCTCTACATAAATCATAGTCATGAATTGATTTGACATATTCTCTGAGTAGTTTGCAATCTCTTCGAGGGTGCATGAATACTGAGGTGAAAACGACTCTAATGATTTTCTTAGAAACTGATGTATTTATGTCTTTGGGAATAACCTACCAGAAAATTGGCCACACACAGTGATAAATCTGATTTGAACGGTATAAATTTTCAAAATGTATTCAGTTTAAAATTAAATTTAGCTATTTTCAACAATATTTATGCGGGCTACGTACTGTGTCTCTCACATTCTATGCTTTTTTTTTTATAAAGCTTATATAATGATTAACTTATTCTGTCTGGATGTATGGATGGGTGTATGTATGGATGGATGTATGTATGGATGGATGGATGGATGGATGGATGGAATCTAGTACATGCTATGTACATTCCCATTCTCATTTTGCACAATCATTCATTGTCGAATACAATGCATAAATCAATAAAAAAATTAAACAATTGTTTAATTATTCGTAATTAATAAATTTCTTTTTATATAGGAAAAGGAGCTAAATCTTGCAGTATTTAAAGATATGGCAGTGATTGCATGGGGCTTTTCGCTTATATAAACCTTTGCTTTTATAAAAATATTTGTATTTTTTGCTTTCTTTTTCTTACTCTTTAGAAAACGACATCGCTATTTTGACATTGTCATCCCCAATGGATCTCAATCCGTGTGAGCTGCCCATTTGCCTGGTGACTGCCACAAGTTCGCCTCATGACAACACGTGGTGTGAGGTCATGGGATGGGGAGTAACGGAATGGGAGAAGCCTAAAGGTAAAATGTAAGTCCTGACTTACCACAGTCACTGGCATGAACCTACATGTGCACAGAAAGATTTATTTTTATTTTTTATTTATTTTTTTGTGCCTATTTCACACCAAGTTCATTCCCTTAGATGCGCATATCCTAATAACCCTCTTGCCCAATTAACCGATTCTTTTTTTTTCGGTACTTTAGGTGTTTAAAAAATGCAAGGTCAATATGCACACATTCTAGAATGACATTAACACAGTACAAAGACAGCACTGTTAGATATATACGGTGTATGTACCATACGGAAATTTCCTAATGCCATTAGAGCATGGAACATGTTGACTGAATCAGCTAGAAATATCAAAGACATAGTTTAAATTACTAATCCAAGTAACATGTAAGACTAGATTAACACAAGAATGCACCAACTAATATAATTATCTTCCTTTTAAAAGAAACCTTTTTAATTCAATAGACTCGGTAAGACTTAGTGCATGTAGAGGAGAATTTCGGAAGGTTGGATATTAATATTTTAATACTATTACTCGTCACATTGACGTACCCTCGTACTCTATACATGTTACATGGACTCAGAAAAACTCTGTTTTACATATCCATTTCCTTTTCTCTACTTTTAACTTTTGTTGTTGCTGTTTTCTCAACAGAAATGTTAATAATAACAACAGAAGAATATCCATTTGAAAAAGAATCTGTATACAAATTTATCATATTCGTCTTTCTAGCAGATTCTGTACATGATTCAATGTCTAGATCGTCCAATTTACAGTCGGTCTGGATACCCATTGTTCCAAACAACGTATGCAGATCAATTTATGGAGCCTATGTGAGGACTACCAATTTCTGTGCAGGGTCACCTGGTAGAGATTCTTGTCAGGTACTTACATAATATGGACTAATCTTTCTTATGTTAAGCAAAAAGTTGTGATCAATCATTTTTAGTGTTATCGGTTGTATAACTAAGCCAGTCATCTATTTCAACGCATCGAAGCACGATTAGCAGAGATACTAGATTTCACTGGCCAAGAAGTATATAAGTGTTACAAAATAGGCCACATCGGTCGCAGATAAAACCGCACTCTGCTTGGGATGAAATTGACCTCTTCTCTGTCCCTTTCTTCAATCGTAGCCTATGTTGGAGTTCTCATAGAGTGTGCGACATCTTAAAGGAATGCTTCATCAGCCTGATATTTCTACTATTTTTACTAAGCTTGTATCCACTCACTTTGTATGTCTGCCTGTCTGTCTAGTAAAATGTTTGTACACGTTATTTCATTTATTTAGCAATAGCTCTTCTAATATGACAGCCTTGACATTGATTAGTCTGTCTATATATTTGCAAAGCTTATATCAACTTACTATGTCTCTCTGTCTGGTTAAATGTTTATACACATTATTTATCCTACATCCAATGTCGGATCAAGTTGAAATTTTGCACAATTATTTCTTGTACCTGACGAAACAATAATCATTTTAAAAAATTAGATAATTAACTGCTAGTAATCTTTGCTCGAGTATTGCTCGACTGACTAACCCACTCAATGTGGCTTCAGAGTCGGTAGAGGTACACCTGACATAAAATTTGTTCTGCGACAATTACAAGAAAATTGCAAAGAGCAGATCCTAAACCGACGCTGCCTTTATGGACCTCACCAAGACTTTCCACACGGTAAGTTGCCATGATTTGTGGAGGATATTGGCCAGGCTAGGATGCCCACCCATGTTCCTATCCATTCTCAAGCAGTTTCACAAACAGATTAGACACAATGGTAACCTGTCTGATCACTTCCCAATAGAAAATGGCGTGAAGCAGGGCTGTGTACTTGCTCCTACTCTATTCGCTATCTTCTTTGGCGTAATGCTGGGTCAAATGAGGCACCAATTGCACGAAGGTATCTACATCAGGTTTCGTTCGGACGGCAATTTGTTCAATCGTCGACGTCTACTATCCCATTCAAAAACAAAGGAGATGGTCATAACGGAGCTACCCTAACCCCTAACACTAACCCTAAGCACTACAAACAGCGATGCCCTTGCCAACGCCTATATGAACAGTACCGAGGGACCTCTTATGGTCCGACAGTTACGCTGGGCAGGGTATGCATCCCGTATGGGATAAGAACGTATGCCAAAAGCAGTCTTTTTTGGTGAGCTAAAAGGTGGTCAACGTAACAGAGGCGCCCAATGGAAACGGACTCGAAGACAAGCCTTATTAATTAAGTAATTAGATAATTAACTATTAGTAAATAACTCTTTAGTTTGACATCGAAAAAAGGAAAGAAATTGTACTTGATAGATGTTGTTGTATAAGTTGAATTAGTCCCTTTGATGAAGCTTGAGCCCTGAGCTCAAATTCAAGTCGTGAACTTTACCAAAACCAATAACGATTGCATTTCCCAGATACGCTCTTCTTCTCTCAAACTGGTCAAGTGATAGCATCATAGCGCGTTGTGAAAATTAAAAGCATGAAATTGCACTAAACAAAAACAAGTGGTAAAAATATCTCTAATCGCACAGATTTATTATTGTTAGTCAAATTGAAATACATGACTGATCTAAACTAGTTAATGTTATAAAACTTAATATAAGCTTTTTCTTTAAATTTTTTAAAATGTTTTTCTATTTATTCCCAGGGGGACTCAGGTGGACCACTGGCTTGCAGAGAAGGCGACGGAAAGTACTACGTCCACGGAATCGTGTCTGGCGGTTACAGGTGTGGCGTAACTGCTGGGCTGTACACCAAAGTGTCTAGTTTCATTCCATGGATCCAGAGCAGGATTAATTTATAATGACTAATGTTGTCACATCATAAAATGCAGTTGTTATATAACTCCATCTTACCAATAATCAACTTTTAGCTGGTTAATAAATTATGCATAGTTGTTACGCACGGTGTTTTTATTGTTCATATTCTGTAAGACTTCATTGTTTTTATTCCACGCTCACCAAAGTAAAGGAAACAGGAACACTGATGATGGACACGTTTTGTGAACTAGTTGATTATTATGAATATAACATAATATGTGGGTGGGCTGTAGTAAACACATTTCTTTGTACTAGTATTTTTTCCCCATGGTTATTTACGAGCCATAACAATACATATTTCATCTGACATGAAGTAACTACATAATCATATTACATTGGCTAAACAAACTATAATTCAAAATCATCTAGTAAAATAGTACGCATATAACAAGAAAACATAAAAAAATAGTTTTGTATAAAGACAATACCTACTTTATAGAACTCTTAGAACGAATAGTTTTCTCTTAATCACTAATAAATGTTAGATTTAAAAATGGAACATTTTTTACTGCCACATTTCATCCCCTCGACCTCTGAGAAAGAATCCTGGTTAGCGAATGAGTATAGATGTACTAGACTTTATGCAATTCCAATAATAGGCTTTTAAATCTAGTGTTAGAAGACGATGCGAAAAATGTTCCTGAACCTTAATTTTTTAAACAGCCATCCATCCCAGTGGCGCTACAGCCCATGGACGGATCTGGCCTGCTTCAACATGCATGCGGAAATACCCGGAGACGTATAGTCCTTTCAAGATATTTTCTAGTTCTCTAGCCAAATTTAAATAAATATTTTCATACTTTGAAAAATTTAAACGGTAAAATTAGAGTTTTCCCAGTGTCCGAGTTAGAGTTAGTAATTCTTTTCCCAACGATATACATCTATTGTTAAATTTCAAGGAATTTCATAAGAGCCTTTTTCTAAATCCCTGCACACATAGTAGGTTTTTCACATCCAGAAGTTTTTTTCCAACGCAAAAAGTTTCCACGAAGTTACGAGTTGAATAGAGCTGTTGAAATTGATATGGTATTTTTTAAAAAAGACAATAGCCTCCTTTAGACATCTTATAAAGCGATTATTTTTCTCTGAATAACTAATGATTGTTTAATTTAACAGTGGTACTTTATTTCAAAGTTATTAAGTTCAAGTTTGAGCATGTTTAATCTAGCATCATTTATAATATCTATAAATAAATCAACTCACTCTGTCTGGTAAAAAGTTTTTGGTACATATTATTTCTCTGACAATCAATCTCGGATAAAGCAGCAATTTTGCACACTTATTTCTTTAAACTGACAACACAAGAATCAATTTAAAAATTTAACCAATTCTTTAATTAACTATTAGTAGATGATTATTTTGTTAGGTATCTCAAACAAGGGAAACATATTAAGTTGACTGAAGCGGTGGTGTAAGTTGAATTAGTTCCCTTTATAAGTCACCGCATTATCGTAAGTTTGAACTTAACAATATACATTGTACATAACTATTCAACCTTCTATAGTCAAAAGCATCTCACTAGTAGAGTCAGGGCCGGTCCTAGAGATTGCGGGGCCCTATGCGAAACGGATAGCGCGGGGCCTATTTTGGGTTGTGATAAGGTTAATAAGTGAAAATTAAGATTTTGTATTGTATTGAACTTCTTGTTTGGGTTAAAATTCGCCTAATTATTACATTTTATTAAATTTAAGCTGACAATGCCATTTTTTTTTTAATTGCTAGTAGGATTGGCATTTTCCATATTGAATGACACCCAGAAATGACAATTTTGTCTGTTTCTAAGGAGATTTGCATCGGTTTTCAGAAGATTTTAATAATATTCAATAGATTTTCATGATTTTTTGGGTATATTTTACAATTTCAGGAAAATTCCAGAAACCCTTTAACAATAAGTTAGAATGGCTTATGTTAATAATTTATACCAAGAATTCGCGAGGGGCCTATGAAAGTGCGGGGCCAACTTCGGCCGCATAGGTTACAGTAGCCTAAGACCGGCCCTGAGTAGAGTGGCTAGTATATTTGCTTGAGGAGGCGTGAGCCATCAGTTCGTATTCAGGTCGTCCCCCCCCCCCTCTTTTTTTTGTGTAAACGTTTAAAAACCGATGACGGTAAAATTCACCAAGACCCCCCCACCCTCCCCGACCCCCAATTTTCCATTTTCCAATTGGTCCTGATAGGCTCATAGCGTATTTAGAAGCTAAAAGAATCAAATAAAATAAAACAATTGGTAAAAACATTTCTAATCTCACAGAATTATTGTTGTTGGTTTAGATCTATTACAAATTTAATTACATTACTGATTCTGACTAGTTGACAGAAACACACTTCATATAGGCTTTGTTGTTTTATTTTTAAAGGTATTTTACATATTTTTTTGTTTATAAATAATTTTTATCACTGATGATTTGGAGCTATCGAGTAATCCTTGACATATTTTAACTAATAGATTACGTTATTTGTCCTGCTGCTTTTCCTTGATTGCGGGAGTCTTGCAGACTGCGGGTCATTCCTGTTTATGTGCTTGTCGCTATACTAGTTCAAAAGTGACAAGGTTGCTATGCTGGCCGTACGGCCTAATGTTATCTTAGGTTTTGACAACACCTATTTCCACAAGGAATTGCATAACTTCAGGAACAAAAGTCAGATTATTTGCAGACGATTGCATAATATATAGAACAATAAAAACAACACAAGACACAGATATTTTAGAAAGAGAATTAGATTAATTACAGAAATCGGAATCGAATTGGAGCATGTCTTTCCACCCAGAAAAATGTCAGTTGTTAAGAGTAACAAAAAAACTAAAACAAATTAATTCCACTTATTCATGGCAAACCAGTAACACAGACTAAAAACGCAAAATACCTAGGTGTTATAATAAATGAAAACTGTCATGGAGTCCACATATTGATGAAACTATAAAAAAATCAAACAAAGCATTAGGATTTATTAAAAGAAATATTTTTATAAATCAAATAAGAACATAAAACTAAAATGCTATTTAACCTTGGTTAGGCCAATAATAGAATGTGCATCCTCCGTTTCGGACCCCTCAACTCAAGAAAACATTAAGAAACTGGAACAGACACAAAATAGAGCAGTGAGATTCATAACAAACGAATATTCACATTTGACTAGAGTAACATCTTTAGTAAAATCACTAAATTTAGAAAGCTTTCAGGACAGAAGACTCAAAAGTAAAGTAGAAATTATACATAAAACACTGAACCATAATCTTCAAATACATAAACAAAATTTAATAAAATACTCTGAAAGACACCAAGATAAAGGCACATTCCTCGTTCCATATGCTAGGACAAATTTGTACAAATACTCCTTCTTCCCTAGTGCTATTAGAGCATGGAATGGGTTGCCTGAGCTAGCCAGGAAAACCAGTGACTTGGCAGAATTAAAGCATTGGTTAATATGCATGACTAAATGCATGACGCGTAGGACGTAATCATCTTCTTTTTTGAAGTAACGTCTGTATTATATAAGATAAGATAAGGAAAAGAGTTTTTTCGACTTTTGATTGGGATTAAGAGATGTTATATGTGAACGTAAAATACACGCGCTGGTCGCTAATTAAATAGTAAGAAACCAATCACGTCATCTATTATATAGTTAAATATTTATTTCATATTTAAACATACATTATACAAGAAATTCAACGAGCACCCACGTAAGGAAAAACAAAGACTGTGAGGAACAGACTGTACTACAATAATCTCAATTATGCAGCATCCAACGAAAAAAAGGTCCATTTCCTTCTTCTTTTTGAACAGTCATCTGAGATACCAACAGGTGAAAGACTATATAAGCACAACACTCACTTGTCATTTCCCAATGATGCGACCATCCCCATTTCTATATTGGCTCTATATTTCAAGTGTTACAGTGTCCGCAGTTATTGAACTTCTACGTTGTCGAGTGTTAGATTCAATCTTTCCCTTCGTTCAGAAAAATCAAATTTTTGTTTTGCACATTGATCTTACTGAATAGAGTGCTGCTAAATTTTATGCTCATTTGATTAGGTGTTGACCTCTGTCTCAGCCAGCAAGGCATGTATCTTCTGTGATTTTGTCACCTTTTTCTTTATCCAAATTAATATGAATGTATCATTCCTGTCAGAAATAGACAGACCTTGTACACTTCACAGTATAGACACCTTAAGAACATTTATTATAGAGCATCATGTACATAAAAAAAAGAATAAGAAACACAAAAATAGATAGATGAAAAAATCCAGGAAGGTAAACATATAGATGATAGATAGTTACATAGCAAGATAGTTAACTATCCAGCTAGACACAGACAGACAAAAAGATAGATAGATATTCACTATAAATAGTAACAAACACGGGAGGCTATTTAGTAAGGGAGATGACTAATTACCATATTTTTAACACATTTGTGCCAACGGTTTTAGATTTTTTTGTAAAAAAAATAATAATTTACAATAGTATTGCTAAGTAAGGTAAGTTTTGTCATGCTAATGACAATATTTAATAAAAAATATTTTTACTTTTATTTTTAAAGAAAAATATCTATTTAATATGCATACAAGTGAAACAAAATTTAAAACAACAATTAATAAGTAGTTTTTCATATTATCGCGTACCTGCAATAGTGTAAACTATACATTGCACCAAACTAAATGAAAGATATTATTTTTTTGTACAGAAACATTTTTTTCTTCTTGAGGCTTTTTTACAAAACAATTAGATGTAAACCTTTCTAACTTAAGTCATATACTAATTATCTTCTTGATTTAATTGTTTTGTAAAGGGCCGATTTTGATTAAGTTTGTGTTAGCACACAAACTGTCTTTGAAACCTTGTTTTTTTTTTTACATTTAGGTTGGCAGCTGAAATTTAAACGTCGGTATGTACTACAATTAGGTCTGTTAATTTTTCCGAGGAAGTAGTCACGCAATTGTTCTGCAAGTTACATTATAACTACCAAACTTACTGTCCATTCTATAACAGAGACCAGTTTCAACCACTGGTTTAAAGAGTGGATTCGCCGAAGTAATGGCCTCTTTGATGGGTTTTCGTTATCGTGTGTCAATGAGATTTATTAGCTCCCTTGATCTAATTTATTATCATTCATAGTGAAGATTTTCACGATAAATTTTAATAAATGTCAAGGACGCCAATTCAAACATCAATGTTACCAACTAAAAAAAACAAATTAAGCTAAAATTCAAAGTTTAATTTTTTTATTCAATGCACTAGCCTATACTTTCCAAAAGCAAAATTATATCAGTGGGCTGCCGTGCTGCCCACTGGTTTTTAAGTAAGTTTAAAATGCGTAGTTTCATAGAGCAAAAGTCAGATGCATCAAAATGAATAGTTTAGAAACTTTAATTCTGCAATGCTTAAAATGAAGTAAATGATCATATAACCTTGCCTCTCACACCGCAAATAGCAGAAAGAGTTCTATAGCTCGTGCACTTCTAGGTACTAGACTTGATAGGAATGTGAACAAGGTAGTTCCACCTAAGTTGAGGGGTTATGAAGAAGCTTTGCTTAAGACTGACTTTTACGATTCATGTTTATGATGTCTTGTGATGCCTTTCTGAGATTTAGAACATATAGCTGATCACCACTTCCCTTTTTTTGTACACTGGATATACATAAAAGCTACTACAGCTATTTATTGTCAACATAAAAGCTACTATAGCTATTTATTGTCAACGTAAAAGCTACTATAGCTATTTACTGTAAACCTTAAAGCTACTATTGCTTTTTATTGTCAAAGTGAAAGCTACTATAGCTATTTACTGTGAACCTTAAAGCTACTATAGCTATTTATCGTAAATGTAACAGCTACTATAGCTATTTATTGTCAACGTAAAAGCTACTATAGCTATTTATTGTCAATGTAAAAGCTACTATAGCTATTAATTGTAAACGTAGCAGAGCCGGACCTAACCATTGTGACCAAGAAGTCATGGAAAGATAAGTCTTTTATTTCTGAAAGTCGGAATAGAGTTACTTCACGTAACTTTCGCTGCAAAAAAAAAAGGGGGGGGGGGGAGAACAAGTATTCTATTTTTTATTCACCCGTAAATAAATAGCAGGGCTGGACTTAAACATTGCGGGGCCCTATGCAAAATGGATTGCGCGGGCCCAGTTTGTGTAGGGATGCGAATAATAATTAAAACTTCCTCTTTACATTGTATTCCTTCTTTACTACGTACAGAATTACTTTACGAGCCTTGCGTGTAGCGAAGTCATATAGTATCTCATAAAAATTATTTTCCCTACATAGATCACACTCAATAGCAAGAATTACCAAATATTTCAATTTATCATAGAGAAGTGTTGATCTCAAGTAAGTTTTCATTAGTTTGAGGCGCGAGAAGCTTCTTTCACCAGATTTCACAATTACGGGTATTGTATTGTTATAAACCTGGTGGTGGCACAGATGTGGGTAGTGGTATGAGTGTAGTCAGCCAACGCAAATCGCCCCAGGCCAGCGCTAGACGAGCGGTCCACCGTGACGAGTTACGACGGCCAGCCGAGTCGAGTGTCAACAGGACGGTTCGGGAAGGATTGCCGTCGTGAACAGAGCTCAGGAGCGTCACGAGGGATGTACTCATGTGACGAAGCTAGAAACGTCGAGCGATGTTCCGTCCGGTTCTAGAAGGCCAGTAGGGACCCTATCTAAAGAGCGGTCAAGACGGTTCACGAGAGAGGGTTCACGACAGAATGTCCACTACAGCCCGGTCGACTACAGCACAGTTCAACGTTGTGGTTCTGTACGGAGCATTATGAAGGTTCAGTGCGGAGTACTGTCAAGTACAGTTGAGACGAACGGCGTCTTGATCTTAGTCTGCGATCGAGTCCGACACAACGAGCCTAGTGTGTGAAGTCAGTCCTAAACTGTTGAACCCAGTGCAACCCCGAACGAGACGGAGAGGGCAGTGCAAGAGTTGATACGGCGGTATCGGAAAAGTATTTGTACAGTCTTGTATTACGTGCTGCCAATTGTACAGTATTGGCTGTTATTTATTCAACTATTAAAGTGTTACGTTACTTTGGAGCCCTGAGTTGTCAAGTTCTTTAAGTTGGTGGTGTATGGGGCAGTTTGCAGAGAGCCTGGATAGTGAGATTCGTAACAGTGTAATGCCATTTTTTTTATCTCGCTTAGACTTGGCATATTCTATATTAAATGTCCCTCCAAAATGACAATTTTGTCTATTTCATGAAATTTTTATGAGTTTTCAAAAGATTTTAATAATTTCCGGAGATTTCCACGACTTTTTTGTATATTTTGAAATTTTAGGAGATTTCCAGGAGCTCTTGGTAAATCGGGAGGCCGCGGGAAATCTGTCATAAGTTATAAAATGATTTAATTTAATAATTGACACCTTGAATTAGCGCTGTCTTATGAAAGTGCTGTCGCATAGGCTGAAGTGGCCTAAGGAAAGTTCCTGCTAAATAGCGGTGTATGATACGCCGCGGGTCGACTAGTACACGTTATTTCTCCAACTTCACATTTTTCGGACCAAGTTGAGACTGCACAATTATTCAGTGTCGATGATAACACATGAATCGTTCAAAAAGTTATCCACATAGTTTATTAACTAGTGGTAATTAATTACTTTTTTTATATAGAAAAGGGGAGAAACGTATAGCAGTATTGAGAGATATGACAGTAAAAGCGCTGCTGTTTCCTATTATTCAGATTTTTTATGTTTTTTTAAAGTTCTTAGCGGCCCTCGAAAGAGGAAAAGACGCAAAAAGACGCTATTAGTTTTGTGTCGTCTGTTTGTCCGTCCTTCCGTCGCTCCCGTTTAGATCTCAGAAACTAGAAGAGAAAATGAAAATCGGACATCATGATATTTTAGATCATTCAAAGTACTGATGCAATGGCTACTTTTTTTCCGAAAGTGAACCATCTAATTTTAAAATTATATATGCAAGCAGATTTTTCAAAAAATTACATTACTTTTAATTGAAAAACTTCAGAGAATTAAGTTTCTTTTAAAAGGTCACAGACTTCTTCATTCACAACTCAAGCTTCATTCATAGATTCGCGCATTAGTAAAAAAAAATTGCACAATGGAAAGAGTATCAATGTATTATTATAAAATATATTTTGCATTTATTAACTAACTCTTAACATAAAATACTGTTTGAAATTTGTTTTTAAAAAAGAATTTTATACGAATTTTTCTTTAGTATTAAGTTAAAAAAAAAAAACTACTTTTATAGCTCGCAGTTTATAGCTCTTCTGCATGCTAGCAATGGTTCACTATCACGACCAGATCTTTCTTTAGTCTCTGCTAACTTGGAATCTGTCATAACTTATCAAGTACTAGGCGATATTGGTAGTGACCACCTTCCAATATTACTGACTGCCACTCTTTCTAAAATGAACACCAAGACCACTAAAGAACCACGAAAGTGGTGCTATAGTAAGGCTAATTGGAAAGGATATGAGACAGCTGTCGACAATGCCCTGTCGACTTGTAAACCGTCAAATAACAACAGCTATCCTGATCATGGCTAAAAAGTTTATTCCTCGAACTTAACCTTGTAAAAAATTCAAAAACTTTTGGACGGCTTAAATCAACAAACTTGTTATGGCTCGGAAAAGGGCATACCAAAAGGTCCAAATAACCCAAAAAATCCAACACTTAGGCAGAAATATAACAGACTCAGCCTACTAGTCAAAACGTCTGTTAACAGGGAAAAACGAGAACGTTGGGCCAACAATAGTGCAAGGTAAAATCTAAGGGATGTCTTTAAGGCCTTTAGTCTTCTAAGAAATCTCGAAAATGCTGGGCGTACGAAAAGAGCAACCCCATTATCTTCACCCAGTGGGGTAACTATTTCATCAAAGAAGAAAATTGCCACCTTGTTGAACAAAAATTTGGATAAGATCAACAAGGCTGCCAAGAAGTCTCCAATGTCAAAGACACAGTTCTAATTGCCCCAAATGTGGGACAGAGAAGGAGAGCATTATGGGAAATAAGCAGTCTGTGTTTTTGCTGTTTGTATCGTCCATAAACTGTTTGTATTTATGATGATTAATCAAAAGACTATTGTTGTGGCTTTGCTTTGATATAACAACAATATCCCCAACAATAAATACTTTGTTCTTCAGTTCTTTTACCTTTTGTTTTTACTTGTAGCCACTTTTAAGTAATTACGGTTTAATAGTGTTACCCAAGTGTCCAGAGGTCAACGTTGTTACTCAAGTATTAAGAGGTCATTGGTGTTACCCAAGTGTCCAGAGGTCAACGTTGTTACTCAAGTTTTAAGAGGTCATTGGTGTTATTTAAGTGTTCAGATGTCATTGGTGTTATTCAAGTGTTCAGATGCCATCGGTATAACTCAATTGTTCAGAGATCAATGGTGTTACTCATGTGTTCAGATGAGGTCAATAGTGAATGGTGATGTTCAAGTGTTTAGGGGTCTTTTTCTTGTGGGAGTGGTCAGCGTGTCCTCGGTTTGTCAATGTTCTGGCTATCCCTCAATAGTGTACGCAAGTGTTTTCCAAACTTTTTTATCAACACAACACTTCGCGCATTCTCAGTTTTAAGCGGAACACTTTGCTTAATTTTTAGAGAGATTAATTCACTTCGTGGCCGACTAGTTAATTATACTTGTAGTTCGAGGAACACCTATGCAGGCGTTGAGTTACACTAGTGTTCCGCCGCAGTTCTGCAGATTTTGGAAAATACTTGTGTACGTAATTTAAATATGCACAAGAAAATTCAACAGTTAGCACATATAAGCTTGCAGCTAATGTAGACAAGGTTTACGAAAGCAGTGACATAAATATAAAATATTGTTTAAAGTTTTGTGCTACCCATTTTGGCGCCGCCTAATGCTCATTTATTTTTTAATGCTTGAGGAACAACAGATTCAACTAAAACAAATAACCAAAAATCATTTCGGTTGTATATTTTAAAAGGCTCCCGAAAACATATGGCTTCTATTAACATGTCAGTCTGTCCGTTGAGATTTTAAAAATCCAATTTTATAAAATTTGCAAAGTTTTGTGCAATGACCACTTTTTATCTTCTTAAAGCTAACTGTTTTGTTTTAAAAATTATATACAAGGCCGGATTTAAGTACTTGGAGACCACGGGGCAAGATATTCGGGGAGGACTTACCGATTTTCCATAAGTTGTAATAAAGTTAAACTTATAAACACTAACAATTAAATCTAAAAGCGTGTCCTATTTTAGAAGAAATAAATAAATAGAGTACTTTAACATTTCGTCTCATTTATTTGTTACAATAAAAAAACGTATTTAATAGTTTCGTTTACAAAATTGTATAATTTTACAAAACCTCTAATCAAATCAGAACAAGCATGGAACCTGGACGTATAAGATGGATCTTAAAAAACGTACCAACGATTTTCCTAGAAATTTAACGGTTGATATATATTACAGGCTTGATGGCCACTCTAGTTATAAAACAAAAAGAAAATGGTTGCTCATGTTTGACGGCTTCTCGATGTCCCTCTTTCTCTCTGGATAGATTCTTTTAGACGCTTTTCCCCTCATTTCCCATGCTCAGATTAAGTTGAAATTATGCACACTTATTTATAGTCGATGACGATATATGAATCTATCAAAAAGGATACTATACTAATTAATCCATTAACGGTAATTAATTAATTTAGTTTTATGTTTAAAAATGGTAGTTAAACCTTGCAGTATTTATAGATATCTACACAGTTTGGGGTCAGAGGAGTTGCCGGCTGTGCCAAAGTTATAGCACTGTCTACTAAGGGTAAGGGTCACTTTTCATTTGGATACATCAGCTGCGTGGAGAGTGGGGAAGGGCGACTTCACTCCGACCATAGCTAATGCCCTTTCATTCTATTTTCCTGAACGATGTCATTGATAGACGTGGCAATGCTCTTCCCCTTAGATACAAATTGTGTTTTTTAGAAAATAAAAAAAAAATGTATATTTCTTTTGAATAAACCAAGTTCTAAGTGTTATAGAAAAGTGAACAAAAACACATTTTCAGTAATATGTCTTGCTGTCTAAATGTCTTTCTTCAATTCACGTGTCGTTCTAGCTTAATAAAACCTAGCATTTGGTATCCCTGTAATCCCTGTTATCCTTATTGTTCTGATTCAAGTCTATTGTTAGTTGTTCTATGGAAATGATAACATGGACATTAACATTTATAAAACGTGACACAAATAAGGAAATTAATTTAAATACAGTATTGAATATTGAGTTTATATATATTATAATGCTCTTTTCAGCTTGCAAATTCTTCATACAGCAAAAAAAATTCAAATGTACTTTTAAAAAAATATACCTTATTTATAAAACTGAATGTAGCGATTAGTTTGCTCTTATAAACTAATGAATGTTAGATTTTTTTTTAATTTAGAATTTTTATTCCCCATTTACCGCCATATTCACTCCCTTCCCGAGAAAAAAAACCTGGTTAAGCGAATGTATAAATCGACTAGACTTTATAATATTTTAATTAAAGGCCTTTAGATCTAGACTTACGTATCTAGAAGATGCGCAAAAGTTTCCTGAACTTAGCTTATTAAACTTTTTAATAAATAATGCCTGGAACTTTGGGCGCCTCTGAGTCCACCCGGCTGTAAAGGGCACCTGGCATTAGTTGGGGAAAATTAAAGGAGGATGGTCGTTATGCTGGCCAAATGACACCTTCGTTAACGTGGGCCACAAAAATAGATGACATTTACATCATCTGCCCTATAGATCGCTAGGTCTGAAAGGGGAATTTAAAAAAAAAATAAAATAAAACTAGAATGCATTTATAAAAATACAGAACTTAGAAAATTTAGAAAGCATATAAAACATGAAAAATATATAACTTAAAGCCTAGAAGTAGAAACCATGGACCTATCTGGGACTAGACCATTATAGTGTCTTGCCCATCGTTTAAATCAATAACATTTGAGGAACCCACTTGATAATACATTGACTGGATATATGTCCCATAGATATATGTCTTTACATAGACTGAACAATAGGCCAATAAAATATATGTTTAGAACCGTCTGTCATAGTGTTATATATCTCACATGACTCATACAGTCATAGACTTTTAGCAAACAGGTGATGTAACATATTATTGTTATGCCTGGAGGTCAATGGCTATGCCCATTAAAAAAGATCTTTGTTGTTGTTTGTTGACCCAAATCCCCCTTCCAACATTCAGCCCACAGGATTTCTTAAGGTGACCTGTAGTAAGAATATAGGGTTAGTTGACAGAAGGAGAGAGACAAAGACAGATAGAGAAAGCAAGAGGCGATAATGCATATCAAATAATGCAGCTTTTTGCGTCCCCTAAAGTGGAATAGACGCTATTTTGTGTCATCTGTCTGTCCGTCCGTCCCGTTTAAATCTCAGAAACTAGAAGAGAAAATGAAAATCGGACATTATGATATTTTAGATCATTCAAAGTTCTGATGTTACGGCTACTTTTTTGTTTTCCAAAAGTGAACCATTTAATTTTTAAGAGTTTCTATTAAAGCAGAATTTTTTTAAAAATACACCACTTTTATGTGAAAAACTACAGGTGAGGTAAGTTTTTTAAAAAGGTCACATACTTCTTCATGAATAACAAAAGCTTCATTCATACATTTGAGCACTGGTACAAACAAAAAAATGTGCATCTAAGGTCTCAATAGAAAAAGTATCAATGTATTATTATAAAATATATTTTAAATTTATAAACTAACTCACGGAATGAAATATTGATTGAAATGTTGTTGTTTTTTTTTTAAGAATTTTGAAACGAACTTAGCTGTAACTTAGCTGTAAGCTGAAAAAAAAATAGGCTACGTTTATAGCGCGCAGTTTTCACTTATCCTCATTATACATCATCTCCTTTTTTGAAGTAACGTCTGTATCATATAAGATGAGATAAGATACAGTTGACAGACTAAATAAGACTAAATAGAGCACACATCTATATATAATTTATAATATATATATATTAATAATTTGAACAAAATGTTTTATAATTAAGGCAATAGCTTTTCTTTTAACAGCTTAGGGGCGCAGATTTATTTATTATAACAATATTGTAAACAGTAGTTGAGTAGTATCACATTAAGAAGGGAAGCCGAAACGAACAGAATAATAGATATACACTATTACACAAAAAGCCTACTATTCATGATCATAACACTGGTCTAGGCCTAGTAACTTTAAGATTAAAAGTGTAAAGTTATACGAATTCTAGTCTAGAATATAGATTGATTTAGATTGATATAGATTCTAGATCTGGTCTATACTCTAGATCTAGTTATAGATTCTAAATCTAGTTCTAGATCCATATCTACTTCTAGATCTAAATCAAGTTCTAAATCTAGATCTAGTTTGTATGACAAATAGAAGGGGAGATATTAATTTTTATTTGCTTGGGGAAAAGTAACATATAATCATTTCTAGCTCACTACCTAAAGTAAGTCAACAATATGTTTTTTCGTGTTGCCAATTTATGTAATTTTGTAAGAAGAATAATTTTGTTTTGTTTCTCTTAATTACATGTAACTTTTATTAATTTTGAATGTATTAATAAGATTAATAATTATTATTTTAAAAAAATAATAAGTGTACACAAAATGAATATATGAAGGCGCGGTGGCTGAGTGGCTAGGCGCTTGGCTTCCGAACTTGGGGTCCCAGGATCGAATTCCGATAAAAATTGGGATTTTTACACCTGGGATCTTTTGGGCGCCTCTGAGTCCACCCAGCTCTAATGGTTAGTTGGGGAAAAGTAAAGAAGGTTGTTTATCATTATGCTGGCACCCTCGAAAACCGTGGGCCACAGGGTCGGACTAGGTATTACCATATAAGCCGGCCCACAAATGGGATGCCATATATTTTCGGTGTGGGGGGGGGTGAATTTCGACCCCACTCCGCAATTTATATGTATATTTATTGAATATTCATGTATTATTGTTATTCATGGAGAGCTGGAGTTGTTGAAGTGTATCTAGCAATAATTGTTCTTATTTGAGTAACCCCTAACGAGCCAAGCAAGAAAAGAACCTTGAAAGTCACAACAGACACTTAAGCTTGTAAGACTTGGAAGTCTATCTATAAAGTTGAAAATAGGCTAAACGGGAATCAGCAGAAATAGCTAATAAGGATCTTTGGAATAACCGAAATTATGTCACCAATGATAATAATAATAATAATTAACAGCAATGAACTAGTTACCTTCCTGCGCAAATACGACTCCGAAGCAACCCCTCTGGACCTACACAATGCTGATGTCTATGTCGATTTGGACGACGTAGGGCATGAGATTCGCCAATGGGAAGAAAAAAATTTCCACGGAAAATTCTGGCGTTATTAGATGGGGACAACATCGACAAGGCTGTTTCCTTAACATGGCTCAAAGCAGGTCAACTCTACCCTGAAACTGAAGGCTTTGTTACGGAAATACAGGACAGAGTAATTAGGACAAAAAAATACAAGAAGCATATTCAAAAACTCAATGTTGTCGACAAATGCCGAAAATATGGAAAAGTGGATGAGTCGATTGAACACATTATGGCAGGATGTTCAGCACTATCAAATCAGCCTACCTAGGTCGCCATAACCAAGTTTCAAAGCTAATACACCAACGATTGGCTTAAACACACAATTTGATCGGTAAGGTTACTCCTCCTTATTATAAATACTCGCCACAAGAGGTTCTCGAGTGTACTGAACATCTGCTGTACTGGAATATGCCTTTTCTGACCGACAAAGCGATAGATTTAAATCGCCCTGATCTGCTATTCGTTGATAAAAAAGAAAAAAACCGCTGCCATTATCGACATCGTCTTATAATCTAAGAAAAACTGAGACAGAAAAACAAAGAAAATATTTGAACCTAGGCTTGGAGATTAAAAGTCTTTGGACATTGTCCAAAATAACAATATACCCCATTGTTATATCAACCGAAGGGATAATAACAACTGCCCTCATAGATACCTTCAAGGCCCTTAACATTTCTAGGAACATCCTCGTTGCCTGTCAAAGGGCGGTACTGCTGCAGACCTGCCACATCACCAGAAAATTCCTCAGTGGAAACTGTTAAAGGGACTACGATGAATTTTGTTTCTATTTAACGAAACTCGACCCTGGCAGCGCCAGAGAATGAATACTCGTTCGTTTCTGACATAATAATAATAATAATAATAAACTGTATTACCAATAAGGAACTTTGTCTTATAATGTGTGCATCACAACAAACAAAACTATAGAAAACTAAAATATACATTCACACTAGACTCACTCATACTTTACAGGTGAAATGTTTATATCAGATTAAGTGTATTTAATGATTTGATTATCAGGGGGACAAAAGAGTTTTTGTTTTTGTTTGTCTTTGCAATCGGTGTCTTGTATTTCTTTTGTGATGGGAAAAATCACAAAAGAGTTACAAGAGGAATCTTTTTCCAGCACTGGCATTCTCCCTAAGCGAAATGGTGACCAAATACCGTACCGAGTAGATAATCTCTCACGACTTCAACTCTCTTTGTAATCTTGTTATTTATAATCATAAAAGTGCACAAAAATGCTAGATAGAGAAATTTCCATAACGAATTCGATAAATTGGCAATCTCCTTTTGAAAAAATCTTTGTCCTTTATGTTTCAATCATCAAAATATTAAATTAATTTACATCCATTCAAGAAATCGATATGAGATAAACGTTTGGCAACATGTCGTAAGGCGTCATAATTTCGACTGAACGGCTGTTTTGATAGAAGTGTCAGGAAAATCTTCCTGCTCTCCAAAAAGTCTCTGCTTAGCGCGTCGTACTACAGCCAAGAGTTCCTTTTCGATTTGAGCCCACTTTTTCTGAGGCTCTGTGAGTGATCTTGATGTGTATGTGTGAGCTGGCGCTCCTAGATCTAATTTTTGACCTAATTTTATCTAATTTATATTATTTATATAGGCCAGGGCTATGATGTTTGTAATTTAGTGTCCTTTCTAATTTTTATAGTTCAGTGCTGAGTATTTTGTAGTTTCCGCTATTTATAACTTTCTGCTAGTTTTAGTCTTTTTCTGTTATTTGTGTTTTACTCGTAGAGGAAAAGTAGTTTTTAAAATAGTTAACTAGCCTTAGAGCTGTGGATGTTATTTTCTATTTTTTTTGTCCCTGGTTAGTTCTGCTTATTTTTGTCTTTGGCATTAGTGATGGATTAGCTGTTATTTTTTAATATCAGTTTATGTGCAGGTCTGTAAACGGTATAGAGCCCCCATATGAGTTTAGAATAGAAATAACTTTTTATCTTCCTTTTTGAATTTTTGTAGGATTTAAATTTTAAGATTCTCTTTTTAATGCTGTTTAATTTGGTATATAATGTTGTGTAGTCCGTGTCTTTAGTAATTTGCTAGATTTTATTGTTGTGTACGGCTAGGTACAAATTAGGGAAATCGGTAGTCCAGTTTAGTTATAGATAATTAGCGTGACGTCATGCTCTCCGATACGTTCGCGCTGACCAGTTATAACTAGCTCCGGAACCACGTTGAGCTCTCTTTGTCTTGACCAGTGGTCAGTGCTGACAGTGGTGCCTGTATAAAGTTATTTTAGTGTAGTGTAATTTCAGCTGGGACCGCCTGTAAGTTGGAAATGTTTTTATTTTTGCTTTCTTTTGTTTGTATTTGTATTGATTGTTTCTGCATCTATTGCTATAGTCTAGATGCAGACTGATTAGTGTAGTGGCATCACTGGCTAGTTAATTAGCCATTATTACCTCTGATGGAACCGGAAGTTCTGTAGACTTGGTTAGTGTCACCCCCTTAATGCTTTTTGCTTTCCTATACTATGTCTATGTGTAAATATTTTATTATTTTATGTTTTATATGTATTTTTATGAATATTTTATCGTTAGGATAACCACTCTATTTAAGATGGCATTTTGTCCTACTTTTTAATGTAAAAGATGGCTGCGGCCTAAGCATCGCTGTCATGGCGGCTTGTCTAGTCTTGTCTACTATTATCTAGATCTAGCTTATGTTTATTGTAGTCTAGCCTGACCTGTGTTGGTTGTGGCTGGGACTTTAATAACTCAGGTATTTCTTTTATTAGCTACATGTAGGTAATTGAAATTACCTCATGCTTGTATTATGTGTATGCACTAACTAGGTCTAGACCAGTCCAGTCTAATATATGTGTTATAGTCCATTATTATTTTATTTTTTGAATATTGTCTTATGTTTGTTTATTTTGTAATTGCAGGCTATAATTCCTGCCTTACGGCCTAACTGTCTGCCGCAGTTATTACTGCCTAAGTATATATAGTTCTGTTTATTTCTAAGTTTATTTTCATTGTCGTATTCACCTATATTTTTATTGCTTTGTAAGTTGGTTGTAAATAAAGTGTATATAAGTTTCTTTTAAAATTTCAGTTTGTTATTTTATCTTTAGTTAGCTAGTTTAGTTTGGCTTTAGTTTAATTGTGCTGTCTGGTTGCTTAGGCGACTCTAGCCCCTTGGTCGCAGACCGAGGTGCACAGATTGGGCCCACCCAGTAGAGCTACTACCTGCCTACTGTTTTTAAATGAACAAATGTTGAGCAGCAGATAACAGAATAGGGCCTCACTCAGTAGCGCCACCCTGACCTGCTCACATATGCTTTGGGTTTGTCATCTTGTAGTAGTACAGCTCCTATGTCATTTTGGCTGCTGTCCGCCTGAATAGTTACTTTCTTCTCCGGAACGAAATAACTTAGGGTTCCATGATTGGATATCTTCTGTTTGACACTATTAAATGCATTCTCACAGTCATTCGACCACACGAATAACTTGTGTTTCTTAGTCAGTTCTGTTATTGGCTGTATTGACCTGGGATGAATCTTGACAGATATTGTATCATTCCACAAAATCTCCGAACCTGAATGTCTTCAGGGGTTTTTAGATTTGTTATGGCTCTCACCAGTGGCGTAGCTAGTTATGTGCGGGTGGTGCTGCCGCACCGGGCATCAAGTGGTGAGGGGCATCAAACTGAGGGTAAATTTCTCCGTAAAAAAACATTATACATTTATGAAAAAACACAAACTACTGTACTTGAAATGTTATTTACAAATTTATTTTGCTACTTTGTTCATCGCCGATGTTCTTTTTTAAATTAAATGTAGGCTATTGACCAGGTTGTATCAAATTTACTACATTTGTTTAAATCTCTTAAGGCGAAGCACTTTTGCATGCCCATTTTCTTCTGGGGCACACGTTGTTACTTCATTTCTCGGTACGCTGCTTTCATCTCGATCTACATTTTAAACCTCTTGGAACTAGTTTCGTTTTCTCTCAAAGCAGAATTTCACACTTAATGGACATCGCGAACAAGTTGAAGAAGAATTGCAAAGACAAAATCTAGGTCATTTCTAGGAGTTTCTGAAATTACTATCCAAATAAGATCCACTCTTAAGAGAACATGTAATTCGAATCAAGCTGATTCCATACCAAATAAATAAATGTCCCCACAAATGCTAAACAAACTTATTGTAATATTATGTGATTACGAGCTACATTTTTCTCGATAATTTCCCAAATGCTAAGGGTATGTTGTTTTGACATCATCTTAATTCCTTGTCTGCTTGAATCATTCTCCAAGTTTGGCAGGAATTCGGGTTGCTGAATCGGAAATACTTCAGTATCATTTTACGTATACTGGACCGTTTACATACCTTGTTATCAACTTCAGCACATCGCTATGACGTCCTCACCAAAACAACCGGAACTAGCCTTAAGAGTTTGGTTAAAACCCACTGGAGAGCCAAAGGAGAAGCCGTCAAGATGGTTTTAATTTTCAAAAATTATAGAAACTCTAGAGACATTGACAAGTACAGATGAAAAGTCTACTAGATCTGAAGCAGGCGGTTTGTTATTAGTTACTTTGCAGCCTACATTTATTGTATCACCTTGGGGTTTTTGTCGCTGTACTTCCCAGGCTACAAAACTTGCTGATCGAGTCTATCCAGAATCACAGTGTGGCTTTCGCTCACGGAGATCCACAATTGACACGAATTTCTCCATCCGTCAACTTCAGGAAAAGTGCAGAGAGCAAAGAATGCCTTTGTACATCGCATTCATCGACTTGACAAAGGCCTTTGATTTAGTCAGCAGAGAAGTCCTCTTTAAAATCTTACAGTTAATAGGCTGTCCACCCAAGCTGCTAAATATTATTATCTCTTTCCACCAAAACATGATGGGCACAGTGCAGTTCAACGGCACCTGTTCCGAAAGTTTCAGTATTAACAGCGGGTTTAAACAAGTATGTGTCCTGGCCCCAACCCTCTTTGGAATACTCTTTTCAATGTTAATCCACCACGCGTTTGACAAATCCACTGAAGGCACATATTTGCATTCCAGATTCACTGGCAAACTTCTAAATATTGCTAGTCTGAGGGCCAAAATTAAAACCAGAACCACCCTCATAAGAGATATGCTCTTCGAGAACGACGCAGCGGTAGTGGCACACTCACAAGAGGAGCTTTAATCACTAATGTCTTCCTTCTCTAAGGCTTGCAAAGAGTATGGCCAAACCATTAGCACGAAGAAAACTAATGTTATGGGACCATCTGCTTACAGCACCACCATCCATCCTCATTAACGATAAGAAGCTAGATGACGCAAACGAATTCTGCTACCTCGGGTCTACAATTCCAGGTGACCTGTTACTAGAAGAGGAGATCGAAAACGCATAGGGAAGGCTGCATCGACCTTCGCTAGACTCCGACCAAGAGTTTGGGAAAACCAGAAGCTCACCACAGGACCAAAATAGAGGCATGGCATGCGTTCTTAGCACACTACTGTAAGGCAGAGAGTCGTGGACAACCTACACAAAACAAGAGAGAAAACTAAATTCATTCCACCTACGCTGCCTTCGAAGGAACTAAAAAATAAAATTTAAAGAAAGAGTATGTAATACTGAGATCCTCGCGAGAACAGGCCTTCCCAGCATCTTTGCGGTCCTCAGTCAACGCCGTCTCCTCTGGCTCGGAAATGTTCGCCGGATGGAGGACAACCGCATCCCGAAAACCATTCGGTACTGGCAACTTGCGTCTAGCTCAAGAAAAACTGTTCGCCCCCCACCTCCGTTACGTTGATGTAATAAAAAGGGATTTAACAATCAGTGAACATTGATGGCAGATTTTAACAACTGATGGTGCCCATGTTTTGCCAGAGAAAAGCATAGCTTTCTTAATAAAATAAAGAACAATATCCCAACCATAAACTCTTATTTCTACACTAGAAATTTAGTGAAAAGTTGCATTGAATATTAAATTTGTTAGACTTCATGTTTGCCATAAACATTATTTCAATGGGTTGTTTGCTAATGAAATGTATGTTCATGTTAAATATTTTTGAACAGTAATCCCATTTCTCCAGGCAAGCAAGTAAGGACAGGTTTTGTCATTTGCTGCAAGGTGAAACTATTTCTAGTAAAGTGGTTGAATAGTACATGACTTAGTCCTTGATTGTGGAATCGGAAAGCAAATTTTAAGAGGTCAAGAACTTAGAACCAGTTTTCAATATCATCCATTCACCATTTAGTACAGTAGCTGATTAAACACCAGAGGACACACCTCTTCGCAAATTATGACCTGACAGTGGATTTGAAGTCAGTATTCCACGGGATCTTTGTGGGTCTTTGCTAGAAACTGCATTTCCATACTTAAAAAAAAACATTGCTGCTAAAATTTCACATTATTTCGGTCTACATACTGTGACAAGTTGGATGAAGATTTGGCCGTTTTGGGTGTCCAGGGGATTTTATAGTTTTAGAACCCACATTTGCAAATATAATCTACAGGCACAGCGTTATAATGGAGGCAACAAATACTTTGATGTAAATTTATGTACATTTTTTTTATACAAAATAAGATCATGAAAAAGTGAAATGCTGTACAGTTTCTAGGATGGGATCTAGCGTATTTACATGTATAATCTATCATCATTAGATTGAGAACCAAGTGGTCTGAGTGTCCTTAGGCTGGTTGCTTAGCTTTGGGTCCGGTGCTGCACAGATGAGACGGGTGTGGTTGGTACTGATGCTGTCTGCTGTTGAGCTGGCGTAGTGGATCCAGGCTCCGGGTGCAGTCCAACGTTGTATGGTTGCAGAGCTAAGCTGCGTCTACCATTCAGTTAAGCCAGTGACGAGTCTGTGGCTAGCGTTGTTACTTGGACTCTTGAAGGATGAGTAAGACTAATATATGCAGATCTGGTGCCAACAAATCTGGTATCAGCTTTAGGTTGCTAAGATTTCAGGCGGATGTTGCCTATAAATAAAAGCTGCAACGACATGATGTACGAATAAGTTTAGCCATAATGATAACACTGGGAGGTAGATGCCTTTCAGTGAAGGAAATCTTCAGAATGATGTAGAGAAACTATAAACTAGTTTCATAAATACTAAAGGGAGCTAACAAATAAATAGTGCATCCCATCATGGGGGATAACAATAATATTGGGGACTCCCATACAGAAAATAAACAGTAATGGGTGATATATGATAAAGTAATACATATGATGTTCACCAGTCACGGTGAATAGCAATTAGATAAATTGCTTAGATAGATGAGATGAAAGGGAAGAGGAGATCAATGACTGATACTCGAACATGCTCTCACATAAGTAAACATAGAATGTAAGCAAATAGACATGATTTACTAACGTAGTACGTGTTGGCCAACATGGCCGGTAAATATAGTAAGTAAATAGCTAGTGAAATGATGCAGTTGAGAAATATTATGATAATTCCCGGCCAAGGAATTAGTGATAATATAAAAGGGTTCGTGCTGAGCGATAATTCATCAGCGATAGAATAATAATAGTTACATAGCTAAATACATGAGGTATGGATGTTTATAAATTCTAGTCCAGATGGCTTGAACATTTAGCCACAAAAATATATATATATAAGCATACAGTAATCTACTTACATTTTCCGTGATAAAAAATACACCAATATGTACATAAATAATGTAGTAAATAATTCACGAAAATATATAAACATCACTAAGTAAAATGGTTCTCAAGCACTTTACTAAGTTGCATACCACCAATCCAAAGTGAAATAAGGGAATGAAATTAGTCCAGAGCTCAAGCAAGAGACAGGTGTGCTCCTTGTGGACTCTCCAGCGTGAATGAGATCGAACGATGAAGTTTGTCCATATACACGCGGAGAGAGGGGGTGTGGCAGACTGCAAAGGTGGCGTAGACTACCTGGAGTCTTTAGACAAAGGAATCCCGCGTGACCGTGACGAAAGTTTCCGGGAGATAGACATTGCGCGAAGGCGCGAGTTGAAAGCCCAGGAAATTCGCCCAGGTGGTCAGAGAACAAAGGGGTGGGGGATGATCGGAGGTGCCCAGGGCAAGGTAGATTACACCTTAATACTGGCTTTGCGCTAGACGATCGGGGAGATCGCCGCCCGAGGTGTCGAGCTGAATGGGCTCTTTGAAGTGACCAGCCGCTCCCGGAAGGGGGGGGGGGTCACCGGATGTTTGCCAAGATTGATAGAGGGAGTTTAGTCTTGTCAAGAGTCTAGTGTGGCACGTGTCAAGGTGGGGATATGGGGGTAAATGCGACGACGGTGCCCAGGAAGGTTGGGGTTGGATTGGAGGGGTGGTGGTGATGTTTAACCCTTTATTGGCTAAATAAGTAAAATTGATGATTAATAGCGTGTAAATTAAATAATTAAATGAGTGGTACATTGAAACGGTTTATCACACATACATCTGTGTACACGCATTGTTTTGATTGAAAATTAACAAATGTAAAAATAGGCCTTCGCTCAATTACTGTAATTTGAAAAGAGTCAAGAAGATAATAACCAGTAAGTAAGTTCAATCACAGTTCAGGAACATTATGTAGGAGTGTAAACAGTTAAATACTTTATTTTCAGAACAACTGTAAAGGCAATGTCTACGATTCTGAAGAATGAGAATAAATGCAGTGTTACACATGACTACGCTAACCCAGTTGCGACCTGCATATTTTCTCGCGTTTCGTGCAGACAAAGCCGTTGTGTGAGAGATCACTAAGTAGAGATTATTAGTAAAATTAATTTAAGAAATCGCCAACTCTGTTGTAGTTTCTCAATATGGAGTGTACAAAAATGAAAGTAAATGTATATTACAGTACAAATGTAAATTAAAAGATAAAATACATAGTTATCATTTTTTCTAAGTTGTAAGAACATGTACATATGTATAAGTGCTGCCCCCATCCCCACAATTTTTTAATGCGGCCCTCGATAGAAAAAGGTTGCCCACCCCTGCTCTACATTGAATTTCTCATTGGTCTTTAGATTGGTGGTTACCAACGTAGCTTTTCCTTTTGGCTCCATTACCGTCTTATTCCACATTGTTAACCTCTGGGATGTCGGTACAATCTGGTCTGGGGACACATATTTTTTGTTTATGGTATTGACGTCGGCGGCATTATCCACTTGAAATCAGACTCTTTGGTTGTTGATCATCATGATGGCAGTCATCCTATGCTTTTTGGGGCCATTCATTGCCATTACCCATTCAGTTTGGAGTGTAACTTCATCTTCTTCTGTGTCTGAGTCTATGTTGCTCTGTATCGTTGCTTGAGTAATGCTGTATATTTTCTTTTTGCAGACTTAGGCAAAGTGATTCGCAAATGTGACACGATTTCCCAGGCCGGATATTTTTCCTTTATGTATTTATGGTCGTCCTTGCAAAATTGTACATGTTTTCCTTTGTCTTGGCCTTTGTCACTCTGTTGATATTCCTTTCTGTATTTTGAGCCTGACTTAGATGTTGAGATTCTTTCCATCAGTTGCTGGGTCCAAAAGTTCGTTTCGTCCTTCTCTAATATCCTTCATTTGACCTTGTGATCTTTCCTCTATCTCCTACACACATCTATGTATTTCTGTAAGGTTAGTTTATCGTCTTGCAACAGTTTCATCCTCAAGTGTTTACTTCTAACTCCTAAGATCATTCGGTCCCTAATCAGACTCTCTTCTAGTTTATCAAAATTGCAGCTGCTTGCCAGTTTCTTCAGGGCAGTTATGTATGAGTCAATGTTCTCGTCCTCTTCTTGTCTTCTCGTATTGAAGACATATCTCTCATAGGTTTCGTTGGTTCTCCCAACATAAAACTCTTCAAAACTTCCTTTATTTTTGTCTCCTGCCCTTTCCCCAATGACTCAAACACGTTCTGCTGCAGCCTCACTTCCAAGTATGGTCATTAGTGTTGCTACGCGTATATCTTACATCTCTGTTATGAGTTTCGTGGTCTTTTCATAATTATCCAAGTCTCCTCTGAATCTTTTCCGATTGGCCGCCATATTGCCTGTTTGCAGTAGCGGTTGTGGTACTGGGAAATATCTGTTAGCATTTGCCATTTTAGCTACTGATTTCTTATATTTTCTTTAAACTTCTCTATGTTATCATTTACCTTTTTTAGATGTGTACACCGCTGCCACCAGGTTAAGATAGATACTAGAATATAAATAAACTTGAAATAACAACTCTTTCAGATCATAACAAACAAGTTTTAACCAGCCATCTTGTCTACAACTCTTCCCACCATATAACATTCCATCAACAGAATCAGTTTTCTATTCAATGAGTTAGTTAATAAAGGGAAAATATATTTTATAATGATCTATTGACACTCTTACCACTGTGACCTTAGAAGCAAATGTTTTGTACCAATGCGCGAATCTATGAATGAAGCTCGATTTATTAATGAAGAAGTTCATTAACTTTTTTTTTAAAAGTCACCTCCCCTGAAGTTTTTCATTGAAAAATAATGCAATTTTGTTAAAAATCCGCTTGCATGTATAATTTTTAAAATAAGATGGTTCACTTTTGGAAAAGAAAAAAGTAGCCGTTGCATCAGAACTTTGAATGATCTAAAATAGCATGATGTCCGATTTTCATTTTCTTTTCTAATTTCTGAGATCTAAACGGGACGGACGGACAGACAGGCCACACAAAACTAATTGCGCCTTTTTCCCTTTCGGGGGCAGCTAAAAACCCTCATAATAAGTTACTACTTTTGTTCAATACTCCTGATTGTAACTTGGTTTTGTTTAAGAACTGTAATATAAATCACTGAACAAAAAACAAGACGGAGAAGCTATCATGTAGGTGATGAGGTAGAGACCAATTCGATTCTCATCTTTTTTTGTTCTGATTCAAGTATAGATTGTGATTATAGTCTCAAAGCTTTTTATACAATAGAAAAATCTTAAGATTGTATAAAGTTTGGGGAAAAGGCGACTAGAAAAAAATATTTTGTTTTAGAACTCCTCTCAATTGTTACTCTTCTACTTAAAAATTTCTTATGAATTCTTAATTTACCAAAACATATTCTTTCAATAATTATTCTAAATTCATGCGCAATGACATAGACTGTATCGCCATATTTAACGTTTTAAAACGTCATGTTTTCGTCTGAGACGGTAGAGTGGATACGATTATAATGTAAGAGACAATATAAGTCCTCTCTCTTTTTTATAAGTATTGCTAATGATTGCATTTTGGCATTAAAGAATATGGGTTGGGGTGACTTTATATAAGAATGTAATTTTTAGCACATATAACTTATATATAAGTGACAGATTTGATTTTTGGTAAAAGGGAATTTAAAATTCTTAACTGTAATGCACAAGAAAATATATTCGTCTGCCGGCGGGGAGGGGTGATTGCATCTATCGCCCTTACCACCTTGTACAGCCCTCTTTCATTTCATATTTACTAATGATTCAATTTGAGATTAGAGTGTGTTGTAGCACAGTATACAATTGGATTAAAAAATCAATAAGTAGATTATATTATAAAGATTCTCAACTCATTTTGTTCGCACACTAAGATTTCTGCTAAATATTTTGACCGCACACCCCCACCCCCAAAACTCAAAATTCTAGAGTGGGAAGGGAAGTAGATACAATCCCGACTGCCACAGAAGCGGCCAAGATATCAGAAGGAAAACGACATAATATTAAGATTAGTTCAGATATATATACATATATATATATATATCAATACGTAGCTTTTATTATATAGATATGTGACTAATTATGTTAACAAACTGTGATTTCTACACACAAAAAAAGAATCGCACCCACCCTCAAAAGTTAAGGGTCGGGAAGAGGGCGGAGTTGTTGCAATCGTCCTATCACCACCGAAAAGGCCAACATACTAGAGGGAGGGGGTGATATAATCCAAAAATAAGTTAAAATATAAATAATTAGTATACATTATTAACATAAGTATAGAATTAGTATATAAATTGTGTGATTTCTCTACCCCACCCCTCCCCCTCCCCCCTGGATCTGCCAGTGCCTCCAATGTAAAGGCCTAGCATTGGCACTAGATAGTCTAAGAACGAGACACTTGCTACCTTTGGTGAGCTTTTGTTGTTATCTCACCGGGGTGGTGATGGAACAAATATTCCAGTAACCCATTCCAAAAAATCCGCCACACCATTCCAAGAAGAGGGCGCCATAGCATGGCAGTAGGATTTGGAGGTTCATTCATGGTTCTTGTGGCGGTTACAGAATAGAAATTTAAGGTAATAACATCTCAGTCTTCGGCCGAAAATAGTTAGCGGGTCTTTTTCCGTTGGCTGTGCGCTATTTGAATGCCACGTCGGGTCCGGAAAACTTTGTAGTTAATGGTATGGGTGAACCCGCAGACAAAGAGTGAAGAGTGAAGAAATCCTTTCCGATGGCCAATCGGGATAATGGCACTTTCGGCGCCAATTTCCTACTGGATTTCATTAAAGGTTTGTCTCACGATCTTAGACTAATACCTGTATTGAGATTGAAAGTAGGACGTTTCAGCAGCACTTCAATTTATAAAACATATAACACAGGAAATCAGATTGGGTTTAGTGGTATAATCTTACTTTAATAAACTATTTTTTTAGAGCGAATTCTTTAAATGTCTCTTTTTAATGTAAAAAAAAAAATGCTCTAAATTTGTTTACATCATTTTCCTATCAAAATAAAATCAGATATCTCGTTAAATTAAAAATATATATCCGATGATGTAAATATCTGTTGTTGTTTTTTTTCACTGTTTTCAATTGCTGATTTTGCTCTGGATCCATGGAATGAAACTGGCAACTTTCATGAAGAAGCCAGCAATACTGTCACATTCATAGCCGCTCGACACAACGCCATAGACAAAATACTTTCCACTACTCTCTTTACAGACCAGTGGTCCACCAGAGTCCCCCTGTTCAAAGAAATGTTAGATACGTCCATAAATTGATTTCTGACATAGAAGATTAAAGCACATTAAAAAGTAATTGATAATTTTGTTTCGTATCAAACAAGAGAAGAATTGTAGTTGACAGATGTGTTGGTAAAAGTTAATTAGTCTACTTGAGGAGGCTTGAGCCCTTGAGTTCGAATTTAAGTCATACAACTTTTTTTATGTATTTGACAAGCGATCACGGTAACATTTACCCAAATGTGCATTCTTCCCCCATTCTTTTCTAACTGGTCTTGACAAGTGGTAGCATCATAAGAAAGTTAAAAGCATGAAATAATGCTAAGCAGAAACAATGGATAAAAAATATTTCCAATCGCATAGATTTATTATTTTTAGTCTAGATCTATTACAAATTTAATGACTTAACTTATCAAATTAATTGATACACATTAATATAAAGTTTTTATAAGTATTTTTTTTATTTCGCTTGTTTAAACTGCTTAATATGTAGGCTGCGTCCTTTTGGTGAAATACCGAAAATAAAATACAAACGTTTGACAGACAGCATGCGGGTTTTCGCTATTAGCGGTCCTCAATTTGTGAGTCTGTCAAATTGGGTTGTTAGCAAGCGTCTAGGAGGTAAAAGTAACTTGTGTACGAAATATCATGCGGATATGTACAACAGTTTAAGAGATTTCCTGATCAATGAATCAGTGAATTAGACAGGGAGTTGAATAATAACGATTTTTAGTCTAGATATATTACAAATTTAATAACATGACTGATCCAAACTAATTGATAGAATTCTAATTAATTAACACATGAAATACCTAGGAGTTAATTATATTCTTTTTTGAAGTAAAATCTGTAATATAGAAGATAAGATAAACTTTTTTTTGTCAAAGTATTTTACATCTTTTTCTTATTTAGTATTTTTTTAACTAACTTTATTTATCTTAGTATTGAATTTTGAAATTGTTTGAAACTGATTCATTTCAGTAATTAAACGGTAGACACAGGAGACTTTATTCAGCGCTTGTCGTATTGGTTTCTAATGCTAAATTTTTCTTGGCACTATAGTCTACCAATTAGTCACCTTTACATTTTGCTGTTCAGTCTACCCTCAGCCTGTAGTAAAATGTGTATTCAAAGTCTACATTCAAAAAGTACGTTCAAAATATATGGTCAAAGTGTACGGTCAAAATATATGATCAAAGTGTATAGTTAAAGTATTTGGTCAAAGTCTACAGTCAAAGGCTACGGTAAAAGTCTACTATGAAAGTCAATGGGGAAAATCTAAGGTCCATAGTCTATGGTCAAAAGTCTAGGGTTGGAAGTCAACGGGGATAGTTCTACGGTCAAAGTCTACTCAAATATCTACGGACTTTGGATGGCTGCCTGGTCGTGTGCTATGCACGCTTGTCATTCGGTCGTCTTGATGGCCGTCCCCCCGTCGTCCTGCGGGAGGTTCAGACTAGTAAGTAGATTATCGTCCACTCTGAAGGAACATCCATAACATGTCAAACATTTTGCAAACATTTTTTTACACGATTTTCAGCTTATTTTTGATGAAAATCTAAAGGATAAGTGACTTCATGAGCCAAGATAGTGGGGCAAGTTTTCTTATTGATAGTTGATGGGAACAAACTAGCAAATTTAAATGAATTTTCTAAATCATTACTTTTAAACCAAGAACCGATAGCTTAATTAATAAGTGTCCACAAAATTATGAGTTAAAAGATACTATATAGTATACAAGGTAAATTGTTACCCTGTTTGCCAGGCTGTTTTAATAATTAAAATTTATGTCAAGATGCCTCATTGAACTAAATCTAGTAAACTCTCTTGTTGTAGAACAACTTTACATATCCTAAGATCCGCGCTATTATCTAAAGAACTGTTATAACTCTATTGGCGGCGCGATAGGGTTAACTGTAGGTTCAGTTAACACGTGAACGCAAATCACTCGGGTCAATGGCTGTCGATGTACAAGGAACAGTACTGCTATTACACACAAACTTGACCCGTGTTATGGTCATGTGATCGAAAGCCTGCGTGGACCAGAAACATTGTGTAAGAAGAGGGCAGTTCAATACAGGACAGCAAGGAGACCGAGACTGAGTCGGCTATGAAGTCGGTCCTGGCGAATTCCTCAAGTGAATATACGAGTCCAGGAAGAGATAGAGACAGCATAGTTTAGTACTGTGATGTACAAAGAGACAAAGACATATTACTTATTTTGAACCAGTACAACTTTTTTCTATTCATACATTCGCGTTACTTCTAATATTATTGTTTTGTTTGTTTCTAATACACTGTATCCGTTTTAAGTTTTGCGCATGCGTAACCTTTGGGTCTTGTCTAATGAAAGAAGCTCGCGATGGGTGGAATGTACGTCTAGAGGTTTAAATTCGCAGATATAAGGAAAGAATTTATGTAAAAGTCTTTTGAACCAAAAATGTGAAGGTTTTTTTTTATTAAATAATGAAATCAATGGACTATATTTTATATTTTTATGCGTCAATGAAAAAAAAATCTTTGCAAAGTGTAGTTCTTAAAATTAGATCTAAATACTTTTGGTCTTTTCACATGTAAACATGACTATATGACCTAGATCCATGAAATAGAAATACTTTCATAGAGTTGGGCAACTTTTTTTTTTAGGGCTACATTACATACGTTACTGTTCCAGTAAGTACCCGAGGAACTTTAATGCCAAGTTTCATCAAGATTGGTTAAACGTTTTTTTTTATTTCTTCTCGGGACATACATACATACATACACCTTACTTTCTGCTTTATATAATCGATTTCAAAAGGTGCCGGTACGCCGTATCGGTGAGTACCGTCACACAAAAAGCACTGTAAATAAAATAAATAAAATAAATACATATCTATAAATAACTTTGAATAATTACATAGCAAGCGTCTGAACGACCAATTCCTCTAGCGCAGAAAATAGATGATGGTAGGGTAAAATCATAGTATGGTTGGCACTCGCTGTCGTTAAGAATGAACATCGTCGCATACTTGAAACTGTCTGTATCTGGATCTTTTTCAGAATCTGATAAGATGAGCACACAATAATACAAGCTATTTCACTCAAAATAATTAGTTTCCAATAATTGATTGACTAATTGAGTACTTTTGTTTACTGAATCATGTTTTTTTTTTTTTTTTTAGATAAAATAAATAATTGTTGAAAGCATCAACTTGATCGGGTAATGAGTGAAGGAGAGATAGTAATAATAATAATAATTATTTAAGGGGACTTAACCCAACAAATTTATCCAGAGCTGTGAATACTGAAGTATTAGTTATCCTTGCTGATTTTAAACAAAATAATTAATTACCAGTAATAAATTGTCTAATTGGTTAGTTATTAAAATTGATTTATGTCTTGTTTATGTTAGTGAATAAGTGTGCGATTTTTTCAGCTTGATCCGAGAATGGGTGCGTGAAAAAAACGTGTACTTGCTTTTCGCCGGACAGACATGGTAATTATGCTTTATAAAAATACTGTTGTACTTACTGAATTGAGAAGATTCGGGTAGGTGGGTGGCATGGAGTGTATGTGTTATTTATGATGTAACCCTGAACTAGCGATGTTACACAGGGAAAAAAACGTGTTTTCTAGTGCGTTATATTTGTTGAAAATTATCATTTATTTTGTTTTCATTATATCCCAATTCAAGTTGAATGTATGTCTATTTATAAATAAAAGTTATAGTTTATCTAAAAAAAAAAAGAAGTTACTTTCAACCTGAACATTTATAAATAGATAAGAGTTCCTAAGTTTAGTTGTCCTAGCTCTCTGGAATTACAATCAAATGACGGAGAAACAACGGTAGGAGGGGCGTTATCATCAATGAAGCCACAGCGATCATAAATATATTCGTATCGCGCTGCACCGTTTGGAGAAAATTAATTATTGTGGATGAGTGGTAAAGCACTTGGCTTTCGTAGCAAAGTTATCCAGGATCGCATCCTATTGAAGACTGCGATTTTGAATTTCGGGATTTGAAAGGCATGCTCCAATTTGATTCCCATTTCAAAGTTCATCTATTTCTCTTTCTAAAAATTATGTTTATTGTGTTATATTTGTTGTTCTATATTTAATATAATCGTCTGCAAATAATCAGACTTTTGTTCCTGAACTAATGCAATTAGCTGAGTCATTTATGTCAATTAGAAATAGTATAGACCTAAAGACTGTTCCTCGAGGGTACACACAGTTTATTGTTATTTGTGTTGAGTTTAAATAATTTATTATTACAGTTTTGTTCTCTTGAACTGTTAGAAGTGTAGAGATATAGATGGTGGCGTGGTGGCTGCGTGGTTAAGTGCAAAATACTTCGGAACCGAGGAATCTGCGGGTTGAATTTCTGTAAAGTTTTGGATTTTAAGTTTCGTGATTTTTAGGACAGCCCTGAGTCCATCCAACTTTAAATGGGTAAATAAATTCGTTGGTAGCTGTTCAGGCTAAATGACACAATTGTCAACCGTCAACCTTAGAAACTGATGTGCTTTTCCTCATGTGCCGCACAGATCGCAACGTTCAAATCGATATACTAAATAACAAATGGTTTGATCCAGCAATGTTTGCTAAGCGATGTCTACCATTAGGTATGTTTTGAAGTTTAGAAAATGTGCTTGATTGATTTCATTTCCATTTTTGTTATCCCACTCTTTACAAATACAAGTAGCATCACTAAAATAATAAACTTGACTGGATTTTGTTCCGAATGCTAGAACGTTTTTATATCTTCCTCCTCCTCCTAAAGTCAATATCGAGTCACGTATTATCAAAGGCAACGATGCTAAGAAATGTGAATTTCCTTGGATGGCCTTCATCTATAGCAAAGTCCAACAATTTGGATGCGGAGGCTCTATCATTGACAGCACCCATATTCTGACCGCCGCCCACTGTGTGGCTGCCCGAACAAAACGTAAGTACTGATAGATGTCACGCCAGTCACAATTAGACAAGAATCTCTGTGGTATAGAAGACGAAAAACTTGCACTGAGCGTGTATGTTATTAAGCTTTCATTATTCAAAGTACATTAAGTATAGTTCCATTCCTCAACGATATTTGTAATGCTTTTTTTTTTTTTTAGAAACACCCCACTGTGTTAATACCACGGCTATATTTGTTCAATTGCTTTCATCCTGTTAATCCGGGTAACTAAATCCTTCATTTTTCCGGTCAGCAGCTGTTCTTAGCAGAATATCAAGAGAGAGGCCTGTGCAGCCAGATTTTTTCTTTTTTATGACCCTTTCTTCATGCTCCGTCTGCTGTACAATGAAGGAAGACTTTTGACTGCGAGTCATGTCTTACACTAGGACCGAACCAGCTCAGCTTTCGTCTCATCACATAGTGAACAGTTTCTCCTTCTTTCCAGACAGAGTGTGGTTACAAGTACAAACTCATTTGTTTCCCTTCTATCGGACACTCAACAATTTTACTACAGCAGTTACTTTCAAAGGTTTGAATTCTTCTTTGACAGATACTCGTATAGATCTTATAGTGGTTCTCAACTTTGAAGTGCGATGCCCCCACATCCCGGCCTTACCATATAGCCACGATTGCGAAACATCTATTTCAGTCAGGCAAAAGACTCAACAGTAAGATAAGATGGCACTCTGGAAAAATTAAACTGTTCTGATAAGAGAAAGATAGTATGACACTCTGGAGAAATTAGACTGTTCTGATAAGAGAAAGATAGTATGACACTCTGGAGAAATTAGACTGTTCTGATAAGAGAAACATAGTTAAAATCGAGGACACCTATTGACAAGCCTTCTTTAAAGAAACATTTAATTCAGTCTCTCTGTAAATTCACATCGTGAAAAGTTGTGAAAGGTGATATTTAAGATTGAAACAACTTCTTAATTTCATTTTGTTTTCTACCTTTGCTAATAAATTTGTTTCTAATTAATCATTATTTAAATAAGGATTTATAAACATACTATAAACAAAAATATATCCAAAAATATATAGCTTTGAGACTCCCATGCCATAAAGGTCGCGTTAGACTAGGGGGACTCGACCCACAGGTTGAGAAAAACTGACGTATTGGATAATCTCCTTTTCTTCTGGAAACATCTCACAAACAATTTGAGCTTATAAATAGAGCTTCATTTGGCAAACTTATAGAAAATATAAAATACAGATACGAAACCTTCTGTAATAATGCAGCTACAAACATTCAAAGAAGACAGTATATAGAAAAAGATCTCCATATATCTGCAATTCGTATCACAGAAATTCGCTTCATGACAGTTGCACAACTATAAAGGTAGTTTTTAATACATTTGTGTCACTAACTAGAGGTACAAAAGGGGTACAATATGAAGATGAACTGCTTCTCTTAAGATTTCAATGATGGGTCTATTACGTTGCTATTTCCCATCATTTTAGATCAAATCTCTTCCAAACCTCTTTCTTTCATTTTCTAACGTTGTCCATTCAGTACACTTCTCTAGTCTTCTCTTTTGTTGTTTTCTATTAACCTTTTTTTATTGCTTGAAGAATGTAATTTTAAAATCAAATTGTAAACAAGAAAACATTTTTTAAAACTTCCAGCACGGAACCAAGTACCAACCTTGACGTATATGTTGGGGCCTCGACTCTAGAAAATGCGAAAATATTGCACGTTAAAACGGTCTAGCCTCACGAAAAATACAGCTTTAAAACAGCAGGTAATTTGTTTTGTTGCAACAATTTTATTTTAAAGTAAGCGATATCTGAGCAATATCTCAGCAATATTTGAGAAATCGCTTTGCAATATTTGATCAATAGTTTAGCAATATTTGAGTAATAGCTTAGGACTACTTGAGCATGCTTTCTGAACAAATATTTCGGAATTCTTTCAATACTTTGATTTTTTTTTGTTTTATAAAAATCTGTCTTTTAAATTCACATCCGTTTCTATGTTTTGAATGTTATGTTCCTTTAATGTTTTATACCTTAGATATTTATTGGTTCATAACATTGCATAGTTGAAAGATTTATACATTGTAGAAAACGATATTGCCATACTGACACTTGCATCGCCAATTACTTTTAACGACTGCACTAAACCGATACTTTTGGTAAATGCCAGCACAAAATTGCCAAGCACAGATTGCGCGATCATGGGCTGGGGAGCTACTACTGGTAGTAGACTATGTAAGGGAAAGAACCTCAAAATCACTCATTGATAAATAATTGGTTCACCTTTTAATTCATTTATGTTTTAATTTTTTTATTTACTTACATTTCGTCAGACTACCTCGTCTTTTCATTACAAACTCTTCAGGGTTACATCATAAATAACACATACACTCCATACCACCCACCTATCCGAATCTTTTCAACTCAGTAAGTACAACAGTACAACAGTATTTTTACAAAGCGTAATTATTAACTGTGTCTGGAAAAAGTGTGTACACGTTATTTCTCCCGCACCCATTCTCCGATCAAGTTGAATTTTGCACAATTATTTATTGACATAAACAAGACATGAATCAATTTTTAAAAGTAACAAATTAGACAATTAATTACATGTAATTAATTATTTTCTTTAATATCAGCAAGGGAAACTAATACTTCAGTATCCACATATATGGCTAAATTAGTTGGGTTAAGTCCCTTAAATAATTATTAACGCTATCTCTCCATCACGCATTATCCGATCATGTTGATACTTCAAACAATTATTTATTGTATCTAACAAAACATGAATCAATATACAAAATTTCTGAATTAGTCAATCAATAATTGGTAATTAATTATTGTGAGTGATACAGAATAAGGGCAATAGCTTGTATATTATTGGTAGATATAGTTTTAAGGGAGGAGTTCTTACCCTAACCCATAAGCTTCTTTTTTTAAGAATTAGTTATATTTTTGTTATTTATTATTGCATGTATTATAAAAACATCTCATTTTACTGCTGTAGCATTCCTGAAATGAACTATTTTAAATTACAATAAAAACTAAATAGTGGAGGTGCCAGAAGGTATAAAATGTTATAAAATGTTCCCCCAAAAAAGTAATTTTTTTTTAGATTTTGTTAGACAAAGAGCCCAAAGCACAGTTATGCTAAATATTTGACCTTCTTATCAGATTCAAAAGACGATGAAGGTACCTACAGTCCCAAGTATGCAATGGTGTCCATTCTGAGCGACAATGAATGCCAACAACACTATGAGCGTGTTTTTCGTCCTCCATTACCATCATCTATTTTCTGCGCTAAAGGAATTCGTGGTTCAGACGTTTGCCAAGTAATTATTGTTCATTGTATATATAAATCTAGTATAATCTAAAGCAGACAGTAAGGTGTATGTATGTATCTATGTTCCGAGTAGAAATCAAAACCGTTTGACAATCTTAATAAAACTTGGCTTAAATGTTCATTGGATATTAACTAGACCAGTAGCATATTTAGAAAAAAAAAAGCCTAAAACCTAAGATCCTCAAAAAAAAAAAGGTTGCCAAACTGTAGGAAAGTACTACTACTTCATGGATCTAGGTCATATAACATGAGACGAGACCGAAGAAGTAGATCTAATTTTACGAACTACATTTTGCAAAGATAGTTTTTTACATTGACACATGAAAATACAAAATATAGTCCACTCATTTCATTATTTAATACAATTAACCTTCAAAATTGTGTTTCAAAAGCATTTTTACAAAAATTCGTTCCTTGTATCGTCTAGACGTACTTTATATCCAATCGATCGCTCGCTTCTTTCATTACACAAGACCGAAAGGTTACGCATGCGCAGATATGATATAGTGTATTAGAAACAAACAAAAAAATAATGTCTTAAGTAAAGCGAATGTGTGAATGGAGCTAAAAATAGCTAATCGACCTAATTAAGACTTATAATATATTAAGTAGAATGTAAAGTAGATGTATGTCCTTCAAAAAAATCAAAACAGTTTGACCATCCTTATTGAAGGTTGGCATAAAAGTTTCTTAGATAATAGCGGTGATCTTAGGCTATGTAAAGTTAACATACAAGAGAGTTGACTACATTTAGGTCCAGGAGGCATCTTGACATAGATTTTAACTATTAAAGCAACACAGATGTCTTTTATAATATCACAATAAAAGCCTGGCAAGCAGGGTAAGAACATGCCTAGTATGCTATATATCTTTTAATTTATGATTTTGTGGACACTTATTAATTGCGCTATCGGTTGTTGGATTTAAAGTAAATATTTTAAAAATTCAGATGTGGATTGTGGGTTACATTCTTTTAAAGTTGCTAATTCGTTCCGATCTCATATCCATAAGAAAACTTGCCCCACTTTCTGGCTCATGTAGTCACTTTTCCATTTTCATCAAAATATTTTTTAAGATGATAATTGTGTAAAAAATGTTTGTAAAATGTTTGACATGTTTCGGATGTTCCTTCAGAGTTGATAATCTACTTACTAGTCTGAACCTCCCGAAGGAAGATGGGTAATGGCCATCAAGACGGCCGAACGAGAAAAAAACGTGCATAATGCAAGACCATGCAGCTTTCAAAGTACTGTAGATTTTAGAATAGACTTTGAACGTAGCCCTATCCCTGTAGAATTTTAACTGCAGACTTTGACCGGAGACTTTGATCACAGACATTGACCGCAGACTTTGACTATACACTGTGACCATATAATTTGATCGTACACTTTAACCATATAGTTTGATCTTACTTTTTTACTTTAGACTTACAACATACATTTTACTACAATTTGTTGGTAAACTAAACAGAAGAATGTAGCCTATACTAAATGGTAGACTATAGTGTCAAGAAAACTTGAGTATTAGAAACCAATACGACAAGCGCTGATTAAAGTCTGCTCTGTGTATCTACAATTTATTTACTGAAATGAATCAAAAAAATTCCAAACATTCCCATGTTCAATACTAAGAAAAATGAAATTGTTTGTTTAAAAATAATATAGAAGAAAAACATTTAAAATACTTTTACAAAAAAAGCTTACATTATCATATCTTATCTTATATATTACAGACGTTACTTAAGAAAAGAAGATAATTACGTCCTACGTATTTCATGTGTCAATTAATTGTAATTCTATCAATGAGTATGGATCAGTCATGGCATTAAATTTGTAATAGATCTAGACTTAATTTCTAAACGTAAAATACCAATCACTGTCTGTTTCATTGATCACGAAGTCTCTCAAACTCTCCTACGTATCCGCATGATATTTTGTACACACGTTACAGGTTCTCAACTTGAGGACCTCTAATAGGGAAAACCCGCATGCTTTCTGTTAAACCTTTGTATTTTATTTTCGGTATTTCCCCTCAGTCTACTTATAAAGCATTTTAAACTAGCGAAATAAAAAACAAATACTTCAAAAAAAGCTTATATTAATGTCTATCAATAAGTTTGGATGAATCATGTAATTAAATTTGTAAATACATATAGACTAACAATAAATGCCCTTGGGCCGGTACCAAAATTGGACTGGAAGGGCCGCCGAAGGGCCGCATGAATGCCAGTAAATTGTTTTAAGATTTTATAATATTCTATTTAAAAGCAACACTCTAAGCATCGTGATTTTAAAAAGCAACATCTTATACACTTTCAAGTCTAATACTAACCTAAAGCATTGTCGTAAATACCCTACACATCTTCTTCTCGTAGAGGTCCATTCTTTATACATATTAAACAAGAAACAAGAAACTTAAGGCCTTTATTTCTTATAGAGATCGACGTTAGTGTGAATAAATTCGGATATAAAGGAACCAACAACAAGTTCCTAGTTCCCCTTTAAGACCTTGTGGTCTATAGGATAGATTAAGTAAAAGTCATATGTTTCTGTGGCCTATGGTTAACGAGGGTGTCATGTGACCAGCACAACGACCAACCGCCTTTACTTGTCCCCAACTTATGTCAAGTACCCATTGGAGCTGGGTGGACTCAGGGGCGCTCTAAATATCCCGAAATTCAAAATCCCAGTCTTCAATGAGATCCGAACCCAATACCCCAGGTTCGGAAAGCCAAGCGCTTAAACACTCAGCCACTGCGCCCCTGTGACCTTGGGAGATGAGCAGTTGAATGATGGATAAAAAAGAGTATCATTTTTAAATTGTAGACCATATGTCATAGAAGATGGCGAGGAGTGAAACTGAATCATAAACAAAATGTTCGTTGATGAAGGATCTTCATGTACATGTATAGGTTAATGTATATGGTAGCAGGAATTTGCTCACATTAAGAGATTCCCCATTCCAAGTGTTATACTTTATTCATTTAGTAATTACGATTACATATAGTTTCAAAATCATATAATAAACTATTTATATATAAAACTACTTTCGATACATTATTAAGCTTCACACAATGCTCTTGAGGACAGGTATAATTGTATGCCCATCATGTGGCATATAATTTGTGGGCCGGGTTAGATAGAAATGCACGTGCCGACTTTGACACCCAGTCCGCCCCTGCGTTCGTGTACTTAAAGTCATTTTAAATGGTGTTGCACTTTTCTTCGGCTGTGGGATTTCTTTCTGTCTCGAAGTATATCCCTCTAACTTTGTTAATATGCTTTAATCTTCTATGTCAGAAATCAATTTATGTACGTATCTAACATTTCTTTGAACAAGGTGACTCTGGTGGACCACTGGTCTGTAAAGAGAGTAATGGAAATAATTTGTCTATGGCACTGTGTGTGGCGACTACGATTGTGGCAAAACAGCTAGCATCTTCATGAAAGTGTCCAGTTTCATTCCATGGATCCAGAGCAAAATCACCAATTGAAAACAATGAAAAAAAAAACAGATGTTTACATCATCGGTTATATATTTTTAAGTTAACGAAATACCTCATTTCAATTTGAAAGGTGAGTTAAGTAAGCAACTTTAAAGTAACGTGAGATTCTTTAGAATATATTTTTACATTTTTTATAACATTTAAAGAAAATTGTTTATTAAAGTAAGATTTAACCATTAAACTCAAACTGATTTCCTGTGTTACATGTTTTATAATTAGAAATGATGCTGAAAAGTCCTACTTTCAATCTGAATACATTGCTCTAAGATAGTGAGATAAACCTTTTATAAAAATCCAGTTAAAAATCGGCGCGAAAATTGCCATTAACTCGATTGGCCATCGGAAAGGATTTCTTCACTCTTTACTGCCTTTCCTGTCTGAGGGTTCAACCATACCATCAACTATAAAGCTTTCCGGACCGGACATGGCATTCTAATAACGTACAGCCAACGGAAATGGACCGTTAGCTATTAGCGGCCGAAGGCTGAGATGGCTACGGGAGAATTTCAACCTATTCCTATTATGTAACCACCACAAGAACCATGAGAGAACCGCCAAATACTGCTGCCATGCTATGGCGGCCTACTTCGTGGAACGGTGTGGCTGATTCTTAGGAATGGATTACTGGAATATTTGTTCCAGCCCCACCCCGAGTGAGATAAAAAAAAAAAAAAGCTTACCAAAGGTAGCCAGGAAGATGCTTTCTTTCTTGCACTATCTAATGGCACTGCTAGACGTTTACACTGGATGCGCCACGCGACGGTTGTTGGAATCTTCCTGCGTGAGATAAACATTTTTGGTGGCCATAATTGTTATCATGTTTGTTGTCCTTTCTTGAACGTATTTTGAAGATTAGACATCTAGAATAGTTTTAAATGGACCATTTAAAATGCGCTTTGTTGGTCATGTTTGCCGGATGGAGGACTATTGCATCCCAAAAGTCAACCTTTATGGACAACTCTCGACTGGCTCAAGAAAAAAATGGTTGTCCCACTATTTGTTATGTGGATGTAATCAAACGGAAATATTGATACAGAACATTGGGAAGACATGGCAGTAGACCGCACTATGTGGAGAAAGATGGTTGTCGGGGTTATATTTTGCCTTGGCTCATCTGCCAGGGTACCCTTGACAGTCTATAATTTAGTAAATAACTTAAGTAGACAAGTGAGCAAGTAATGTCAATAGAT